>RJVU01002418.1:1840374-1860899 GCA_003731715.1 Anabarilius grahami | reverse complement strand
TTTTTTTTTTTTTTTTTTTAAGAAGAAATTACTCATTTTAGGATGAACTAAATTTATCAAACGTGACAGTAAAGACAATGTCACAAAAGACAAATAAATGGTGTTCTTTTGAACATTCTATTCATCTATTCATCAATGCTGGGAAACAAATGTATCAGTGTTTCCATAAAAATATTAAGCAACAAAACTGTTTTTAACATTGATAATTATAAGAAAGGTTTCTTGAGCACCAGATCAGCATATTAGAATGATTTCTGAAGGATCATGTGACACTGAAGACTAGAGTAATGATGCTGAAAATTCAGCTTTGCCATCACTGGAATACACTACATATTAAAATAATATTTAAAAAAAACAAAACAGTAATTTTAAATTGTAATAGTATTTCGTAATATTACTGTTTTTAATGTATTTGATCAAATAAATGCACAAAAAATCTTTCAGACCCCAAACTTTTTAACATTAGTGTTATCTACTCTTACTGTAATCTTACAAATACTGCTTAAATAAATGCATAAGGATTATTGATGGGTTTTCAATGCTAAACAATTTTAAAAAATGCTGCAAAAGAAAAGAGTCTGACATATTTAGATTATTGGACAATTAATATGGATTTTTCAGTGACCATTTCTTATATTTTTACTTTTGGTCCCCATCAATCTTGAATATTTGGTTACACCTTATATTATTTATAATACTAAAATAATGTTGTCAATCAAGTGCATCTATCTGGTTCCATGTGAATAAATCTGTCATTCTGTGCTGTCAGAGGCTGACTGCTTATCTCGACCTGACTCTGAACAAATGCTACATCATCGCCCTGAACACCTCTGTCGTCATGCCACCCCGAGATTTCCATGAGTTCCTGGTCAACATCAAGGTAAACAAAGAGATGCTGTGAACAATGTCAATGTCAATAAGTGGTTCCAACTTTGTTTGCATGAATGTGTTTTTTGTTTTTCGCACAAATGCATTTCAGACGTTAAGCCCGGGAGTCAAAACACACCCAACCGACAGTCGGGCCGTTTTCAGTTTTTTCGGTGTATTCCGCACTATTGGCTCTAGTCAGACAGCGTATGGGTTTTTTGGGCTTTTCAGAACTCTGTTTGGCTGTTCAGCTTAGTGAATGAGTCAGTGCACGAGAATAAAAGTAAAAGTGATGAAAGCAAGCAATGAAGTCAAGATGGTACAGACACCCGGTTAGTTCACCCAAATATTACATTTCTGTCATTAAGTACTCATCCTCATGTCGTTCCACACCCCTAAGACCTTCGTTCATCTTCGGAACACAAATTAAGATATTTTTGATGAAATTTGAGTGTTTTTTTTATCCTAAAATAGATAGCAACGTCCAGCTCACCCTCTCTGGATGTAATGGGTGAGAAAGCAACGGAATTACCATATTCAAGGTCCAAAAAGTAGTAAAGACATCGTTAAAATAGTCAACGTGACTACATTGGTTCAAACTTAATGTTATGAAGTGACGAGAATACTTTTTGTGCGCAAAAACAAAACAAAAATAACGACTTTATTCAACAATTTCTTCTTTCCCGTCATTCTCCTACACTTTTTACATTCGGCGCTTCCAGGTTCTACGTCAGAACGCCGGCTCAGTATTGGCCAACGCTGTTCACGTGAGCAGCATGACACATGCGTGTGACGCTGATGCAGGAGCCGGCCAATAATGAGCTGGCGTTCTGATGTAGAACCTGGAAGCGCTGCAGTGTAAATGGCTGCTTTGTTTATCAACAGCCGGTTTCCCTTTATGAATGACGAAAATAGACTATTGATACCTACTGATATAGGCAGTTATTTCCATACACGCAGGCGCAGAACGCACATGCTATTTGACAGTGGTCCTTTTTTGTGTTCGAGTGCAGCTTTATGGCCAACGAGAGGTGACAACAGTCAGCTTTCGTCGCCCCTAGTTCTTTGATGTCAACTTGGTGTGTCCCAGGGTTTACATTTACATTTTCTGTGTGTTTTTTGCAGGCAGGAATGTATCTTCCTCAGTCGTACCTGGTGCATGAAGACATGATTGTGACAGAGAAGCTGGACAGCACCAGTGATCTGGGCTATTACATCAATAACCTGTGCAGTGACAAAGACACGTACAGACTGCAGCGCAGAGACACCATACTGGGTAAGTGCACATAAACAAACTCTTTGATAACACTGTGTTTACAGTCAACAGTGGTTACATCTTTCCAAAAACTTCTCAAGTTTTAAGCACAAATACAGTATTTCCTCTTATGTTCAATGCATAAACAAGTACATTTGCCTACCATAAAGCACATACATGTAAGATACAGTGTTTGAGGTTTTACATCATAGCTGTTGCATACTTTCAAACGTCTGAAAGCTGAATGTGCTTCACTGCAGGTATGCAGAAGCGCGAGGCCCTGAACTGCCACAAGATCCGCCATTTTGAAAACAAGTTTGTGGTGGAGACTTTGATCTGCGAGCCATGAAGAACGAGCATCACACATGGGTGTCTCTAACACAGCAGCAGATCTTCAACACTTTCTTTAATTCAGTGAAAAGCTTTTCTTTTGTTTTTCAGCTTTTCATAGGCCTTCATATCTAAAATGTGAAATTGTCTTTTCTGCACAAAGAGTTTTGTTTTTATTATTTTTGTCTTATGCTATTTTATGAATAGACTTAATAAAAAGTAGCAATGTGCACAAGAACAAAAAGGGATTAACTATAGCGATTTTAGCCTATATAGAAATCTGATCAGCATTTAGAAAGCAAGTAATTTAATAATTAATAATTTATTCCCTTGAGTTTGCTGAAAAAGTTTGAGGATTTTTTTAAATACAAAAGTGTTTCTGTTGTTTTTTTTATATTTGCATCATCTACTGTATGTAACCTTGATACTGTTCAAAGGTTTCAGTAAATTAGTGTATAATCAGGATCACTATGTTGCAGTGCTAAAATGCATACCACTGGATTCACAGATAAGGCTTAAACCTAATCCCAGATTAAAATGCTTGTTTGAGCTGTTTTAACTGAAAGCAATTTGCACTGACATATCTTAAAATGCCAATGCCATTGTTTTGTCTCAAGATGCACAGCAGTAATGTATTTTTTTTCTAAGGCATGTTTATAAAAGCTACTTAAATCTCTTAATTGAACTAAGGTCTAATCCTGGCTTAATCTAAGACTGGTTTATGAAACCAGGCCATAACGTCACAATTTGAGGTATTCTTAAAGTTGCACTTTATTTTAACTATAAATGAATTTTTTTTTTTAAATGGGATCAATAACCATACATACAGAACACTTTCAAATATATGAATATAGAACTTATAAATGTCTAAATTTAATTACCACAAATGTTCCAATTTGAAATTACTTGTTCTTTACTAATTTGTATATAAGCTGTCATTAAATAAGATCATAAACTTTACACTTTTCTGTCTTCAGTTATAAGCCTATGAACTCTATCTGAGAAACAATAAATAAACAGAAAAATCTTACAAAATTGTTGTCTTATTTTAAGTTTGTCAAAATACACTACTGTCTTTTTATTCAGTAAAGATATATTAAATTGATCAAAAGTGTATTTAAAGGCATTTATGCAGCAGAAATAAAAAAAAAAAACACTTTTGAATGATAGTCAAAGCCAGTATAAATGTAAAGCAAGCCGAGCTTAGAAAAATAATGTTTTAATAAGGTTAATGGGTCAGTCTTCAAATTCTGATCCTGGCTCCTCAGACATTCATTGTTTTCCCGGTAACAGACATTGTATATGATCATTAGTTGAAGGTAATGTTAAAATATTTGATCTGATCCCAGCTTAATATGCAGACAACTATAAGCAAGCAATAAGTAGGTTAATTCCCCTTGAAATGTAAATACTTTGTGTGGCATCAACATTGAGAGAATGTCATTTTAGTCACATGGCATATACAGCTCAGGTGATTGGCTCTTCTGTGCAAATGAGTGAGGATGGAAGGATGCAAGTCATATACTTCTGAGGGACCTGTTAGCCAAACAACTGCCAAACTAACCAAGTGGTGCTCACTGCAGAGCCAAATGACATCTAGCTCCCCCTCTATGGACATCGTGGGGGAAGCTTGACCTAGTCCACCTCTGCTGAATTAATGGGTGGAGTCTGACCTAGTGGTTTAGGGGATGGGGTTATGGGTAGGATGTGGATGGACCTTCAAGCACCACCCATTTCATCCAGATAGGGTGAGCTGGATGTCAAGCTCCATTGGCTCTGCGGTGAGCAGCCTTTTCAACTAACCACTTCCCCTGGGTTTTATGGCTGGAAGAGCTCATTTGCCCCCTCTGGTGGTGAAAGCCAATTCTTACATTATTTAACTTACATTTAATAGAATGAAATGAAGACCGCCTGTAGACTCCTATACATCTCCCTAAACATTGTAAAAACATGCAGCAACAAAACATTCATGTCTAAGATATCACAACTGAAAACTAGTGTACTTATTTTCAAGGAAACTAAAGCAAGTTTAAACTACTTTAGTCAAAGACTGGCAGCTGTTGGTCATTTCATTAAAAAAGGCTGTTTGAAAAGTGGAAATTTATTTGAAGATACTGGACTGAGAATGTAGAAATTTCAGCATTCATAAACAAGATGGCTGACAATGTTTATGACCTGTAGACTTTGAGTTTACTTCCAAGACAATATCCGTCAAAGCCCCGAATGGCTCCCTTCAGACTGGTTAACCAGCAACAGCTAAAGACAAAAAAATTGAGCGTTCGGATGACTCAGTCAGAGGAGCAGAAACTGTAAACCAGATTGAAGGTCTTCAGCTAGATTTCTCAAGGAATTTCACGCAAGTACATTCTGATGAAGGCCATCGGCCTCCAGAATTAACATGCTATTCTTGTTAAGACAAGGGAGAGGAAGGCAAAAAAAAAAAAATCCAATGAAATACGGTCAACATCTCAAGTGGGAAGAACATCATTTGTAAAATGGCACATTTCTTCATCCATGAAACCAAATTCTCTTTCCTCTAAAGAAAAAAGGCACAAAAGCATGGTATAATAGCTATGTCTGCATTTTGTGGTCACAACATTGGATTTATTTGTACGAGATACAAAAATGTAAACATTGCAAAATAAATAGTTAAAACAAGTGACACAGGACCTATATTCATGCTCATGATCCCAACATGAACTGATGCACTTGTCTTGCTTGCATTTTCAAGTGCAAAAGCATGATGACAAAAAAAAAACAAAAAAAAAAAGAATTCTAGGATTCAAGTAACAGAAATGACAGACTAATGATACAAATATACTATTTTACAAGGTAGTGATAATTCCCAATTTTACAAAATGTACACTTATAATATTGACAAATTTCTCTTAATATTTTGATATGCTGCTTTTGGGTATAAGTCCGCATAGAAGCGCACAGATCTCAGCACTGAAGTCTTTGTGTTTCTGATGGGCTATGTGACCTCCATGGCAACTGTGGTCTCTGATAATCCGTTGAGAGCGAGCCTCTCTGGTTCGTGATTCTCCCTGCAACATCAATAAAAATATAGAAATTAAAATTGTAATTCTGTATTTTAAATTTAAAGATATACACTACCGTTCAAAAGTTTGGGGTTAGTAAGACTTTTCTCTTTGTCTTTTGCAGTTAAACATTAAAAACACAGACGCCACTGGTTTAAAAGACTGCTATCACTTTAAGAGCGAATTCACATATGTCTGACAACCGGAGTTATGGTCCGGAGATATTCAACTCGGTGAAGAAAGTACAGGGATACTTTTTTGGGATTTCTGCCAATAATCTTGATTTATCACAACTTGTGTGCTTCTCTGGGCAAGTTGGAGTAAACTGCCATATCGCGATTCCCGTTTTTCTGTCCCCAAATTTAAGACCTCTTGAAATGATAATTAAGATTTTTCTTATACCATTTAAGATATTTATAACTTTTTATGGCCTTAAATTTGATACAACTGATTTTAAGAATTTTAAAGGCAGGAACACACCAAGCTGACAGTCGGCCGTTGGGCAGTTTTTGTTCCTCGGCCGACTAAGTTTTCTGTGTGTTCCGCACCGTCTGCTGAAGTTGGTCCTCGTCTGCTTTTTTTCGGCCGATTCGACATGTTAAATCGGCGTCGGAGCTCGTCGGTCAGTCGGGCCATCTGATCATTCTGATTGGCTGTTCAGCTACTGCCACCTGCTGGTACGGAAAGGCATTTCATCTTACACAGGCGCAGAACGGACGTGCTACTTGGCCGTCGGCTGTCGAGCGTCGGTTTGGTGTGTCAGGGCAACCTTGGACCCAGACCTAAAGCCCCTGCTTAATTAGTGACGATCAGAGTTGGGTATAACGTGTTACTGTATTCTAATTACTTTTCCTGATAACGCAGTAATGTAACGCATTACATTTTAAATTTATGTAATTTGATTACAGGTACTGATGTCAATAAAATTGCATTACTTGCGTTACAAGAAAAAAATATTAGGTAAAGTGCATTTCTAAAAGAAATCACGTTTGGCGCGGATGGCTCATTATGAATCACCAGAGAACGCGTGGAGGAGGATACCCGCTCCCAAGACGAGAGCGGTCCAACCTCGCCTAAACAAGCTAGATTGGATTTTTGTTCAGGATCGGGAGGGAAGGTAACTTCTGAACAATACTGTTTTCAAATTTTGTTATAAATATTTTCAGCAATTTTTTCCCATCTTTAATGCAGTTACATACAAACATAAACACAGTTAAGCTACCACACACATATATGCTACACACAGCAAGGAATGTTTAAGGTGTGTCCGAAACCGCTCACTCGTTCTCCGATTCACTAATCCCTAAATAGTGTATGTCATTTGAGTGCACTATATCTGCAAAGAGTGAACGAAATGAAGTGAGTGAATTCGGACGCTGACGTATAACTGTGCTTAGGAGAGCTGGAGCTGTCACAGAAACGGCTCAACACGTGATAAAACTACTTTTATCCTACATGTTACTTTATAAAATAATATTAGTAACAATCTTAATTACTTTATTTTGTAATCATACATACCATGCGTGCCAGCTTTGTAGTTTCATCGATTGTATAATTGGTTTGTCATGCTTAATATGTGTTCATAATCATTAAATACTATAAAAAAACAAAACTGCAAACAAAAATAAACACATTAACAAGTGTACAATATTTCATATATTTATTAGTTTAAATAAAGTTATTTTTTATTTTGTAAGAATCTCACGCTCACAGATGACGTGGTCGTTGAGCGCCCTCAGGCGACTGTTATGATTGCATTTGAATGAATAAGCTACCTATAGATGATCACAGACATTTTTAAGTCAAGTTGCTGTTTTCATACTTCTGTAATATTTTTCAGTCAATATTAAATTACGGAAAGAACTATGAGTTTCAATTTGTGGTGTATTTTTGTAGGTTTTATAGGTTTTCAAAGTAACTTGAATGTAAAGTAATTAGTAATCTGATTACTTTTTACATGCAGTAATCAGTAATGTAATCAAATTACAATTTTAATGTAGTAATTTGTAGTGGATTACTTTTTTTGAGTAACTTACCCAACACTGGTGACGATGGCCGAGAGAATTAAACATTCAAACATCTGGTTACACTTCAGGCCTGTGATATTAATCTAATTTTATTTTCGTTTTAAATTTTGGCTTCCAAGGACTATAAAAAGAACATTTGAGGTGAAACTATTAAAAACTAGTCACATTCTTTGTAGTGCAGCTTCCCTTTCTTTTTCATTCCTCCCTAAAAGCCCAAACTTAACATCAGAATCAGCACAATCTGTGATTTTTGTAAAATGCCGTCTCTACTGTTGCTAAGTTGTGGGACATGTTTGATAATAAAAAGATATTGAAAGCACAATAATCCACGCAAGAGACTTGCAGGTTTTCTGTCTGCATGCTCTGAAATGGTTCGCAACTAGACAAGCAAATTATACTTTGGGCTTATTTTTCATTTGATTACTTCGTTAGATTCCTTTTGTAGCCTACATTACTTACCTGAACAGTAATGTTAGTAGACCTTCCTGAAAAAATTTAAGCACCGTTTATTTCATTTGTATCTTTGTTTTATTGTATTTGTTTTGTCAGTTTGTTTGTACTTTTTTGTTCTTGTTGTATCTTATCTTATCTTATGTATATAAAACACTAAAAATGGCTGCACACTGGTGCATTTACAAATAGATGTTTTATATTCATTTGTTTTGTTCAAACATTGCCGTTTCTTTTGCAATATTAAATAATATTTATATTATATTTCATTTCATTTGACAAAAAGAACCAATAAGAAAAGTACCGGATCGATAAGTAGTATTGGTAACAGTAGTAATACAGTTAAAACCTTAACCGATACCCATCCCTAATAAGAGACTTCTTTTGAAGACAATAAAAAAAATCCTAAAGACCCCAAAATTTTGTAATATAGATACTTGAATTCATTTTTCACCATAGGCCCCAAAAAAGAAGAGGAAGTGATTAAGTGCTGTGTCAGGTTTCAGACCTGGCGATGTCGATGGCACTAGTGGGGGTGACTTTGGGTACCCGGTCCAGACTGCTGGCAACACTGGCTAGCTTTAAGGCTGAGGGTGAGGGGGCACACAGACGTGCACTGTGGTGCGTGTGGGCAGGAGACACAGCGCTCACGGTGCTCAGGTGCCCATGGCCGTGAGGCAGAGACTGAGGGACCGGCAGCTGAAGGCCAGATGCGCTCGTCATCCGTACTAAAGAGCCTGACTCACCACCACCTCCACCACCTGCAGAACGGTTCAATTTGGCTTGTCTAAAGCTTCCTGCAGGAGACAAAAATAAAGAATCATTTAAATAATCAATCATGCTCACATTTCTTTCAATTAACCACACAAAAAAAAGAGGTTGATTTGATATATAAATGTCCAAATAAAATCAGTTTTAGTCACAGTTTTGCTATGATTCCCCAAAAAGTTCTATAAAGCAGTTTACAGTTTTCAAATATTTGGATCCTAATATTCCAAAGAACTACTGAAACGGGCATATTTTCATATAAATATTATTGGATATTAAATGCCTCTGCTCAATTCCTCTTGAGCTACACTTGCCTGAATTGGAAAGGACGCCATTGACACTTGCAATCTGGGGCCTGTTTTCATTGTTGGGAGTGTTGACCACAGCAGAGGCAGCAAAGTGTGCACTAGCCGAGTCCAGAGTCTTAGACATGCAGTCAGATGAGGCTGTGTTCTGTAGAAGAAATTATTTTTTACTTCTTAAATAAACAAACATTTTTAATGACTTCGTAATTATTGCAGAAAAGAATAGGGGTGAGGTTTAACCCCATAATGCCTGAAATTGTGTGGATAAACTCACGGGCAGGTGTGTGTGGGGTTCTGGTGCTGTCGAGTTCTGCTGGAGTTCTTGCTGCTGTAACTGTTTGTGCATCTGAACCAGCTGCTGCTGATGGGAGTGAAACTGCTCTTCTGTGAACCCACCTGCACATGCAAGAACATGGGGGTAAATGTGATGTTTACAGATTTAAAGGATTAGTTCACTTTTAAATACACTTTTCCTGATAAATTTACTCACCACCATGTCATCCAAGATGTTCATGTCTTTCTTTCGTCAGTCGAAAAGAAATGAAGGTTTTTGAGGAAAACATTCCAGGATTTTTCTCCATATAGTGCATTTCAATGGCTACCAACAGATTGAAGGTCCAAACTGCAGTTTCAGTGCAGCTTCAAGGGCTTTAAATGATACCAGATGAGTAATAAGGGTCTTATCTAGCGAATCGATTGGTCATTTTCGAAAAAAATACAACCGTTTATGATTTATAAACAAAATATCGCCTTGAACGTACTTTCCGCTTCCGCATTCTTCATAACGCTTACGCTGAATGTCCTACGCCTTCCCTATTCTACTTACGGAAAAAAAACGAAACTGGCGCCGCGTTCGTTACGCAAGTAGAATAGGGAAGGCGTAGGACATTCAGCGTAAGCGTTATGAAGAATGCGGAAGCGGAAAGTACGTTCAAGGCGATATTTTGTTTATAAATCATAAACGGTTGTATTTTTTTCGAAAATGACCGATCGATTCGCTAGATAAGACCCTTATTTCTCATCTGGTATCGTTTAAAGCTCTTGAAGCTGCACTGAAACTGCAGTTTGGACCTTCAATCTGTTGGTAGCCATTGAAATGCACTATAAGGAGAAAAATCCTGGAATGTTTTCCTCAAAAACCTTCATTTCTTTTCGACTGACGAAAGAAAGACATGAACATCTTGGATGATATGGTGGTGAGTAAATTTATCAGGAAAAGTGTATTTAAAAGTGAACTAATCCTTTAAGGGGATTTAAACCAGCAATTTCAATTTCCACCACTAGGTGCTAGTAAAGGAACTTTTTTTTTTTTTAAGAAATTAATACTTTTATTTGGTGAGGATGCATTAAATGTATCAATTGACGAAAATACATTTATATTGTTACAAAGGATTACACTTTAAATAAATGCTGCTCTTTTAAACTTTCCATTTAAAGAAATGCATAACAGTTTACACAAAAATATTAAGCAGCACAACTGTTTTCAACATTGATAATAAGAAATGATACTTGAGCATTAAACAGGCTAAAGACAAAAAAAAAAGGAAAACCTGACCGCCAACCCCCCCGCCAATTATTATTATTAAAAAAATACAATTGCGCTGTATTTAATAATCATAATAATAATAAATTACATAATACAATATATGTTATAATAGAAGTATTAAGACAATTATTATTATTGTTATTAATAATAATAACAACAACAATAAATAAGAAATAATTTTTATTTTAACAACAGTAAAATTACAATACTAATATTTACGGTTGCTTTTATTTCTTTGCTTTCAAATGTTAAACCATCAAACTTTTATTTCAATGGAAATCCTAAGGAAGAACTTAACGCTTCTCTTTGTTGACAACAACAGATTTATAAATGATTCTCATTATGAATTTGGGAAGATAGTTGGTGCACATTGTGTTCTCAAATGCAAATTATAAGCGACTCAAACACAGCACTTGCAAAGTAGCATTTACTGTGAATCGAAACTGAAAATGAACACACTGCTTTTCTTTGGCTTTACTTCAGAATTTGCAGCACGTCAGACTATATATTTATATAATTACATCACAACCGTTGTGATTTGATGATTGCAAGTCATATTTCATTATAAAACCAACCCAAACATTTTTTTTTTCTTGAATTTAAGCAATTTACGTGGGTCATACTTTTAAGGTTGGACAATACAGAAACCTGTATAAATACAGAAAAATCACATCTCTGATCAAGTCAGCATATTTCAGCTTTTCCATAACATTTTTAAATTTATATTTTAAAACATTACAAGGCTCCAGACAAAAAAATTCATTAAGGAGCCACTGGCTCCTATAGGGGGAAAAAAACAGCCGGCAAATAATTTTTTTAAGAGCCACACAACAATGAACTTAAAATTAACCCCCAGTTTCACAGACAAGGCTTAAGCTAGTCCTAGACTAAAATGCATGTTTGAGCTGTTTTAACTAAAAGCAGCTTGTACCTACACATCTTAAAATATGTCAGTACCATTGTTTTGTCTCAAGATGCACACCAGTGATGTTTTTTTCTAGTGAATATATATAAAAGCTTCTTAAATGTCCTAATTGAACTAAGGTCTAATCCTGGTTTAGGCTAAGCCCTGTCTGTGAAACCAGGCCTAAATCACTTACTTTTAGTCATCCTGTTGTTTATGTATGTCATGTTTACAGTTTCATCTTTTTTATCTTGTGACTTTTCTGTGAAATGAATGTCACTATTTTCACTTAATACTATTATAGTTTTTGTTATTATTTTGAATCCGATTAGATTTTTTTATTTTCTGCTTTCATTTTTTGTTAAGTTTTAATTTTTTGTTTTTAGTTTTATTTTTTGTTGTTTTTAAAACATGTCTGTTTAGTTTGTATAGATTTTTTAGTATTAACATTTATTTCAAGCAATAAAAAATGTTTTTAATGGTTTTAGTTAACTATAATAACCCTGATGCTAGTAAAATCTTTATATTGAATAATGTGTGTCAAATAATGTTCTTAAGTCTTCCTTCCTGAAGCTACAACAGTTTACTTTGAATCAAATTAAAATAAATATAAGTATATGGAAATAAATATATAAATTTATTAAATTTGGTTTGTGTAATCAAATAACAAACAGGGGCAATTGATATACATACTGCTTGACTTTGATTACTTTGAAATACAGCGGGACTCTTATTTTGAAATTTCTGTGCTATACTTTTGCTGCTCATTCAAGTTCAGATGAGGATTAAAAAATTACATTGCTACAACCGTTTACAACACGATATAATATAAATAATATAAAGTAAACTGAAAATTGATCAGCATTAGTTCATAAGCAATCGGTTGACAAATGTGCGCTAATCATTGAATGCGAGCTGCTCTGAACTGAATACTTGTAATAATGTTAACATTGCACTCAGCCCTTCAACGTAAAGACACGCAATGTTGCTTGTTTAATGACGAAGTGCCTCAAGCACTGCTCACCTCAAGCACTGCTCACCTCAAGCACTGCTCACCTCAAGCACTGCTCACCTCAAGCCCTGAGTAAACTAGGGATACTCAACTTCTTTTTGTTTTCTAAATTATTACTACATCTTAACATGTAAGCATAACTCAAAAACAACTGGCATACTTCACAGGTTTAGTGTTCATCATCATCAAATTTAGCCTTACTGAATAAGCCACAGTGGTACTGTGCAGGAGTTGGCGTATCGCTATGGCTCATGTCTTTGTCTGAATATTCATTCCCAGGTAAGCTGTTTATTTTCATAAATACATTTGACAGGATAAGACACAATTGAATGTGTTGTGCCTAAATGGTGCCAGTTCAAGTTTATGAAAGTAATGTAGCTGAATAATGAGCAGCAAAAAATCTTAAATGTGCTCCCTTATGGACTGCAGTCTTTTAATTGACAGCCACTGAGAGCCATTCAACTCTCTGCTGAGTTTTACACATAGAATGCTATTTTGTATTAGACAGTGCAGCAAGCAATCAAATCAATCGGCGGGCCACATTAAAAATGACAGGCTGAATTTGTTAAAAAACCCTAGAGTAAACTGACAGATAGAAGGGCACAATGGAAATCGCTCATAATGCGGGTGAATGAAATTCGGTTGATCGACCTTCTGGAACCCGTTCAGCTCAGACGCCTCACCTGACACACTGTTAGAGAGAGGCGTTCCTCCACCTTTTTCCACTTGCGGAGTCCCTTTCTTGTCCTCACTCCTTGAGTTGTCCTGTAGCGGCCGAGGGCGGAAAAACTTCCACCTGCAGGCCTGGATGTCATTCAGGAGCTGAGTCAGTGAGCACTCAGGGCTTGATTTGGAGATGTTAGAGTTTGTGTTTGTATGGACGGGGAGGTCAGGCACACTAGAGCCAGCGGAGGGATAAAACATGTCAGGGTCCAGGTGCCTGAGTGCACGGTCCAGTTCCGACGAGGTACGATCCAAAACAACCCTGATGGGACAAAACAGAGTGCTTTAAGATATTTGATTCTATCTGTGACCTTCAGCACTGATCATTAGGGAGTAGCCTCAAACTTTTCTAATTTAATCTGAAGTAACAAAGAGCAGGGTCATAAATTCAATCCACACATCATCTCTAGAGTGACTCACACTTAAGCACAAGAAACAATTTTTATAAAAGATAAAAATGGAAATGGAAAAACTGTAAATAGTGACACACCTGCCACCTCTGCCCACCCTCCTGTGTGCCACTGCGATACAGCGTTTAGGCACAGAGAGGGCGGTGAGACAGTTCCGCTGCCACAGCCGGTCCTGATCCGTCTGCTGCCAGTGAGGAGAGCAGCTCTGATCCACCAGTGGCTGAAGACACATAACACACTTTTGGCAAAGGAATGACCACCACAAAGCCAAATAATATGCTGCTCTGTCACTAATAAAGCAAGTATAGCATACTCTATGGCAGGAGGGTTTAGCCACAATATTCACATGCAACAAAGCAAAGCGGCAATATTGACCATCCACTTTAATCTACATGCATTTTTGTGGCCAATGGGGCACTTGAATCACAGCTTTAAGCCATTTTAGGGCAGCTTAAATATCACAGTGTTTCCCACACATTTATTTGTGAAGGCCCGCCACAGATAGCCACCGCCCCCTACCATCAGCTCCAGCATCTCACACACGGGTGCAACTTTAGCACTATATTTAGCAACATTCAGTTCCCTTTAGCACCTTTTTCCATGAAAGGTACATAGTGACAAATCTAAATGACGTTTTTTGGATAAACCCTAGCTTTCATTAAGATGTCGCCAGTACTGCCCCGTACTGTATTACAGTATACGACGGGTCAGAGAGTAGAAGCAAAACAGTCAGATCTGAAGCGCCAAAACTTGTCTGAAAGCAAACGCAATGCAATTACGACATAAATATGCTAATTAGCACGTGGCGTCATCCGCCGCCACAAGTCTCACAAAATCCTGTGGGAAACACTGTATCAACATAGAATTTTTCAGCTATAATCACCCAGCTCAGACTGGCACAGTTGCAGATTCTTTTATGCTCTACAGCCAGCACTGATGTTTAAAGGGAAACTCACAGCGTGGTAACTGCAGCCAGCTTTCCGTCTGAAGGCGAAGATTCCATCAGGATCGTTCTCTTCATCCGGCTCTGATGCTGGAGACTTAAGNAAAAAAAAAAAAAAAGAAAAAAAAAAGAGAAAGAAAAGACAATTTATATACTATTACATCTTCTAAAAAAATTATTTTTATGTATTTTAAGTAAATACCTCTAAATATGACACATCTACATGAGCATGTGTAGCCAAACACTGATTGTGTACTGACCAGTGGGTAATCCTCCTCTCCAGAGCTGTGGAAGTCGTACTGTTTAATGTCTGCCTTGATGATGGTTTGCTGTCGCTCTGGCCGACCAGGCTGGCGAAATGCATCAAGTTTGGGCCTCTTGTTGTACTTCTTATGAGAACGCACAAAGTCAAAGTGAGGCTCAGGCTTGACTGTGAAGGGGTGGAGGTGTTTGGGCCCAGATTTGTGTGACTAAAAGAAAGAGACAGAACAAATGGTTTTATAATTATCACTGAGTACATTTCTCGCACACAGATCTTCCAAGTGCTTTCATATGTCCTCTTTTCCCTCCTACTGTTGGCCTTTACCTTCATTTTGCTCTCTGCCTTGTGCCGACTGCTCATGGGTAAGGATGTGGGTGCAGGGTAAATGGTTTTCTCTGCCAGAGGTACAGTGACTTCATTCAGAATCTCTCCTGAGAAGTCTCCAATTTGATATCTAATATACACAAAACAAGGAGAAACAATATGTAAAAACCAATTTGCACTTTTCAAATTATTTAAAGTTTAACAATACCAGAGATGAGTCACTTCACATACAACCATTCTAGCTGTTAAGTGACACATAACACTTTTATTTATATAGAGTATACAACAGACATTGTCTTAAAGCAGCTTTATTAAAAGAGCAACGATGACAAACCTTTTTTCAAACACCTCCAGCGTCAGATGCAGCAGCTCTCGTTTGCTCTTTTCTCTCTTCTTGATCATCTCCAGGATGCTCATGGTTCGGCTGAACTCTCTTCTCAGCTTCAGCATCTTTTCATAAGACGCCTCGTCATTCTTGCGATTCTGCAGATACAGCATAACAGAGAGATGCATGGGTCCAGCAGGTATTCACACTTCTATTGAGGGGAAAATTTGCTATGAAAATGTGATCTACAGGGCTTGACATTACTTTTTTTGTTCCACTGTTTTGACATCGATACCATGGGGACAACTGTCATATAGATATTTTTAATATTATCTCTATAATATATCTCTACATATAAATATATAATAATATTATATATTTAATAATTTGGCAGCAGGTATATATAACGCTGCTGTCACTTTAAGACGTGACGCACGGATCCATTATATACTGTTACACATGCATTTTCTTTCTCAACTGTTTTTCACTTAAAACAAAACTGACGATGTTACGTGAATCCTCACCAAGACTGGCATTGACATTATTTTGTGTGTATTTTTGACTGTTTAAGCGCAAATAGTGCAGAAATATATATGTACTGCAAACATGTACTGTTTTTATTTATTTATTTATTTAGCTTTATATTCTAACAAAAAACTACTAAATATTGGGCACATAAAAATCTGTATCGGTCAGCCACAGCTAGAACTAAACATTGGTGTCTTCAAAAAGCTGATGTAAAAAAATTATAATTAAAAAAATTAGATATGATGCAAGGATGTTAGTTTGATGCACAAAAGTATAAAAATATTGAATTCGTAAGGTAAAAACAAGTCCTGTCTGAATGCCCTCTAACAATACTGTTTGAGGCATGCATGACAAAACACAGAGCACTTGCATACCTTCCTAGTCTGCATCTTCTCTGTGCGACGCCTGAAGGCCACGTATGCATCGTTATTGGTGGAGCCATCCCTTTTCTCCTGCTTGATTTGTGGGATGAGCGACGGGCCCCGGCAGTTCTTCCTCTTCCTCACCCAGTAGTCATACACTGACTTCAACAGGTAGTCATCTTCATTTAGCAGCAGCTTGGCCTCCTGAAGAGTGACCAACTACAAAACAATTATTAAGAGAGAGACAGAGGAATGAATGTGTATAACAGTGAAATTTGACGAGGTGTATTTTAGATCAACTAAACTTCAACTAAACTCATTTGGACTCAAAAATGGGTCTCTGATAGTAGGGAAAAAGCAATGCAAAATGCAATCAAAACATATCTGTATTTGTGCACATTTAGAATAACAAAAAGGGAGAAGAATATTTTCAATGTCTCAAATCAAAAACTATAGCCGCGTTTCCACCGCAGGAATTTCCCCCAGGAACTAGGGACTCTGTGTGTTTCAACCACAGGGATCAGGGATCAAATTAAGTTCTGGTTAAAAATTTCACCCTCAGAAAATCCCTGCTCGCGAGTTAGTGTTTTTTCAAAGTTCAGGAACTTTCGAGGGGTAGGACTCGGGCGCTGAACATGAGGTTGAGTGCACGCATCATTTTGATTGGTTGACTTCACGCAGCATTTTATTTCAACCACCACTTTTAAAAGTCTGTTGCGGAGCAAGCAGTTAGAGTTGTTTGCTATTCGAATCAACAACAAAAAAAATACGACAGATGGACCGATGATGAGGTTCAGGCTTTATTAAGCTTATACACAGCACAAAGTCCTGTGTCACCAGACTAATTTGTCTAATCTTCACAGTACTTTAGACTAGGGCTGGACGATTATGGCCTAAAATCAAAACCTTGATTAACTGAACATTTTACCTAGATTACGATTAATGAACGATTATTTATTTTTTCCTTCATAGTTCACTTACAAGGTTTGTACTGTAAATTTACTTGACTATTAAAGGTAGGATATTTTTTCCTTTTGAAAGAGTGATCTGACATAACGGCTCACTTTCAGCAGTTATTTTATCTATGGTTCTTAACATTTCTTACAGATTTCTGCTCACTGTAAATCAGATCAAGATAAATTAGCACAGTACCAGTACGTAATGAGAGCGATTGCGTGTGTGAATTAGTCATACCTCTATTAATTGTGAAGCTGTGGGTTGTAAATAGTTACTTCAAAAGTAGAAAAATATATGCTCTAATAACTTTTGAGTTTCTAAGCAACTTTATTGATAAATCACAGGACAGCGCTGACAACTAGTTTCTGCTCCTCAGTGCGTGCGATCTTCATGTTTTGTGCAGCTACTGTTTGTCTGAGTGTTCATGCCACAATGCAGCTGCGCGAGCACGGTAGCTCGATATAATAATACACATCCGATCGTCTAAATCGCTTGAATGTCTAAACTTAAAACACATACAACTGACAAAGTTTAGTGAAGACGCAAGGCTCACCGATTGCACGGCGTCTCTGTGTTGACTCTGCGTTCACCTGCATGTTGACTGGACGGGGCGGAGTCACGTGGCTACACACAAGGTAGTATGTTTTTAAGTGGGAAGTATTAATAGGATTAAAAAAACGAAATAACCAACATGGGAAAATTACGTCGGTTAGAGGTTCTGAATTTCGGTTTTGATTAATCATCAAGTCCTACTTTAGATCGCAATGGAAACGCAGACAGCAACAGGTCTGGGGGGAAAAAAGTTCCTGGGACAAATTGTTCCAAACAAATTGTTGGGTAATTTCGGTGGAAAAGCGGCTCAAGGTATTCTGAGCAAGTAATTTGTCACTTGGTAAAGCTAGATCAGACAGATGTCGCGACACATCCTCATTCTTGAAAATCATGAACCAAACAACAGTAAAAAAAAAAAAAAAAAACGACTAGGACAATACATACTTGGTTTATTTGCAATGATAAAGTGTTTTTTGTGATGAATTATTGCCTACTTAGAGCATTGTTTATATTGTTGGGCCTATGTTGTTACACTACTGTTCAAAAGTTTGGTATCAGTAAGACTTTAAGAAATAAATTATTTTATTCAAGCAAGGACATATTAAATTGCTAAAAGGTGACAGTAAAGACATTTATAATGTTACCAAAAAATGTTTCTATTTTAAATAAATGCTGTTCTTTTAAAATTTCTATTGATCAAAATATCATGAAAAAGTAAGTTTATCACGGTTTCCAATAAAATATTAAATAGCACAGCTTATTACTGATAATAACTTTATCATAAGACTGGAGTAATGGCTACTAAAAATTGTGCTCTAAAATCAAAATAAATAAAAATAAAAATATATTAAAATAGAAAAGTTATTTTAAACTGTAATAATATATATTTTACAATATTACTATTTTTACTGTATTTTAACTAGTGTAAATAAATGCAGCAGCATTGCGACTTCTTTCAAAAAAAATTAAAACAAAAACATTTCAAAAACATTATATCGACCCAATTTTTGGAACAGTAGTATATGGTAATATTAATCAATTACAGTGTTGGTTTAATTACATTTCAATTTACATGGGTCATTTTAATAAATTCCGCTATTTTTTGTCCTGTGGACTATATTTAAACATATTTTATATAAAATATCTTACTCACTACAGTACTAAATAAAAAATAGCATGGATTTTGTATGATCTCTCTTAAGTCCTCTGCACACCGAGTCCGAAATTTTCGCATGCGTTTTTCATATTCGTAATCCAAAAAAAAAAGTCACGCACAGAGACCTTGCACACTGAGTCCGATGCGTAAAAATTAATGCTTTGCGAAAAAAAAATCGCAACACAATACAAAATGAAGTCTTCAAGCAGTGAGCACGATTTGGTTGTCTCCTCTTCTTAAAAAGAGAAAAAGAAAGGAAATATTGGGTCCATTCAATCCCGAGATTGCATAGAGAGAGAGGAGAGTCAACAAGGAGCTGAGTGATTATCCCGAGCGTTTCATAGTTTACTTCGGGATGTCAGTGCCCCAGTTTGATGCTTTACTACTAGAACAATCTGTCTTTATATTCTCTATCTTTGTATTCCGCACGTTGTTTGTCATTAAGTGCTGTTGTTTTGTGCTGTAGAACAGTGTTTCTCAACCAGGGGTCCGTGGACCCCTAGTGGTCCTTGGCGTAATGCCAGGGGGTCCTCATAAAATATCTGAATATGAATATTTGTATATTTTGATATTCGACATGTTCCAATAAAAGAATAAGATAATATATGTATAATATAACTGAAAAAATGACTGAATTTTGGACAAGTCAACTAACATAGTAGTAAATTATACTTGATTGCATTTGGTCATCACAAAGACATTAATGATACCAATGAGCCAATATTATTCTGGGGTCCTTCAGGATGGTTTTAAATATGATTGGGGTCCATTACTCAAAAAAGGTTGAGATTCACTCCTGTAGAAGACGTGGATCAACTTGTCAGATGGCATTCTTGATTTTTGCGTTCGCGTACGGTGGCTCTGAATTGTCAAAACGTCTCTCAAAATGCTTGTCACGGATGCGAAAAACGCAGAAAATCGAACCTGATCCGAATATTTTTTTGACGGACGAAAGTTTTGGAGGCAGTGTGCAAACGCGACTGACATAACGTGAGGTCGAATTTATTTTTTAACGTGCGAAAGTTTCGCATGCGAATTTCGGACTCAGTGTGCAAAGGCCTTTATTGTCAAAATTATTCACATTTTCTGCACGTGGTTCACATACTTTTTTTCTTGCAACTGTGTGTGTGTGTGTATATTATATTAATTATATATATATATATATACATACATATATATATATACATACACATACATATATACATACTTGCATAGATACATACATGTATAAACATATATAAATTTACTTTGTTTTTGATTAATTTATTTTGGTCAGTGTTGTACCAGATATAGTGCTAAACATATTGACATTTATTTGTTCCCCACTAAATGTTTTTTTTCACTGAATGTTTAGATTTTATTAAATTATTGTGCCCTTTTGTTGCTGAATTATCCACTAATCTAGTTTATAATATATTTTTGTCACAGACAGAATGTAATAGAATTGTCACAGAGTAGAAATTCTACACTGAATAAAA
>RJVU01002418.1:1780797-1827675 GCA_003731715.1 Anabarilius grahami | reverse complement strand
CAGAGCTGTATATATATATATATATATATATATATATATATATATTCATGTTTATCTTATTTCTTTTTAAAAAATTACAAGTTTCTTTTAAGTTTATTTTTTCATCTAATATTTATATATTTTTCCAGCTTCATTTCAATTACCGAAAATAACTTTTAATAGCTTTTGCATTTTATTTAACAATATCAACATTGATATTTGACTGTTTCGATCTGGTTAAAATGCTCAGATGTATCGTGTGAAACCTCCCCTTGTGAGCTCTGGAGAGGCAAATGGCAGATGTGCATGGAGGCATATGCATTGGCATTGTGACATCTGTGTTTGGGGAGCTGCCAAATGATTCTAGAGACACATGTTTTTCCCAAGAGGAGCTCAGTATAGATGTTAATTTTCTCCTCCAGGGATAATGGCTCTCTCTGATCAGGTTATTATCAACCACTTGGTCTCACAGGGCAGTTTGACTGACTGCAAGGAGTTGCTTTTGCATGGACACTGGCCAAATCAGTAAAAATTGAAACACACCACATGCCCAAAACACTCAAAATGTGTGCGAAACATGTTGTTAGTGAATGAATGAGGCATTTATATAGCACTTTACAATCATGCTTTACAATCATATCAGAGTGTCTCTCCTCAGTGTGCGGCATCCACCATGATGTGACGGCAGCCACAGTACAACAGCACTACACACCTATAGATGGAGAGGAGAGAGAGTGATGGAGCCAATTCAGTGGATGGGGATTATTAGGAGGCCATGACTGATAAGGGCCAAGGAAGGGAATTTTGGCTAGGACACCTGGGTTACACCCCTACTCTTTACGAGAAGTGCCCTGGGATTTTTAGTGTCCACAGACAGTCAGGACCTTGGTTTAAAATCTCATTCAAAGGACTGTGCTTTTTACAGTATAGTGAGTTTATCAGTCAGAAAACTGAACTACATTTTGTAAAAGCAGTCACAAGATCAGCCTCACAATCTTATTTATTTACAGAACAAAACCCATCATTCCAATCATCCTGGAATTATACCGATATTTATAACACAAACGTTTTCAGTTACTGATTAGTGTGGTTATTGTTAATTAAAATTTTAACTATTAAAAACATTTTGATAAACAACTGAAATAAAACAAAACATAAATCTAAGATAAAAAACTATAAATGTAGACTATAAAATATAAACTATAAAATACAAAAATTGCGTGTCAACAAACTGAAAATTAGACTAAAATATAAAAAATATATAAATATAAAAAATAAAACTAATTAAGTTAATTAAAAACTATAATAGCATATAAATAATAATGCAATAACACTGTTAACGATGCCATTGCAGAAATTCACTATTCACAGTAAGCAATGATTATACATGTTCAATGTATTGAGTAAAACTAGTATTCAACTGGTCATGTGATTTCAAGATGGCAGTCTGGTTTTCAGAGCTTCAGGTATGAATGCTTCTCACTGTGAAGAAGTGCATGCATTATGAACTTCTTTTCTGTTATGTTAAAGCACACAGCAGCATGCAGGGAGAATGTGATGTGTTGACTCCCACACTGTTATTCAAGGACATTTACAGCAGCCTGACCAGGTGCTTCAGTTCAACAGCTCAGACAGAAACAGTGAGATGAGATGCCGGACAAGCAGTCCACTTCAATTTATATATAACCTCTATGGTGGGTGTTCAGTCACTGGACTGCAGAACTCTTCTGCTGGAGCTTCAATCCCTTTCCAGGTGAGTCTGGGACAATGACAGCAATTTTAGAAACACCAGAAAAGTGTTTTATATAATCAGGATGCATAATAATAATAATGCCATTTTTGATCATTTTAATGCATTTTTGCTAAAGATAAATATTAAATTCCAGAAAAAACTTTTTCAGTTGAGAAGCATCAGTAAAATCTTACAATCAAAATGAGTGTATAATGAGGTAAAATGCTGACATCTAGTGGTGTGATCATACACAACAGCTATTCATCAAATAACCTGTCAGGCTTGGACGGTACTGATCCTGGCTTTGAGAAAATGTCAAATTGCCAGTATTAAAATCGGTAAAATTAAAGAAAAATATATTTTTTGTAATGCGATCTACGCATTACCTCAAATGCTGTGTTTACAGGGGAAATCTTCACCTCTGTCTTTAAAAGCCGACTGAAATAAGCATGTGACTATTTTCAGATGAGTTCAGTAATTGAGACACAGTACACATTTGAGAGCAGTCACTATACTTTATTTGAGGGGAGTAGTAGCATAAAATTTCATCTGTACATTATGTAACAATTATGTCTGATCAGGCCCTGAATGCGGTAAATACTCAAGAGTAAGGTGGACAAAAATGGCATGTCCAGCACAACAGTAATACAGCTGCTCGCACCTAAAATAGAGTTTTGGTAAAGCGGAGACATTCACTCAATGATAAGAAGCATTGTCACTGAAGTGTGTCTGAGAGAAAAGACAAAGAGAAGCTGCTGGTCGAATCCCAGGAGCAATACTTGCAACGCTGCACCATGTTGTCTGTCGTGCTACACTGTTTGTTCAATCTTTTGAATGCTGTGAGTGGAAGTCTGAGGTAAAGGATTGATTCTTTTGTAGTGTTGTATCTGACTAGTTTTAAAAATAGAGAAAGCATCACTTCTCATTTATCCAGAAAAGAAGAATGACAGTTGGGCCATGATATAAATTAATAAAAAACTAAGATACAGATGTACAAAATTAACATTAAAATATTTAATAATAATAATATCAATAAAGGATTTCTTTCTTTGAGACATAAAAAAAACTCATGCTCTTTTCACAATCTTAAACAACATTCATATGTACATACGGTGCATTTTCAATTGAGTCTTCTACTAAACAGGGGGCTTTTAAAGTTTGGCTTTTTATCTTTTTCAACTATCTTCCCAGATTCCCCAAATAAAACACCAAAAACAGACAAGGGTACAGGACAGCACCTGGTGAAAACACTCTACAGGCCAGCAGCAGTCGCTCACGCTTAGTGAATCTTTTGTAGTGTTTACAGTCAAAAGTGAAATCGCAAGAACCTCACAGATGATGCTCTTAGACCAAGAGCACTCCTCCTAACCCTAACCAGAACTTTAGCTTGGTCTTATAACCACCTGGCCTTCAATTTTGCACCTACAGAGTCCAACTGAGGGCCTTTGAAAGATGGCATGGGCCCTTATTACTTTACCATTCTGACAGCAGTCAGATGAAGTAAAACAGAATGAGCTGGCTGAGAATGCTACAGTAGAGAAAGATAGAGAGCTTTCATTGAAAGGGCTTGATTGCATACGGTTGTATGAACCTGAACATTGTCAAATGCATCACATGCGGTATCACAAAAGCAAAATGAGCCACTGAATTATATTTCAGAATTTGTTCAGACAGGCAACAGAAATCCGATTTCGTATCATACTCAAATCAGTTTAGATGTTCGTAGTCTGAAAAAACAAACAACATGAAATGCAAACCGGATTCAAACCACATCCAAGTGTGGTTTGAAATCAGATTAAAATCAGATTTTTAAGCATTAAGTCTGAATGGTCAGAACAGATATCAATGTTTTCACAATTCAGGATTTTTGACATGGCTAATATCAAAAGCAAAATGAACAAAATCAAGGAGCCGCTGAATCATTGTTCTGAAAATGGTAATTTCAGGTTTTGTTCAGACAGCAGAAATCTCAGAAATCTAAATTGGTATCTGACTCAAATCAGTTTAGATGTTTGTAAAGCTGAATGAGAGAAAAAAAAACCCCACATAAAAATAAGATTTTTACGAACCTGATTCAAATCACATCCAAATGTGAATTGAAATCAGATTAAAATCAGTTTAATTGTGAACAGATTTCAGGCAGATTTCTCATCATCTGGGATGCAGTGCGATGGTAATGACTGATATTGGGATATCGGGACAGATACTGACTACACTGTCTGAACAAATGGATAAGATTTGCAAAATGTCAGTTGATCCTAAAGATTGGATTTGAAAATCAAAATGGATTTAAGTGCAGTGTGAACGAAGCTTAAGAGCAGCAACAGAGAAGCTGTTCATTTGAAAGACTGTCAGCCAGTCGGCAGAGAGTAACTGCATGTGTTCGGTCCCCATTACAGCATATTTTTAGCTTAATACTCTCAGACAACCGGGCGTCATAACATATGCATAGCATGTCGTAAGCTTGACGTCAACTTCAGTTCATGATGTACATTATGGTCTAAGCAATCCGCTAGGTGCTTATATTTTTACCACACTGGAAGTGGCCCGTGAGCTGTTAAACAGTCCCTGCTTAGGGTGTTATTGCACATAATATGACCACACTAATAAGGTGTTATATACCAGGGGCCCTTGCATACATAATACAACAAGGGTTACCAGAATGGCACCAGAGGACTCAAAGCAAAGGGAAACGCTTCCTGAGACATACTGAGATACAGTTCTTGTAGAAGTGTGTAGAAGGTCGCCTGGCTGCTGATCTGAAACCAGTTTGATGTGACAGACAGTGATCATCGAAGACCAGGATTGGACGATTCCAAATGAAAATGAAAATTAAACAAAAAGTGACACCCTGAAGACAGGAAATACTTCAGATTAACAAATAACGAAGGGGTTTCCATGACTGCTAACGGGATCTCATGCACAAGCTCCACGTGATAACAAAGGTTTGAAAAACAAAGGAAAAAGAAAAAAAGAAGAAAAAAAAAGAACACAAGGCATGCACATACGTCAATGTTGTGAGGACACTGCAAACCTATATTGGTAAGTGCTTCTGTATTATTTTCACAAAATTCATATTTTCAGGGATTTTTTTCTTCTCAACAGGTCTCGATAAAGGTCAAAAATGGTTTCAACAAACAAACGGTCACAATGCTAAAAAAAACAATGTATCACATTTTAAACAGCAGGGCAACACAGAGAACAACTAAAAGAAAGAAGGCAGAACACTGGTTTATGAATGGCCATCGTTTCTTGGCATAATCTGTCATATAAAAAAAGTTTTCCCCGTATTTAAAAAGCTTCCGTGCCAAATGGAGGTCATCGAAAAGCCTCTTTTTTATATCATATAGTGTTACAAAACAAACGTATTATTAGGATGAGAAACTGAGGTATACCTTGTCGAGAGGTTGGTGGTTATCTGACAGAAGCTCTGAAGCTTTCAGAGAAAACACGTGTTGATTTGGGTTGTATCGTCACCCTTTCTGTTGATATCTGTACAGCAGCGTCACACTACACATTCAAAAAGCTGTTTCTTATTGGCATTACAATAGTCATTCATATGAACACATTAAATGTGTTTTTTTTTACATGGACGTTGCCCTTTTTATACTGAAATGACCGTGCGGAGGAGTCTCGTTTACTCCTTGAACGGGAAAGTTTCTTCTCCAAGCAGAGAAACGACAACAACGTTTTTGATGCCGGCTTATAATCTTCCGTCCTTACCGGAGCGCTCCGTGGTACTAGTTGTTTATATATACACACACAAACATTAACATAGCTGGCTCCAGGTATACCTGTATTAAACCCAGATTCGCCACAAAATGTATAGTCTGCATTTGCTCCAGCTGTAAGTACAGGACAATCATCCAGCATGTCTGAAGCCGGCTGTCAGAACAGCAGTCCACCACCATTCCCGACATGTCTTTTCTGTTCGGTCAGCCCGCAATTCACATGCTGATATCCTCTAGTCATAGACTGGACTCCTTAGGGGGATAGTCCACGTTGGTCACCATGGTTACGACGGTGACTATTTCCTCTGGGGCAGAGACGCTAGTCTGCCGCTGCATTTGGACCACACGTTCCTCGACACATCCTGCGGAGAGACGCGCCTCGGCCTCGTGGTCCCAACACTCCTCTATAGTTTCGCACAGCATGGCCAGACCCTGAGAGACAAATGAACACGTTTTATATCAAGCATATTATTCACTTAATTAAAACTTTTGGTGAGGTTTAACAATGGACGTTATGTACCGGATGTTTCTGCCAGCACTCCCTGAGAGTGGGCCGAAGCTTTTTGTGGACCACCACCTCCTGCATGTCCTCTAGAGTGGGATGTTGGCCCACCTCCTCCTCAAACGGAAGCATGTACTCGTCAACTGGACCTTCAGAAAAAATGAACAAACATCTGTTCAGATCAGGGAGTCCAACCACTGAGTGCGTTTTCAAACTGGGGTCAGGTAGCTACACGGGGTACACAGAAAATTTGCCAGACAAAAACAAAAAGTGATTTTTTTTTTTAGGTATGTCAGAATTCACATTATATCAGAATTAAATGTGATGCAGTATTTTTTGCATTTACTAAATTCATTTTTGTTGTTGAAAATGTGTTCAGCTCTCCTTCCATGCAATGTAGAGGATAGAGGAAGAATTGTTGTATTTATGTTATATTTTTCTAAGTATTTTTCTCGACTTTATCTTTCTAACTGGAGGTTGTAATGCAACGTTCTCTGTAAAGGTGCCTTAGAACAACATGTATCATGAAACGTGCTGTACAAATACATTTAAATTTCATTAAAAAACGTTTTTTCAGGTTTTATATATATATATATATATATATTTACTTTTATAATTATCATAGTGGGTAGAAAAAACAATTATCCTACTATTTTATTATAATATATTTGATAATATTTAAATCATTTGCTTTGGCTTTACTACATTAACAATATTAAAGGCAATTATTTAATTTGGGAAACAAATGATAAAATGATGCTTAATATGTTTTTCCTAAAGTATCAATGTGTCTGTATACACAAACATAAATAGCTAACTTTAAATTTTATAAAAGGGATAGCTGACACATAGAACAGAATGACGTTTAACCACCTGATCTGCCATCACACATCCATTCAATCCTAGCATGCACTGTGACTGCACCCAATGAGACTGTCACAACAGTCCCAGTCTGCTTCACTGTCCACACCTGATCAATACTGTTCCATTAGACCAGACAACAATAATCAATAATGGCGAGCATACTGAATTTAGTGACAGGCTTA
Organism: Anabarilius grahami; assembly: GCA_003731715.1. NCBI lineage: Eukaryota > Metazoa > Chordata > Actinopteri > Cypriniformes > Xenocyprididae > Anabarilius > Anabarilius grahami. The sequence continues at coordinate 1,820,685 of RJVU01002418.1, read as the reverse complement.
TTCAGGAGTTCGAGTGGCAGTAAAACATACAGAAGATGTGTGTGATCGGGGAGAGCTGCCAGACATGTTACAACTAACATCAATCAAATTTCTACTATATAAGTAAGGGATAATTGGCTAGGTGTGCATTAGGGGATTTTCAGACCTGTAGACCATTTGCTTTGTTCCGAAACAGGGACTTAATTTGTTACAATGTTGCATTTTCTTCTTGGTTTGTTTCGTTTTCACAAGGCAACATTTCAAAGTGTACGAAAATGTCTTTATGAAGTCACATGCGAGTAAAACTATCCTCTTATTGGTCAGAGTTTCCTCTGCGTCATCCATCAAGATGATTGACAAGTTCACTCCGCAAGCTTATTGTGGCTTATTTGTAACTGTCGACACATGCAAACACTATACGAATGTAGCTATCATTCCCGCATAATTATATAGCCTATATTATGCATTTAGAGCAGGAAGCAAGGCTTTGTCGGGACTGCATTCTTGCAATGCACAGATTAGAGCAATTACACAACATTTTAAGATGAAGAGGCACTCTTTGTTTTCCAGCTGCGATAACTAATGTGCTCACTCACAAAATCAGACACTGTTGCTTTTTTGTTTGCACGTTTGCCGTTATGAAATACGTTGGTCCGTTGTGTCAGATTGCTTTCTCACCTCAACCGAACCGCTCCAGAATTCGTTTGCAATTGGGCTGAGACCACCTCGTTCAAGCGATCTCGGAGCGTTTGTTTCGGTGCGGATCCAAGCGCCATTTCCGTGTTCACAAAGCGAGAAAACGTACCAGGTTCTGAAACAAACGCTTACACGGTTTGAACGCACACCTTCCAGTAAATAAGAATCGAGTATTCAGACAGACCATGGTATAATAACTGATATAACTGTAGACCAGGGCTATTCAATTGGCGGCACGCCAATCATCTTCATCCGGCCCGAGGGAAGAGAACGCAAAGGTCGCCAATGTGCCTTGAATTGTTTTTGCACTAATTAGTTTTTCCACAAGGTGGCAGCACTGGGCCCAGGCCGCTGTTTTGACGGCCAAAAAAGAAAAGGAAGAGACAGAACATTAACAACAACAAACTACCACAAAAACAGACGCCCACGTTGACAACTGCTAGTGTGAGGGAGATAAGAGATATCCGCAACTCTAGTTTAAACAAGTATAAAGACATTGTTATCGGTCATAACTTCTGGAGAGAAATAGTGCAGACACTGTTCGGCTAAAAGCCGAAGTATTCTTTGGGCTTAACGCAACGCAAACTCAGAGCAGGTGCATTTACTCCCAGACACAGTGTTAAACAGCGCTGCAACATCCAGTGAGAAGTATTTAAATTAGAAACACACATTTCTGTTACAAGCCACAAATCACTCTATTGTTAAACTAGTTTAAAATCATATGCTACAGCCTCGACATTACCAACAAGATTGATGAGGAAAACTGGAGAAACATTGTGCCATGAATCAAGAAGTTAGAATTAAATTCCCAAATTACCACCCGTACAAACATTTACCATGGATGTACTGTAGTAACACTAACTGTATTAACTGGTAGGGCTGTGCGATATGACGATATATATCGTTACCACGAAATAAAATGTCTATCGTTAGAGATTTTGCTATATCGTATAAATCAGAGTATGTAAATTTATTGCACTATTGACACTTCAGAGTGATGAAATGCATGAATGAGAATATAAAGAGCGAGACGTGCTTGATGTTAAAAGAGTTATAAGCGGAATATATCCTGAAAAGCAACTCGGTGCAGCACCAGTGGCAGAGCCAGGATTTTTTTCATAGGGGTGGCCAGGCAGGGGCCAGCAACCAGTCTGGGGTGGCACAGAAATCTTCATTATTTCAACATAAAAATGAGTCTGACTATAATGTACTGGACTGTGCCTACAACACAACTGAATACATTTAATTTGTACTTAATTGTAATTAGAAAAAAAAGATAGTGAAGTAGATCATGGAATGCTGAGTGAATTTTACCTTCTTTTTTTTTTTTTTTTTTTTTTTTTTNNAATAACTTGCAGGCATATTAATAAAGGGGCTCACTCTATTGCTAAATTTCAACTTGTTCAGTAAGTTCTGGTTCTAAAAACCCCCAATAGCTTGTTCTCCATTGTTGCATCTCCATGGATGAGACATGCAGATAACTACATACTGTACTTCAAAGATTATTCAACCTTTCATTGAATTCTATGTATAATCAGTGAACTTCAACAATTCTGAGTTTGTCTGTTTCAAAAACTAACCAAAAAAGTAAACACTTAATGTTTAACTTTCTATAATTATCAAAATAAATAATGCAACAGTTCTATCATACCTAAATTAAACTCAGTACAAAGAAAAAAAAAGTGTTCTCTTTTTAATTCCCATTTGCTGATGTGGAAGCGGAAGTCAACAGCACATAAATGCCAGAATGTAAAATTTTATGCATTTAACTTTTTTGTTTGTACTTTATAAATTAACGCAAAATTAGCATCTTCTAGTACAATTGCACAGTTCTCACATTTATTTATGCATTCAAAAATTTCATATCAGTTTGTGCCTTATATTGTGATATAAGATAAGATAGAATATTTTAGTCCAGAGTCATGCGAGGCATATATATTAAGTGCCAAAGTGACCATGCATTTGCAAGTAAACAGAGCCATTTATGTAGGTACAGTTGAGAAAGACAAGGCTCGAGTTAATGGATCGGTGCAGTCAGTCTTAAAGGGACAGCATCCAAATTTACCTGCTGTCATTATTAATGCTAATCAAACAACAAAAAAGAGAGAAAATCTCTCACTGCTTGCTTTTGTAACTTTAATAAGAATAAATTTATGCATTGTTTTTTTATACCTTTGATTACTTAATACATTTTCTAGTGCTTGAAGTTTTTTAATGTAGGTCTATTTCGTCTGTCTTTGTTCTATTGTAGTTTGTTTTCTTTGCTCTTTCTTTATCACTGTTTATTTGTCTTCAGTAAGTTTGAGAGTTTTTAGGCTAGTACAAATTTTTTTAATTATATTGAAATTGATAAGGAATATGAAATTTCAATGATATGGAACATTTTGATATCATAAAAATCGTATTTATAGCAAAAATAACTATATCGTGATATATATTGTTATCGTGACATAAAATTACTCATATCGCGATATAAGATTTTGGTCATATCGCCAAGCCCTAAACTATGGTGTTTTGACAATGTGATATATTCATATTGAATACTATATTATTAATAGTCATGTATATTGTATTAAATTTATTAGGGGAGTAAGGGAATATAATTCCTTTTTGTTATACAACTATGGAAGTTTCTTTGAGTGCGCGTATATACTGTATATATATATATACGTATATACTGTATATATATATACAGTGTGTATGTGTGTGTGTGTGTGTGTATATATATATATATATATATATATATATATATATATATNNGTGTTTAGGCTACTGTTTTTAAAACAAATATAGTTTTATAGAAACCTTAACCATAATCATAGCTACATTTAACCCTGCTGTAGAGTGTGATGTCAAAACGGTCTTAAAGAACAGAAGCTCACGCATTCATACCATCAGAGGCTGTGCAGCGGGCCGCCAGCTCCCACAGCACCAGCCCGACCGCATACATGTCTATCCTGAGGAAAGAGTCTCGCTGGAAGTTGATGGCCCCCTCCAACACCTCCGGGGCCATGTAACGCCTTGTTCCCACCTGGTGCACACAGAGAGACCACCGTCTGATTAGCACAACAGTAAAAACAGTACATGTACATGCATATAGTCTGCCTTGATGAGTACAGCATCAGTGAATTATGGGCCAGGATACATCTGCCAGAGCAACTTTTACATTAAAGTATATGGGAATGTATGAATGATCTAGATCAGGGGTGCCCACACTTTTTTGCGTGATGATCTACTTTTAAAATGAGATCTACCAACCAAAAAAAAAAATTAAATTAAAATGCTTGTTGCTATTACTGCATGTATCTTTACATGGAATTCAGGAGAAAAATGTTCACTGTTGATATTCAATTTTAACACTAAACTCAAATACATACAGCACAACAGATTACAATAGCCAGGGCATTTAACTTATTCTGATAACTGAAGAGAATCAAACAGTTTGCATAATATTTGTCGACAAAACACAGGGGCCAGTGTCTAAACTGGTGTCAATCACAACTGACGGAGCATCTGCGATGGTCGGCCGTTCAAATGGATTCATTTTCCCTACTTCCTTAATTATCATTGTATTATGCACACCAACAAGCTCTATGTGCGAAAATGCTGAACATGGAAAAGATCATGGATGTGTCCATGAAAATAGTCTGCTCAATACGTGCACGCTCACTTCAGAGACGGCTGTTTCGTGAGTAATTGGAGGAAGCTGACTTTGCACTCTGTTCTCCGAACGCCGAAGCTCTCGGAAGGCGCGATTCGCGCGAAGCATGCTAGTTGTCATGGCAACTGAATAAACAAAAATCTCGCCTGGTCAAAATTTATTAGTCAAATGCAAGTCAGACAGAAACTAAAAGGAGAAGGAAGGAAATTTGTTATATTTCTTTTTATTAAAATTTAACAAAAGCATTTATTAAAATTGTGTGCGATCTACCAGCATTGTCTTTGCGATAGACTGGTAGATCGCGATCGACCTATTGGGCACCCCTGATCTAGATACACACTACTGCTTAAACATACCTATAATAAAATGCTGTAAATGTAGTGGGGAACTAACGGTACTTCAGTACCAGGTCAATACAATACAAACAGTATTAAAGGGTTAGTTCACCCAAAAATGAAAATAATGTCATTATATTATAAGATATTGTTGATGAAATCCGATGGCTCAGTGAGGCCTCTATTGAGAGCAAAGCCATTCAAACTCTCAAGGTCCATAAAGGTTCAGTGTTTTGAAATCGGCCCATATATTGTTGAAGTCTTTATTTTTTTTTTTGGCGCACAAAAAGTATTGTTGTCGCTTTATAATATTAAGATAGAACCACTGAACTCACATGAACTGTTTAAAATATGTTTTTAGTACCTTTATGGACCTTGAGAGTTTGAATGGCTTTGCTCTCTATAGAGGCCTCACTGAGCCATCGGATTTCATCAACAATATCTTAATTTGTGTTCCGAAGATGAACGAAGGTCTTACGGCTGTAGAACGACATGAGGGTGAGTAATAATTGAAATTATTTTCATTTTTGGGTGAACTAACCCTTTAATACAAGTCCTTCTACAATCTTTCTGCCATCACTGCAGTCAATTCAGTCATGGTTTGAATATGGATGGTCCAAGACAGCTGTGATTTATAGCCTAATAAAAACTAGTGAATATCTTAATTTTGTATGTCTTGTATAACACAATAAAACAAGAAAGTTTTTTTTTTATATATATATATTTGATTAAGTTTTTATTATATTCAATAACTAAATGTTTACCTGAATACTTCAGACTGCTGAAGTACTCAAGCATTGTTAAATTAATTTGTATCCATTTGTATCTATTGTTCTTAATTGTTCTATTTGTTCATGATTTTATTACCACCTGTTTACTTAATTTCTTGGAAAAACCTTAAGATCGAAGAACACTTGAAGGCTAAATGCCATGGTTATAATTGAATTTGTTAGCATTTATATTAACATCTATTTATTAGCATTTATATTATAATTGAACTTTTTACATAGAGTGTTCAATAGCAATTTGTTGTGGTATTGAGAATTAAATTTAACTGCTCATACGGTATCGACTACTAACGTATAGGTTTAGTGACAAGTCTATTATGTGGACAGCACATTAGGATTTGAGTTACAGCCTCTGATACACCTCCATAGAATCATATTCATATTCAAACACACTTCAAACAGCCAACCCTTGCAAAAAGGGCGGCACTTTACAATCAGCACCGGCTCTAACACTTACCTGCCCATGCGTGTCCCCAGCTGACTTCCCTGCCTCAAACCTCAGAGCCAGACCAAAGTCAGCTATACAGGCCGTCAGGTTTGTCTTCAGCAGCAAGTTCTTGCTCTTAATATCCCTGTGCACATATAATACAAGACTAAATATGTAAAAACTGCTCAAATCTGGAACAACATTTTAGACAAGATATAGACCAAGTGTTCAATATATCCAAGAACCACAATGGTTTTTAGATAGTTGTATATTTCTAACCTGTGTGCAATGGCCGGTTTGTGGCCATCTCTGTGACCGGGGAAGTCAGAGTGCAAGTAAGCCAGTCCTCGAGCCATGGTCTGAGCGATGTGACATAGTTCGTTCCACGTCACTACGTTGGCCTTCAGGTAGTCCGTCAGAGAGCCCTGCACACAGACAGCAGAGACGTGCGGATCAATCTTGGCTGTGCATCAGCCTGCAGTACAAACAACTAAAACCTTTTAACTCTCAATAAAAAGTATAAACTCAGCAATAACACACAGGCTGACTGCTGATAAAGTAACTCAATTTGAGTGCTACTGTAGCACATCTTGAAAATTGAATTATCTTTTTATGAAAATTATTTATTTTGTATAATTGGATCCTACCGGGCATCAACATGACATATGAAAAATTTTTCTTTTGTAATGAAACTTTTATCACTTCATTCTTTCTGTCCCTTAAGAACATTTCAAGACCTTCATAACAAAATGTTTTACAGACATCACTGCAAATTTATGGATGGATGCATTTTACTACATCAATGGCATTCATAATATAGCCATGCGATGTGATGTATTAATTCTCTTTCTCATTTATCACGCTTTTTTTTTGTCATGTTTATTTGAGTGTTCAGCTACTAGGATTGATTATTTCAATGAGCAAAATTGAAGTCTTTAATCTAAAGTTCGAAGTGTTAATAAAAATTTATATCAAATAAATAAAAGACTTTACATTTCATTAACAACACTGCAAAAAAGAATATAACATGTAATCCCTGCTAATAATGACAGAGAGATTTTTTTTGTAAACTTTGAGAAACTAAATTTATTGGTCTAGAAATGTTCCTCATTTTAAGTGCAAGCCAATGCTGTCCAGATCCCATTCAGTTCCAGACCTTTTCATGGTAAGCCGTGATGAGCCACAATTCAATGTCCAGATTGCTTCCCCTCTTCTCGGCCCCAATGAAGTGCAGAACGTTTTCATGCCTCATGCCGGGGAGATTGTAAATGTCATACTCATTCTGCCAAGACAGTTTGTCCTAAGAAAGACCCAAAGTACACAGTTATTACAGCATACTGGCATGATGGGCAAACCCCTGAACACTGATCCACTGGTAAGTCGACATCAGTAGGGCTGCTTACTGACCATTAAAACAATTGATACATCAAGTTACAGAGTCTTAGCTGACATTCACAATCAACTCAGATTATGTACGCAAGGAGTCATTTACCAGAGCAAATTATTACATGGGCGATTGATAGATGAAACAAATGATTTCACTTGCACTCTGAGCTGTGTGAGCTTCTGTTAGTTGTGTTTCCACTAAGGATGCCAATTTTCAGGAATTTATTTTATTTCAAGAAATGCTTATTTATCTTTATATAATTTATGTATTGTTAATTAATTAATGTATATTTAACACTTTTCTATTGTAATATTTTGTAAAAATGTAATTTGTAAAATGTAATGGCAAAGCTGAATTTTTAGCAGTCATTTCTCCAGTGGTCAGTGTTACACAGACCTGAAAAATAACAAGAGGTGAAGAAGGTGACGTTTACAAACAAATTTGTTGTAAGGGGATCTGGGGGCATCCTCCAGGAGAAAATTTTTGTGATTTTTAACATGTAAACAAAGCATTCTGGTGCACTCTGACAAGAAAATAAAGGGACAATACATTTGATTCAAGTAAAACAACAAAAAACCCTCTCTAAGCTCATTTTTGTAGATGACTAATGAGTTTTTCGGACATTAAACTTTTCTGAGGTAAAAGTGACAGTAAACGTGACATTGTTTACAAGCCGTTTTATTGGTGCCTTTCCGCGGTTGAAACACTGATTGAGCAATTACATATGACATGATACAGATTTTTTAAAATTGTACCATATCTTTCAACATATCTTCGGATGTTCATTTATGTTTATTTCGAGTTGTAACTAGTAAAGCGGAAGAGATGACAGGTTTACGTTCGCTCTGCTTGAACTGAAGCACTACAGCTATCTGTCACGATGCAATCAGCTCAAGAGACAGCTATGGTCAGTCTCTATCCAGTCTATGGGAAAGTAGCACATTTTTGATTCTTGTGAGGTTTATTGTGTATATGTTTTGTACCAATGTAAAAGTCTTTACAGTCACTTTACTATATCTTTGCAGAATACAAGTATTAATTTCTTTAAAGAATGTCTCTTGAACACTGTTCTGTTCATATTCTGTTTAAAGTCATATTTAATTATACATTTTTCAATATTTACAATAAATTTTACAATATTTATTTTATATAATTTATTTAGCGTTTTATAATTTAGGTAACTATGTACCTGTCTATATGACTATTCTGTTCACGTTCTGTTTTGAGCCATTATACAACTGCATCATCTTTGCTGACAAGTCTGTCATTAACTAGATATAAATTACATTACTCGCAAATTCATTTTTATTTAAATCACATTATATGTTAATGTTGTACAAGCAGTGCATGTTCATGTTCTTCACAGGCTGACACATGGCTCAGCTCCACATTTGGCTGTGTAATTGGTTAAACAGGTTAGATTAACTCATTAGCTTTAGGAGCTGATTCCCTGGCTTTGGGACCTCGTGGTACCTGAATGGGGAAGATCTTCACTGCCACATAGTCATTGAGAAGCTGAGCCTTCCACACACAGCCAAAGCGCCCCCTAGCTTTAATTTCCAACAACTGCAGTGGCTTCTGGATCAGGGTGGGAGACGGCGGCATCGGTCCAGGGTCCTGCAAGACAACAAATAAGGAAGTGTAAACTATAAAGTTAGCTGAACAGACCATATGTAGGTGTAATAACTGCTGTAGACTTCACTATGATGACCATCGTCAAACAGCAAGCGATTTTCTAAATAACACGCTGGTTGTGCTGATTCCTAAACACCCTATGCAGGGTTATTAGAGTGACATAATTAACCACCATAAGATCATTTCAATAAGATGTGTGTACAGGGAAGGGCCATTCAAAATTACCTTTACAGAAGGACACTGTCCAGAATTCAGACCTTGGAATTAACCATGATTCTAATTATCATCTCCGTTTTGCTGATAACTGGTTCTACAGGTGAATTGTGATCCCAACTTTAAAGGAGTTAAGGGTCAGTTCATGCTAGATTTTATTTTAAATTTTATATACATGCAAACGCAACAGAATGGGTACACAAGCACATGCAAAGATTTTGTCTTCACTAAACTCTGACCTGTGAATAGGCATAGAGAAAATTTGTTTGACAAATAAACAAAATTCTCTATGCCAGACAAATATCTGAAAAAACATCCAGATTGACTTGGTTTAAAAACAAGCATGGAGGAAACTCGTTTTGATAGTTTCAGATCATCCTGTTTTATACACACTACCACTCGAATGTTTGGNATATTATATATATGTATAAAAATCTAAAAACATATTTTAAATAATTTTTCAAAATAAAATAAAAATATTTTGAAATTGTATTACTATTTATGAATGAATGAATGAGGCATTTATATAGCGCTTTACTATGTACTACTGTACACCCAAAGCGCTTTACAATCATATCAGGGGTCTCTCCTCATCCACCACCAGTGTGCAGCATCCACTTGGATGATGCGACGGCAGCCACAGTACAACGGCGCCAGTACGCTCACCACACACCAGCTGTAGGTGGAGAGGAGAGAGAGTGAAAGAGCCAATTCAATGGATGGGGATTATTAGGAGGCCATGATTGGTATTGGCCTATGGAGGGAATTTGGCCAGGACACCGGGGTTACACCCCTACTCTTTACGAGAAGTGCCATGGGATTTTTAATGACCACAGAGAGTCAGGACCTCGGTTTAACGTCTCATCCGAAGGACGGTGCTTGTTACAGTACAGTGTCCCCGTCGCTATACTGGGGCGTTAGGACCCATACAGACCAGAGGGTGAGTACCCCCTGCTGGCCTCACTAACACCTCTTCCAGCAGCTACCTGGTTTTCCCAGGAGGTCTCCCATCCAGGTACTAACCAGGCTCAGACCTGCTTAGCTTCAGTGGGCAACCAGTCTTGGGCTACAGGGTGATATGGCTGCTGGCATTTAAAATAACAGTTGTCTATCTTAATATTTTTAAATAAAATTTAGTCCTGTAATGGCTAAAAGCTAAAACTTTTCATCAATTTAATGTGTCTTTCCTGAATAAAAGTATTAATTTCTTTCAAAAATAGACAGAATCTTACCAACCCTAAACTTTTTTGTAAGAGAAGTTTAAAAGAACACAAGCTACAGTTATGAAGAGAAACTGCATGAATTTATAGTTCTAAAGCCAGTAATCACCAATAAATTTTAATCGAAACTTGACACTAAGAATTGTATAGTGAGATTCCAAAAGATTTCCACCCCTACTATTGTGCCAGATACCTTATGTGAAATAACACATGCAAATAATACTAGCTGACTGTGGCGATGTGGTCGGGTAAAGGTGGACCCATGTCATGCAGCTGAGCTGCATAAAGCTTTGACAGAAGGGGCTTATGGGAGTTGAAGTTCAGAGCTTGTTAAACATAATCCATAGCTTCTGTAAGTGGACCACAGATTTGATAATCAGCTGACCTAGTTTGTGGATGCAATGAAATGCACTGGCATGCCATTACACCTTGAAGGCATGAACCTTTCTTAACATGCCTTTTGTAAGCAGAGACCATTTAGCAGTTCATCTAAATGCATGAGTGTGCACTCAAACCATGTCTACACTAGACATAACCTTTCTGACCAATTACCCTTTGTTTCCCGCTTATCAAATAAGCTAATCCCAGTTATTTAAGTGAATCAGTGTAGGAAAGCAATATAGATGGCATCTGTAGGCACAAATCCAAACCCTGCCGCCGTGCTGGCAGAGCCTATCATACTGCTCTCCTAATTCTCAATGCAAAAAAAACTGAATCTATAAAAAAAGAAATAATATTTTGCAAAATATAAATATAAAAACTAATAACTGATTAAATAATATAAACATACATTTATATATTATATACATATATATATATATATATATATATTACTTAGAAGACATGTTAGGGTTCTTTAGAGATACAATGTTCCAGCAAGTCTGCTTAATCAATTACCAAAGAAGCATGCCAAAATTATTTAGGAAAATAAGATTTTCTTATCAAGGTGATAAAATGTTGTGTAGCAAAAATGAGTACACCGAGTGGCCTAACTTTGTTTTAAAAAGTGGGTGGGACAAGAATGTGTATGGGGGGGGGTGTATTGTAATTGTATTATTACAATAATAATAATATGATATTTAAATTGTAAATGTGTTAAAATATGATAGTTTCCTTACATCTTCTATAATACAATATGTCGTTAGTCTCGAGAGTATGTATATTAGTTAATAAATACGATGATCCGCCTTTGATAGTCGATGTCCAGATAGACTAGTGGTAGTATATCCGTTTAGGGTGCAAGAGGTTCTCAGTTCTAATCCAACCATGGATGATATTTTTCTAATAATATATAATTCTCATTAAAACTAAAGATGTTCATCAGTGATTGTATATAAAGAGCAGGGACACGTTTATGTGTATTTTGTTTTGTGATTTCAACGTAACGAAGAGTCTCCGCAACAGCGATAGATTGAAGCGCTCATCCGTGTGAAGACTGCGCAGTGTGCACGAGCGCCGAGAACCCTATTGCACGCGCCTCTGATAACAGCGGCAACGAGCACTCAACATGATTTCAAAAACAACACATCCCAGCGCCAAATCGCCTATTATTAACACAAATTGATAATCAACTAGAGGTGTTTATTTTGTATTAGATATCCGCGAGATGTTTCAAAAAGTGGTGGGGACATGTCCCACGTGCAAATTACGCCTATGAGTACACCCTCCTAAAAGTTACTAAATAAAACGAAATAAACATTTTCTGGTGCAAGATTAAGACAAAGTTTGATCAACAGGTAAATATGTTGAACCAAAACATTTAAAGAGAAGTAATTTCTTGACAATTAAAAGTGTTATATAGCCCACTGAATCATTCTCAGACTTAATGCTGACAACAATGGAACCACTTGGGAGAGAACTGTCAGGAGACTTATTTCTTAGCACAAAAGAGCACAGTGGCACAAGAGGATTACCAAATCATTGTTTTAAGTGTGAAAATATAGCAAAAGTAACACAGAAGTTCAAAAACAATGGACTTGTGACAAGGCCCCTGAAATAATCAGGCCTTCATTTTAAGCTTTCATTTAGTGATGAGGGATTTTAATGCTAGACAGCACAATAAAGTCAGTTAGCCATTTCCAAAGCCAATATTTACAAAATGTAGATTCTGGGAATCAATACTCTGGTCTCATGAGACCAAATCAATCATTTTGGATCTAACAGCATCCAAAATGTTATGGTGTTGCAAGAGGAGGAGTACAGTGAGAAGTGCCTGGTTCCCACAGTAAAGTTCAGTGGTAGTAAAGCTCTTATATAGGGATGTATGAGTGCTGAAGGTGTAAGGGAGTTGTGCTTTATCAATGCTGTCATGAATTCCCACACCACTGTGTAATTTAATACACAAACTTGAAACAGAAGGCATTTTTTCAACATGACAATGAGGATATGCATGTATTGCACTCAATCTTAACACTCTTGAGCACCTGTGGGGGATTCTGTAGAAATGAGCAACACTCCCCATTAAAGATCAGGGCATTTAAAGGGGGGTATAACGCTATTTTATGTATTCTGACTTATTTACACTGTTAAAGAGTTGAATTCTCATGCTAAACATGGCCATGACGCATGACGGAGTATTTCTGTTCCAAAAATTATCTTCCAAATCGTCACAGGTTTCAGATTTTTTTTTTAAATATCGATCTGAGTGACGTCAACGGGGCAGAATTCCTTGTACGGGCACTTCTCCCGGAAAGGCGTGCGTGCACACGTCGACCAGAGCGAGAGAGCAAAAGGACGCCTATCAATGCGTGTTCGGGTTTACGGAAGTCGTCGGCAGCGCTGCACAGGTCACAGAACTTCACGAAATCAACAATGTCACCAAAGAAGTGTGTTTTTGGTTGTGAGGGAAAGATAACCTTGCTTCCCAAAGAACCCAGTGGAGCTGAGTTTTGTGCTCATGCATTACATTGATGCGCTCTCGATATTTGTTATTAAAATAACCATAAAAAATTATAGTTGCAATCGCGTTTTTATTGGTTAAAATGAATGGAGCATATCTCATGTTTTTCCGTGGCTGCTCGAGCCCTCAGGATCGGCGCTTATGGTTTCATAAACAAGGCCTAGTTCTACACTGGATTTCACAGATCGTTTGAAACTGAAACATGAAGCGGTCACAGCGATAATGATCCCGGTCATGAGTCGGAACAGCAGGTGGTGAGTAAAACTGCTTCAAATGTCTGTTTTGTTGGCAATAGGCGCCTAAGTGGATATAATGTAAACAACACGAATGTAATGAATTAATAAATTCATTATTCATCATTCATACGCTATATTAATTATAGTGATTCAAAAGTTATCCATGGATAATGCTATGGTGTATTGTGTGTTTAAATACAGTTGTTTAGCTGACCATTGATAGCTTGAAGATGATCTCTATACAAAAGCTGCGCGTTCTCGTGACTCTAGCTCCACTTACAGGATACGCCTCCAGGTGCTCGGCTGTTTTCGGAAATACTCGATACAGCGTATGCATCTTTTATAAATATGATTAAACTAAAGACTTTTTGGAGATATGAAGGATGCACTACTACTCTGTAGGTATTCAAGATTAACATGAGATTGGCAGAAACTGTGTGTGATACCCCCCCTTTAAGGAGCTCATCATCCAGGAGTTAAACAGGACAGATGTGACAATTTGTCATGAACTTGTACACTCGGTGCCAAGAAGGGTCAGAGCAGTATATTCAAAATTATGGAGGGCATACTAAGCTTGAATGTTATACATTTGTTGAATTAAATCTAGGGTGTACTCATTTATGCTGTGCACTGTATATATACACTGCTCAAAAAAATTAAAGGAATTTTTAATCAGAGAATAGCATCAAGTCAGTTAAACTCCTGGGATATTGATCTGGTCAGTTAAGTAGCAGAGGGGGTTGTTGATCAGTTTCAGCTGCTTTGGTGTTAATGAAATTAACAACAGGTGCACTACATGGGCAACAATGAGACAACCCCCAAAACAGGAATGGTTTTACAGGTGGAGGTCACTGACATTTTTTCCCCACTAGTTTTACATTTGGCTAGAGTCAGTGTCACTACTGGTAGCATGATAGCATGAGGCGATACCTGGACCCTACAGAGTTTGCACAGGTAGTCCAACTCCTGCCAGAAGTTTTGTGTCTCTAAATGGTCTTTGTGTCTCCCAGCACAGTTTTAAGAGCATGGAGGAGATTCCAGGAGACAGGCAGTTACTCTAGGAGAGCTGGACAGGGCCATAGAGGTCCTTAACCCAATATGTGCCATTGCCAGAAGTTTTGTGTCTCTAAATGGTCTTTGTGTCTCCCAGCACAGTTTTAAGAGCATGGAGGAGATTCCAGGAGACAGGCAGTTACTCTAGGAGAGCTGGACAGGGCCATAGAGGTCCTTAACCCATCAGCAGGACCGGTATCTGCTCCTTTGTACAAGGAGGAACATGATGAGCACTGCCAGAGCCCTACAAAATGACCTCCAGCAGGCCACTGGTGTTAATGTCTCTGACCAAACAATCAAAAACAGACTTCATGAGGGTGGCCTGAGGGCCCGACGTCCTCTAGTGGGCCCTGTGCTCACTGCCCAGCACCGTGGAGCTCGATTGGCATTTGCCAATGAACACCAGAATTGGCAGATCCGCCACTGGCGCCCTGTGCTTTTCACAGATAAGAGCAGGTTCACCCTGAGCACGTAACAGACGTGAAAGGGTCTGGAAAAGCCATGGAGAATGTTATGCTGCCTGTAACATCATTCAGGATGACTGGCTTGGTAGTGATGGTCAGTGATGGTCTGGGGAGGCATATCCATGGAGGAACGCACAGACCTCTAGACCACAGGCTAGACAATGGCACCCTGACTGCCATTAGGTATCGGGATGAAATCCTTGGACCCATTGTCAGACCCTACGCTGGTGCAGTGGGTCCTGGGTTCCTCCTGGTGCACGACAATGACCGGCCTCATGTGGCGAGAGTATGAAGGTAGTTCCTGGAGGATGAAGGAATTTATACCATTGAATGGCCCCAAGCTCGCCTGACCTAAATCCAATAGAACACCTCTGGGACATTATGTTTTGGTCCATCCGACGCCGCCAGTTTGCACTTCAGACTGTCCAGGAGCTCAGTGATTCTCTGGTCCAGATCTGGGAGGAAATACCCCAGAACACCATCCGTTGTCTCATTAGGAGCATGTCCCGATGTTGTCAGGCAAGCATACAAGCACGTGGGGGCCATACAAACTACTGAGTACCATTTTGAGTTGCTGCAATGAAATTTCAGCAAAATGGACTAGCCTGCTGCATTATTTTTTTACTTTGATTTTCGGGGTGTCTTTGAATTCAGTCCTCTGTAGGTTGATAATTTTCATGTCCATCAAACGATGTGGCATCTTTTCGTTCCTAACACATTACCCAGTCCATATCATTATAGATATCCAGCATGATATTTTTCCCCATTGAGATCTGATTTGTTTTCAAAGTGTTCCTTTAATTCTTTTGAGCAGTTATATATANTATATATATATACAGTGCTTTGCAAAAGTATTCAAACCCCTTAATTTTTTCACATTTTGTTATGTTGCTGCCTTATGTTAAATTAATTTTTTCCCACATCAATCTACACTCTATACACCAAAATGACAAAGCAAAAAACAGATGTGACAACTTTAATTTATTAAAAAGGAAAAACTGAAATAAGTACATTGCATAAATATTCAAACCCTTAACTCTGTACATAGTTAAAGCACCTTTACAGCTTCAAGTGTTTTTGGGTATGATGTGACAAGCTTTACACATCTGCATTTGACAATTTTCTGCCATTCTTCTCCTTAGATCCTATCGAGTTCTGTCAGGTTGGATGGAGAACAGACATTTTCAGATTTCTCCAAAAATGTTCGACTGGGTTCAAGACCAGGCTCTGGCTGGGCCACACAAGGACATTCAAAGACTTGTCCATAAGCCACTCCTGCATTGTCTTAGCTGTGTGCTTAGGGTCACTGTCCTGTTGGACGGTAAACCTTCTGCCCAGTCCGAGGTTCTGAAAGCTCTGGACTTGGTTTTCATTAAGGCTACCACCACACTTTACTGTTGGAAGGGTATTGTGCAGGCGATGAGCAGGGCCTAGTTTCCTCCATACATGAAGCTTGGAACTGAGGATCATCAGACCAGAGAATCTTGTTTCTCACAGTCTGAGAGAGTCCTTCAGGTGCTTTTTCTGCAAATTCCAAGTGGGTTTTCATGTGTCTTTACTGACGAGGGGTTTGAGCCTGGCCACTCTCGCATAAAGCCCAGATCGGTAGAGTGTTGCAGTGATGTTTGTCCTTTTGTAAATTTCTCCAATCTCCATATATGATCATGGAGCTCAACTAGAGTGACCATCAGCTTCTTGATCACCACTCTAACCAAGGCCCTTCTCCATTGATTGCTCAGTTTGGCCAGAAGGTCAGCTCTAGGAAGAGTTCTGGCTGTTCCAAACTTCTTCCATTAAGGATTATGGAGGCTACATGCTTCTGTGTACCTTCAATAGAGCAGAATTTTTTGTAGTCTAGATCTGTATCTTGATACAATCCTGTCTCTGAGCTCTACAGCCAGTTTCTTTGACCTCAATGCTTGGTTTTTGCTCTGATATGCATTTTCAGCTGTTAGGCCTTTTATTGAGAGGTGTGTGCCTTTCCAAATCATACCCATTCAATTGAATTTGCCACAGGTTAACTCCACTCAAAGTGTAGTAACATCTACAAATGAATTTGGAATGCTCCTGAGCTAAATAAAGTGTCCCAGAAAGGGGTATGAATACTTATGCAAAATTTTTTAAATTAATTTGCAAAGTTATCACAAATCTAATTTTTGCTTTGTCATTATGGTGTAGATTGATGTGGAAAAAAGTAATTTAAAGTCCCCCTGTAGTCAATCATTTTATCCCTTACAACTCATCTTTGATCACCAAAATGACACATTTAAACATTTTTTCCTGTGAAAAAAAAATTCTTTATGCCTTATTCCAATAGCTTGAATGTAACTCTTCATTTATTATATGTGGATCAATGAATATGCTAATTAGCTCCACCCCCACTCACTCGCACAAGGACAGAGATCCACTCGGTCAACTTTCTGAGGTAAACGCTCCTGGGCGATATGTAAAAAATATTTTATCGATAATCGCCTTAAAAAATATCACGATATCCGATAATATCACCTACCCGAGCCACGCCCCGTCCGCCCCGCCCCCGTCAGAAACAACATAGCCGACACGCACTGTAAACACATCAGTTTGGTTGCACTTTATCTGACAATAGCCTGCAAATCAGTAGGCATAAACTTAATTTAATTAAAGGTTAAAGGGTTGTTTTTCTTTTCTTTGTGCTTTAATATAAAACTTTACTTTGTTGTTATGTTAATCATTTCCACACTGCTCTTATCAAGTGTTTGAAATGAATCTCGTTTCATGAAGAGAACTGTTGAATTGATCAGAGTTTAATGCAGTTCATTGTGAAGGTAGACATTCTGGTGGTGATTGTAAGAATGATGCATGTTGATGTCAAATGTGTCTTGCCTATTTTATCTTAAGGTCCGATCTTTCTCTTTCATTTTTGGAAGAGAAACATCGGACACATATCATTATGATACGTATAATTTATTTAATTTTAAATGCGTAGCGCTGTTTTTTAAACTTGTAGTTAAGCTATAATGTATTTGTTATTTGTCTAAAAGCGATTAAAAACAATTTGATTCGTTCTGCATGACCAAAAATGGAAAAGGTATTTTCCTTACAGCCAGGCCTCTTATAACGAAAAAATAATTGAAAAATCATTATTTATTTGGAAAAATAAGTAATTACAAATGTTGTTTGTGAATTTTTGTGTTTCATTTATTTTGATAATGAACAGGCTGCGATGTCAAGCAGTGCTATTGACGCGTGCGCGCGAGGCGCCGGCGTGATCACTCGAACTGCTTTCTTACACCAGTGAAAACAATTTAAAATACTCATTTTTGGTCAAACATAAACTGTAAAGAGTTTAATCATATCTGTGAACACTCACAACAAAAACAACTTTTTTTTTTGTAAAATAGAGAAAACAGGTACCACTTTCTTCCGTCTTAGTTTCCTTTTGAACGTGTTTGTGTGGAGAGCATCACAAAAAAATAAATCAATTAAAACAGCATATGGCTTCAGTTTTTTTTTCTTTCGTTTTGTTAATCTGTTAATTGTTTAAGTGAATATATTTTGTGTATTTATTCCTTTTATTTAGGCTATATGAGTTTATTTTGCGCTGCAGGTGCGTGATGTGAATCCTCTTTTTCAGTTGTTTGCGCGTGTAAAACGAAACCACTGAAAAACAAATGTGGTTATTTAGGCTATCCATTCTAATTTAATTTAGTCTTTTAATTCCAATTTAACAATCTTGTCGGTTTAAACAGAAATGTACATTATTAGCGCCGCGGGTATACATGGGTTTCAAAGACGTCACTTCCGCTATGCCCGCCGCCATATTTGGGACCGGTCACAGCTGCGCGCCCTGTTTAAGTCTATGGTGACAGCAGCCACAACTACCAGAGGAAGGCCAAAAAAACGCTCTCAGAAGGTTCACAACAAGTTTACAATATATCTGGGATATGTGGTGCTGTTAGCCGTTTCAACAGTCGTCAGAACTACAAATTTATTTGATTTATTTGAAAATATTGTGAATTCTAGTTGCTGTGTTTCGGCGTGTTGTTACAGGATGAACAAATTCACGACACCAGCTGACTACATTGCTTAGTTCAAGTACATGCGTGCATGATTTTGTGCAAATATAAGTTGTAATTTTATGTCTATCTTTTATAAATATATATGAATTACCCTATATAGGATGTGTCCCGTTGAGTTAATTAACCTTCTAGCAAAGCGCTTCAGATTACGGGTGTTCATTCAGCGCGCGCAGCTCAAATCTGTTATCAAAATGAGATGATTTGAGAAAAAAAAATCTGTTATTGTTCATGATCCTTATTATTAATCAAACTATGTGTTGATGAAAATAATACTAGAACAATATAAGAGCTAGTTATTAAAAATAATGCATTCATTTTCTAAAAGAAATATTAAAGTTTTAATATTACTGTGTAGTAACGTTAAACATTTTAATGACTTAATCATTGCTGTTTGAGCTGCGCACGCTGAATTTGAAGAGAATAAAAAACCCATAAACTGAAAGTTAATTAACTCAATGGAACACATCCTATATAAAATAATCCAGATATTAATAAAAAATAAAAATAATATTACAACTAGTATTTGCACAAAATCACGCACAGATGAACTTGAAGTAACGTCATTGAAACTCCGAAACACAGCAAATAAGCCCAAATAATTCACAACGTTATTTTACAAGTATATACGATTATAATATCATGTATAAGAAGAAGACAGTCCCAATCATATTAATGTTTTGTCTTACTTTTTGAGCGCTCGCGCTGAAGCTATAGATGATCATCAGCTCTGTGGGTTATTTACCTCAACGAAACACATCCTTTATGAGAATAATCAGATATTTATACTTAATAAAATTAATATTACAAGTTTTATCTGCACAAAATGACGTGAATGCACAAGTGAAGTTTGAACAAGTTATGTAATCAATGTTTAACTCAGTCGACGCGCTCTTCCCACAACAACACGCTGAAACAACAACAGAGAATTCACAACATTTTATTACAATAGTGTTCTCGTTATAATGTTATGTAAATGACAGTCCCAGCAGTTATTAATGTTGTGCATTGCTGTTTGGCTGCCAGTGGTGTGGTCCCTTCTGAATGAAGCCAATAATTCTGCCGATCTAACTACTTTGGGATCAAATAAATTTGTAGTTCTGACGACTGTTGAAACGGCTAACAGCACCACATATCCCAGATATATTATATACTTGTTGTGAACCTTCTGAGAGCGTTTCGTTGGCCTTCCTCTTGTAGTTGTGGCTGCTGTCACCATATACTTTAACAGGGCGCGCAGCTGTGACCGGTCACAAATATGGCGGCGATAGAATACAGTGACGTCACATGAAACCCATGTATAGGCCTAGGTTGATGTCAATACACAAATCCAATATAGTCTGTTACACACACATGCGTGACAAAACTGTGTTTACGGGAATGCTCGAATGTTTAAAAAATAAAAATATATTGTTAATAAGCAAAATCAAAATGTTAATTTTATAAAGAGTAGCCTAGGCCTATTTGATTCCTGGCCTTAAGTAAATGTGATTCCAGAATAGATTTTTTATTCCTAACCCTAAGGCTACAAAATATTTAATTTATGCTATTGCATGTAAATAACTATGTGAATGGTAACTACGGGACTATGTTAAATAAATTAGTTTTTTTTTTTTCTCGATATTGCCGATTATCGTCTGTAACTGACTTTTAATATCGACATCGTGATATTTGCAAGACATCGTCGATATAAGATAATATCGTCATATCGCCCAGCCATAGTAAACACTGCACAATGGTCTCGCTTTTTACAACGTCAGACAAATGACGGTAATTAATATGATTAGTCTTTTGCTTG
Organism: Anabarilius grahami; assembly: GCA_003731715.1. Lineage (NCBI taxonomy): Eukaryota > Metazoa > Chordata > Actinopteri > Cypriniformes > Xenocyprididae > Anabarilius > Anabarilius grahami. The sequence goes on along the minus strand of RJVU01002418.1, from coordinate 1,799,839 downwards.
ACTACATTATCAAACAGCTAATAATATGTTGCTAATGTTACACAAATGTTCCCGTTCGTGAGTCAGACAGCTGTCTTCTAACAATCAGTATCCTTAGAAACGCTTTGAACAACTCAGAACCTCAGTGGAGAAAGGCATTTCATCATAACATTGTAATATACATTATACACCCGCTATATATTGCTAAATCTACCTGATTTTTTATTTCAACAGAAAAATATACCAGGATAACCTGGCTTCTTGGGGCTCTCCTGCTTCAGAGCAGTCATAGTTAATGATATGCTAAAGCCTGCCAGCACGTTGATGTGATTGGATACAAGGCAGTTTGTGGCATCAGAAACACCAGCGATTTCAAACCGCGTTTTTGAAACTGTCTTTAGATCACTGCAGTTTTAAATAGAAAATACTCTGCAATAGCGTTGACTTATGAATTTGAAAATGGTTTGTCTTAAAGCATATAAAAAAACATAACATAGACAAAAAAAACAACATAAAAAACTTGATTTTCACCACAGGGGGACTTTAGAGTAGTTTAACATAAGGAAACAACATAAAATGTGAAAAAAATGAAGGGGTTTGAATACTTTCGCAAGCTACTGCAAGGCTCTATGGTAACATTTTTCTTTAAGAGCACAGTCAAAAATTTAGGAACACTTTCTGATCAATGACATTATTACAGGGTGATATTTGGCCCTTTAAATTAATTTCCTGGGGCATTTGTACCATTATAAGAGCAATTTTTCTAATCTTATTAAATGTATGCATCATATTAAATCAATTGCTTAAATTAACTTAGAAAATTTGTTTTTAAATGTTAAACAATAAATTCAATTACAACAAAAAGACCCAATCAGACTGTTACCAATCAAAAGAAATCATCAAAAAATCCATCTTTGCACTGCAAAAGTGGCACAGAAGCTCCATCTGAAGTGGTATTATTTAGACATTTACATAGACTGCTTAATGAAGCTCATGGGTAAATATTGATGTATGAATGTTTTTAAATATAATTTTTTGAATTTAGAAATATGTAATAAAAAAAAATAAAAAATAAAAAAAATCTTTAAAAGTTTAATATTTTAAGTAAAAACAATCTATGTAAAGTGTAAATATGAAAATAAATGTATTACATTTACCGGTAAATCTTTATGTGCGAGTCAGTCGTTCAAAACGCAGATTCATTCAGGAATCACAGTTGCTTTGAGATGCGCAACAGGTCTGGTGTGGCTTTATTTGAAACTATTTTCACGAAATCGAGCAAAAACAGATAGTACTGTGGCTAAAATTGTGTCACTTAATATCAGCTTGTTTACTGGACTTCAATCAGATCAGTAAGTATTACATTTGCAATCATGCCAATACTCGGAGAAACAGGAGTAACAGTCATGTGATATTACTTAACTTACACATATTAGGCTTGCTGCAATCGACGGTGTCACCGGTGTTCAGCAGCAGCATCGGTTAAATCACTTGGCCACCGTGACCGCGGCACCGGCCCCACCGTCGTTTAGATTTTTTTAATAGTAATAATAATCATTTAGTTTAGTTAGAAAATAGACACTACAGTTAAAACTGAACGTGTCTGCTCAATTCAGTGAGCAGCAGAAGTCAGATTTCACCTCACTTCGCCCATTTTGCCTAATTTTTTGAATGACAAGACGATGGATGAAAATGTGGTTGACCAGCGAAATGTAAAAGTGCATATTTAAGCGAGTTTGTCATTGTACCGTTTTGTGGTTGTGTTTTTCATTAAGAATAATAATGAACCCACCCACCATTCAAGCAATTCATAACGGGTGTGTGTTTTTTTTTAAATCAATTTTGGAGGCATTTTTGCCCCATGCCTCCATTATTTCCGACCTTGATTATGATAATCCAAATGTAGTATTTACAATTAATTTGGCTGCAAAGAAACAGCGGTCTGGTAAGTGCGCGTGGCTGCGTCACACCGGTTGCACCTTGTAAACAATCTTTGAAGTGTAGTCCGGAGTGCATGTCTTTTGCACTTGCTCTGCTGCGCTGTCTGAAGCAAAGTCTTTGAATTAAAGGTGATACAGAGGATCTTTTCGTCGACTGAGAAACCAAAGACTGTTAGTGAGTTTTTGAAATGAGCACATGCGTAAGAACAACCCCCCTCCTTCATAGCTCATTTCGAGGGAACGCCTATGGCGTTATTTTACTGTCAAATGTCGAGAGCACATTATTGTGACGCGAGAGCATATCAATGTAATGGATTTCCTTTGCTCTCGCGCAAACCTGGACGCGCGCTCTCAAATATACAGTGCTCTCTTATGAACTGCCTCTCTTCTCGCTCAGATATTGCGTGTGCACGCTCAAACTGTTTCCTGGTGCTAAAATGTGTCCTGCGTGCTCAAACTACACATTTGCGCTCATGAATCTCTCCGTGCTCTTGCAGAAATTAATTTCCTTTTGGATTAAATGCTGTCAAAAGTTATCAACCAATCAGAAGAGACGACTGACCCATGAAAATGCTGTGTGGAATCTTATTGGCTGAGAGCGAACTGCGCCTGGAATTCTTTCGACAAAGATGGATATTACATTTCTTTACAATTTAATAATATTTATCAAATGTAACCTAGTCTAACTGCATCACATTACAGGTCAAACCCCGATTTATCTAAACAAAGAAACAAAAAATGTTTCTTAAAGTTATTGTGGTCATACGTTTTGTGTTGAAATTTATTTAAAAAATAGGTAACATTTTACAATAAGGTTTTTATTTGTTAACATTAGTTAATGTATTATCTAACATGAACTAACAATGTGCAATACATTACTGTAATTACTCATCTTTGTTAACGTTAAAAATACAGCTGTTCGTTGGTTGTTTACTTCACAGTACATTTACTAATGTTAACAAATACAACTTTTGATTTTAATAATGTATTAGTAAATGTTGAAATTAACATTAACAAATATTAATAAATGCTGTAGAAGTGCAGTTCATTATTAGTTGATGTTAACTAATGCAGTTAAATAATGTTAATGAAACCTTATTGTAAAGTATTACCAACAAATATCTTCTGATTTAGGACCAAACAAGATCAGGGTCAAATCATCACATGTGGAGATCACATATACCACCATAGTCAATTTCTTTTGTGGTCTGGTATAAAACATGACATACAAAAATACTTAAGCTCTTATGTATGCACGATTAATTAAAAGAATGCGATCTTATTCCTAAATGACAATGATTCAGTTATGTCTATTAAACCTTTGAAATTACGATCATACCGGAATATTTAAACCTGCTTTTGCATTGCCGCTGAAAGCAGTGGTCATGTAAGCTATATGTTTTAAACAGCTTCACAAAGTGTTTTCAACAACACTATTGCTACTTCTGTGTTGCAAACATTAAATAGTAATGCAAGTATTGCAATAACAATTTATAGTCCGAATATACACTGATTTCAGCAATAAATGACATTTGAAACTAATGTTATTACACTGTTCTGCCAGTAGGTGGTGATCAGTGACTGTTAAAATGTATTTGATGTATCAGAATCATTAATTCAAGAAATTCGTAAAAAACACTGGACGAAACGTGTCTTCATTAATTTCAAACGATATTGTAATGAATTCATTTAAATTAAAACATATTTTTTAATAGGCTTTATAACTTTTTAGACATTTCTAAATAGACTGATTTATAACATTAAATTAGTTGTTTAATCTCTTGTTTTTAATTAATGTTTAATTTAATGTTTTGGTCCATGATATTGGCTAATATGATGGTTTTGGATAAATCGTTCAGTGGGGTTTGACCTGTAATGTGATGCAGTTAGACTAACAAGCTTATTAATATAGAAAACATCCAAGCGCCCCATTCCAAGCCATTTCTAAGATATGACCTGCATTTTGATTAATATTATTAAATATCATTAAATTGAAATGAAATGAAATATCCATTTTTGTAGAAAGAATTCCAGGCGCAGTTCACTCTCAGCCAATAAGATTCCACGTAGCATTTTCATGGATCAGTCGTCTCTTCTGATTGGTTGATAACTTTTGACAGCATTTAATCCAAAAGCAAAATAATTTCTGCAAGAGCACGGAGAGATTCGTGAGCGCACATGTGCAGTTTGAGCATGCAGGAAACAGCTTGAGCGTGCACACGCATCTGAGCGAGAGGAGAGGCAGTTCATAAGAGAGCACTGTATATTTGAGAGCGCGCGTCCAGTTTTGCGTGATAGCAAACGAAATCCGCGCGTGAGCGGACAGATTTGCGCTCGCGCATTACATTGATATGCTCTCGCGTCACAATAATGTGCTCTCGACATTTGACAGTAAAATAACGCCATAAACGCCTCCCAAAACTCGTGCACGAGTATTGGAACACGAGTGTTTGTTTACCACCGGCATTCGCTGTGTCGTGTTAAGGGGGTCACACACCAGACGCGAAGCTCAGCGCCGCGACACGTCTTTAAAATTCAAACGCATTGTTTTCTATGAATGTACGCACACCGGCGGCGACATTCGGCACCTGTCCGCGGCGCCCAGCTATGACTCAGAAAACAATAGAAAACAATGCGTTCGAATTTTAAAGATTATGTCGGACTCACCGCAGGTAACTCATAATCTGCAGTTGTTACTCCTGTCTCCTGACAAAAACATTACATGCGGCGCCTGTGGAGTGTGGAAAGTTACTGGAGTGCGCAGCCACGCACGTCTCTCACAAGGAACGTCATGGCAGTGATTGACAAGCCAGAGGGCCAATCGTTTACGCGATGATCGCGTAAATGATTGGCTGATGTTTTTAAGGCACTACCTCGTGCACAATATTAATATTATTACTTTCAGTGCACCTAATAAATAGTCTTTTATCAGTTAGTAAAGACAGTTTCAAGTAATATTGCAAAAATGTATAAAACAAAACATCCTCTTTAGCACCTTTAAGGCATGTGAAGCAGCCGATTGCAGTACGAAACATAACTGTTGTTCAGTTTAGATGCATTTTTGGAGTTTTTATTCCGATTGTAGATCTATTCATTTGAATCGATCGGGTCACTCACACCAGTGCGCCTAAATATTTTTTCACAGTCGCACCCAGTTATTTTCAGGAGCAAATGCAAGTGAAATAGGGGCACTGTAGAGCCCTGTACTGTATATATACTTTTTTTTTTTTTTTTTCAGCAAATGATTTATTGTTCAACTCAATGTTGCAATGCAAAATATTCTTCAGGATCCTATATACAGCCTCCATTTTCTTTAAGCAAATATAAACAAAATATAATTTTGAATTTCTTTTTTCTTAATTCTGGGAAGAAAAATGACCCAGGTACATTTTTACAGGTCTTGTGAGATTCACCTTAAAACTCTTGAACAACTTACAGTACTTCCCATTGTTAGTCTTAAGTGCTTGAATAGGGAAAAACAGCTACATTTGGCCTCCTTTAGAAACAAATGCTTAATAAGTAGGTAGGATGAAGAAAGGCTGTCCATGGAGCACCTGCTGAATTGTGGTTTGGAGTTCAGGCAAAAGTAGGACAACTGGAGAACATGTTTTTATATGTGGCCTACATTTCCAACAACTGAACATGGGGGGTGGGGGGAGAAGGCACCGATTCTTCTGAACCTAGACTCCTTAGCATATGGATCTAGGTTGTTAACTAACTTTTTTCCAAGTCCTCAAGGAAACAAATGCTGAAGAAAAGTACATCGCATGACTGTGGGTGGGAGGAGACAAGGTTAAAGAACAGAACATCCATCATGCAGAAAAAGAAAAACACAAAACGGTCAGGACGCAGGCGAGAAAGCAAATACTTCTGAGATGGAAATGCTTTGCTGTTACACAAACCGAGAGAGCCGACACGTAATGAGGGAGGATGGAACTATGGGAGGGACTGAGCTCCTGAGGGGGACGTAAAGAAAACAACCCTCACCCTGACCTTACACACCTACACCCACACAGGTCAGGGTCATGTTTACTTTTCCATTTGCCCAAGCGTCAGTCACTAAATAGACACCACTCATAAATATGATGACAATAGGTCTAAAGGGAAGTGTTTGTCCCTGGAGCAGCAGCCATGGATGGAGGCAAAGACTGACATTTTTAAAGCATTCCTTTTCCAAAAAGAACAACACAGGTAATTTAAGAGGGCTATCTGTCTACCCAGATGCCTGTGGCAGATATAGTATTTCAGTGAGCAGGTTACTGGAGTTGTTTGTGTTGTTCAATGTCTGAAAATAAAGAGACCAGTGGAAAAAGTCCAGGTTGTTGTACATGTGAAGCATTCATACATGTATTTAGTGTCATATTATGAACACAGATGTCCCTAATTCTCATTTCTCAACCTATAATTTGTATAACTGGTTTTAAAAAAGATAAAGCAAAATGTTTTCAGATACATTTCTTTCTCATTTGCCTTCTTGTTTTATACACATACGTTTTGTAAAAATCAGATCACAGTCAGTTTTTTTTTTTGCATTCAGCCCACAAGGACAGCTCACAGAAACACTTGCCTTCATTATTTTGTGGTACATCACTTTATCATCACATTCAATTCAGATGTATTAGCTGATTGAAAGTTTTGATTGTTATATTTTTATCAATGCATGCCTGAAGATTTTAAATATATAAAATTAATCAATTAATGCAGTTTTTAATATATAAAATTAATCAACTTAAGCTTTAAGTATTGTTATTAAGTCTACTATAAATTTTGATTTCTATAACAAAAAACCACCCCATAAGGTCCATGATTGTTTACCAAGACTATACTTTTTGAAGAACGCAAGTGCATGAGGGCTTTTGATCTCTTGTGAATTACATACGGCTGTTCATTTTCGAAGACACATTTAGTTCAAAGCAATACACAGCGGTTTGCTTTAACAAATGGAAGCGTAGGCAGCATATACATATAGACTACTGAGTGCCAGAGTGCATCTAATCAGTACTGACACAAGGATGGATAAAAGCATCAATGTGATGTTTTGTAATAAACTTTCAGGATGGACTAAATCTCTAAGCAATCGAGCAACAATCTTTGGCTCCAGACACACTGAATGACCAGTTGATTTCCTTCACATGTTTTTTGGACTGCCCAACATTACTGTTCAAGCAGCCTCTGGGAACACAAAGCAATTAAAAAAAAGGTTTTAATAGGGCAATCGCTTACACTTTTGCAGCATTTTATTTTCCCCCTGAGGTCCACTTATAATGTTAATCAAGGTTTCCCGGACCAAATGTTAAATATTCTGGTCGAAATTCAATTTTTTTTAAACTTTCTTTCTGGCCCTAGGAATAAAACTGACTGCTTTTGCTGTTAGAGTGATATGGAAAACAATTGCTGAAAAAAAAATCAATATAATCTGTATAATCACTATAGACCTTATGTGCCAGAGAAAAAAGCACGCTGCCATCTTTAAAATATTGTCTTTGAACTACCGTTTTTGCGGTGGCCCTGTACATTTCTATGGCATCGCTGTCAAAGAATAATTAGCTGGTGAAGTGGATTTACTTGTTGTAGAGTTAATGAAAGTTATCGTGAGCATTGTAATGTTTAAAGCACATGACTTAACAAATGTCAGTAGACCCAGAAGATTTTAAAAAGAGCAGTTCATTCATAAATACGTAAGATCGCTGTGGAAATACAAACCGGAAGACAAAAGACAACGAGCGTAGCGCTGAAAAGGGGCAGGGCTATATAAGGTCTATACTGCTGCATTTCTTGCTGGGAGGGGGAAAATACAGTTTTACATAACATGGCCCATATAAAACTAGCAATATTTAGCTGTTGCAGATTTATTTCGCTCATGGACGAACATCTGTCATGAAGCACATTCATGCAAATGTAAATAAAGCTCAGGACTCATTAGGGAATAATCTTAGTTCATTCTAGATTTTAAGTTTTGCCTCTCTGGCAAAAAACAGATTGACAAATGAGTGCTGCACAGGCCCACAGCTTCACATCCATTAAACCGATCAAACCACTGATTTTTCATGTGCATTTTGTGTGCTGAAACAGAGGAAGTCCAAGGAGTGACGCTGATGCAATATGACAGTTTGCTATGAATCTTTCAATATGACTGCAAATGTTTCATATGCTAAGTACAATAAAAGCACTTTAAGATGTTCCCCATTCCCACATTCATAACATTCATCTTTGCATACATTTGCTGCATGCTTGGAGACGTGCATTTATCAACCTCAGTACTGTCGTTTTATCATGCACCTAAATCAAGGGATCTCTGCCTGAATCCCCTGAATCAAGAGGGGATTTCGTTTTTGTTATCCGTGCACTGAAATTCAGAACATCACAGATTGATGAGGCAATGTGCAGGGATAAACGCAAAATAAAACCAGTGGGATATTATAGAAAAATGTGCTAACGAAAACAAAGGGGTGCTTTTGATAGCAATGGAAAAAAAAAGGTTTAAAATGAGGTTCCAACATAATCTTGAAAAAAAAAAGATGAATGAATCAGGCTTCTCTTACCTCTATCATTATATGAAAGGCGTGCTAGTTGAGGAAGGAAAGAGGAAATCAAGCGTTAGTTTTAGTTTAACGTATATGAGATGGAAAGACGAGATGGGGAATTTCATGGTTTCTGGAAGAACTAGTAAATCTGTTTCACTATTTAAGTAGGAACATTTACTTGCTGGCCAACACAAGACATTTCTAAGGTAAAAGCCAATTTTGTCTGTCCAAAATATTTAAGATTTATGACAAGTCAAAAGATAGGAACAGGATTTTGTTATAGTCTAAAATTCATAAAAATGAAGTGTTGAAGTTAAAATACTATAAAAATGAAGTTAAAATACTTTCTTCTACTTTAATGTGCAGAGACTAAAAGTAAGCCATTCAGAGACTGACTTGCCCGAAAACGGGCCAACGTAGCAAAACTGACTGAATCAATGTCTTCGGGATGGGACAATCTGGTTGTCCAACCAATGATTTTGTATTTTTGCAATTCTGTTTGGTGCAGCTTGTGCTACAAAAAACATGCTTCATCTTTACGAAGAAAAAGCAATATACTGGTGCAGGAATGGGCTTCAAGTTGATATTCTGATTAAAATGGCTTGTGTGTGATTTTAACTTTATGTAAGTGAATCTAACTGGAAAGAATGAACCTTCTGCCCCAAGGACAACACTCAACGGTTGCTGTTCGCACCTGAGGCCAAATCTGCATGTTACAGCAACTGCCAGACTTCTACAAGATACTTGAGAGACTTCACCAAATACACTGATAACTAGGAACATTTCAGAATCACAAAAAAGAAAACACAAAAAATATGAAAATGGCGATTTCGATAAAGACAGAAGTGGCACATATTAAATATTAATTACTGCCATAAACAACGTAAAAAAAAGTTGTAGAACTGAGCATGTAAATGTACAAGAAGTAAAACTTAAATATAAAGAAATGGAACCAAGGCAATGAGTTGCACATGAACGCAGGAGCTGACCTCATGGTCTTGAACACTGCAAAATGCGTGCAGTTGCCTGAATGGCCGTTCTTTCCCGAAACAAGAAATTCCCTTCCTCACCATGAAGCCAAGCACTTAATGCGGTTGAAGCACACTGTGCTCTCTCTCCTGAGGGGCATGTTGGGTCTTGGGCCCTTGTAAGAAAACTGTTAAATAATCAAGAAGCATCTCTCTGCCATCTAAATGGTATACGACTCTAAAGTGGAGGCTGGGGGCCAAATGTTTCAAACGAAGACACATTATTTTTAACTACATGCTTTAAAAATGGCCTGAGAATTGATGGAGGAACATTTCAATCAGAGCTATTCATACCAATGTTGATGACAACTGCTAAGGGCATCATAAAATGATTTTTAAAGTGTCCAATGTAAATGCATACAGCAACCACCATACAAAGTTAAAGATGGACCCATTTAAATGAGATTTACAGTGCATTTTGGAGTTGCAGTCATGAGTGAATGAAGTAACTGACCAAGTTACCGGAAGACAAGAGAGGAGTCTTTAACCAAACAAAAAGAACAAATAGTGATAATTATCAAGTCTAAGTCAGACAGTTCTCGTGTTACTTATATTTAGTAGGGTTGGGGGAACATTTTTTTTTTATTAACCCTTTGATTCAATTTTAAAAAAAAATATTCCAGAATCAATATTAATTCATATTAAAAAATTGTTTTATTTTAGTCCTTGCTTGTAGACGAGGTGGAGGACAGTAACTTCTTTTATTTCAGCAGAGGGCAAGTCTCGACAATAAGGACTGCCCAATGGCCCGGGGTCAGCGTAAACGTTGCTCGGGACAGTTGCTTGCCCAAGTGGGCCAGTGCTGCATCACGTAAGTTTATCATTTGCATGTTTTTACGCCTTGCCAATTTAAATACTCAAGCGCAAGAAGACGAGAAAGAGAACTCAATTCAGTAGCGTGAGAAGTTTTGTGTGCGCACACATCTTAAGCACACGCCCAGAAAGCCGCTTCTCAGACAGTGTGTAAAGGCCGAATTGAGCTCTCTTTCACATCTTTTTGCGCATCTTCTTAAAGTGAAAGCAGCTTAATAAACCTGCTGCTGTCTTTGTTTTAAAGTTATTCAAACAACAAATACAAAGAAAAAACTAAATAGCTCATTACTCTTGACTGAATAACTTTTGTTGCTTTAATAAGGATTAATCTATATTTCATTTATACAGTGAAGACTATGCAGTGCTATTTTACATTTGATTATTCATTTTCTCTACCAGATAAATACTGTTAGACTTACCTGAAAACATGCAGTGTATATTTTATTTTTATGTTTGTTCTATTGTATTTATGCTATTTCTCATAATTTGTTTTTATTTTATTACTGATAGTTTACTTGTCTTTTGAGTTAGGCCAGAAGTTTTTGGTGACACAACCTTATTTATTAAGGTTATGGGTAAAAAACAATGAAGACAATAACTAGGCCTATTTTATTTATTTATTACTTTTTTTGTGGTGGGGCCAATGAAAATTTTGGCAGGGAAAATAAAAAAATTTGAACCACTGTCCCGACTGGTCCAGTAGAAAAAATCTTTAGCGTTGAAACCTGAGAAGGTGATGTGTGTTGTATCGGTGAGAATTACATGACATCATATCTCTTACTAGTGGACACGAGAAAGTGAAAAATGGTGGACGGAGAGACATCTACGCATATATGACCTGCACCATCACGTATAAGTATCATTCAACTTTTCCCCATGGTCTAGAGTTAAAAAAGCAAACAAAAATAGCAAAACGTATCAATTTGGAATAGCAATACTTGTAGAATCGCTATTCTTAAAACCACAATACATATTATATCGGCACCCAAGTATCAAATGATAGTGTCGAATCGGAAGATAGTTGTATCATCCCAGCCCTAATATTTAGCTCTGGCTACACAGTAAACATTGTGAAAGTTAAGCTCAATTCTTAGCAAAAAACACTAGAAAAGGGATGCTCAGATTGATATCGGCCGATAATCACATTCTATGACTTGATCGGTAGTCACTAAATTTGGGCAATCTCACAAACCGATCCCAACTTGATGATGTAAAACACTTTATGATGTCAGACTTCAGTGCTGCAGTCACCTGTCATGTTCTAAAGAAATATCACGTGGAAGAACACTGGCTAAAGGATTTAATAAAACAGAGCAGACAGCCACACACAGAAAGCAGACAGCAACTTCAGCGTTACCCAGGTGATGCGTTGTTCGTCGATTAAGCCTTGTAATTTGGTGCTCAAAGTTAAATTAATTTCAACACCTTGTTTTATTCATGAATGTATCAGCTTTTTTAAGTGTATTATTTGAATGAACGGTTTAATGATGATCAGTATCGGCTGATAACGAAGAAAAGAAATTGGTAGTCGGTATCGGCTGCAAAAATCCTGATTGGATCATCCCTACTAGAAAGTGAGGTGATATCAACAATATAATGCATGCTCTTCTGAAAGGTAGAATAAAGCAAAATGTTATTTACAGATGCTGAGCAAGCTCTTGGAAGGTAATGGTTTCATAACACAAGCAGATTTCTTTGTATTTCTTTGTATTTTGCAAAATGTCACACTTCCCGTTACCATGTTACAAAATCATTTCTGGCAATCTTGCAATGTTTGTGACACAGAAGAGTGACAGCTTTGAGGCTTGAGACAAAATTCTGGAGGAAATGATCGATCAAAACAAAAAGTAAATTAATATACTACCGTTCAAAATTGTGAGGTAAGATTTATTTGCTCACAAAGGCTGCATTTATTTCATCAAACATACAGTTAAAAGTGAAATATTGTTAAATAATAATTCAAAATAAAATAACTTATCTATTTTAATTTATTTTAAAATGTAACTCAGTGTCACGTGATCCTTCAGAAATCATTCTAATATGCTAAATATTTTCACGTTTCGTTCATGAATATAAAGTATAACAGCACTTATTTAAATTTTTTGTAACAATGTAAAACGTTTAATGTGTCCTTTCTTTAAAAAAAATTTAAAAAATAAAAAAAAACCTGTGAACTGAAGTGTAAATAAATAAATATGAAATAAAACTTGATCATCCTTCAAAACGATTTTCATTTTCAGCTGAGATCAAGCACGTTCCCAACCACCAGTCATATACAGACTGCTTTTCACAATCCAATTAATAATAATTTCTACAACTTTTACAGAAAGGTTATGGTAAGAATATACCATTACAGAAGTTGCAAACAGTTTTATATTGACTGTTGTAAGTGTTGTAATAGTCCCCAAAGATTTCTGACTGCTGCATTAAGAACTAATAAAGCTTCCAACATATCAAAAACAAGTTTGGGCTGATTATGATATTTGATATCAGCAGTGCTGTGGGGATGGTTTATCTGTCAGATCTGGCCTACATAACACTGAAACTCAATCGGGGAATTCCAAATGCTCACCTGACACAAAGGTAACCCTTTGTGCTACCATACAGTCCCACATATCATATATAATGAAAGCACATATATAATGAAAGTGCATCTATTCTGGGCTGCCAAAGATGTCCTGCAAGGCTCAACAGTAAGGATTTTTTTTTTCACTGGCCCAGTAGTTCAGATTTTTTCTTCACTGGATGATCTATTGTGTAGTTCAAAAGAAGATGCGAATCTTAACACTAGTCACACACCGGGGGTAAAGGTCACCCGATTGCTCGTCTCTTGTGTTATGTCAGTTATGTTATCTCGTGTTTATTGTGGGAGAAGAGGGCATCGAAACAACAGTTTCCTGACAGATCTCGTTTGATTTCAGCTGACAGCGTGTTTGAGCTTGAGCGAGTGTGACATTGAGCACATTAGATCTCTGAATTCACTGCCATTCACGTCAACAGCAGGTTCTGCCCAGGGGAAATAACAGCTCTCAACAACACAGTTTCTAGTGACATGAAGATGTCCTGATACACCGAAACTCAAGAGCTACTGATAAGAGCAGATGGATTTTACAACATTTTGTTGCATGTGATACATTTACCTTAGTGTATCTCTCTCTCTCTCTCTCTCTCACACACACACACATACACACAGGTTTGTTTCGCTATCAAAGTGAGGACATTCCACAGGCGTAATGGTTTTTATACTGTACAAACTGTACATTCTATCCCCTACACTACCCCACCCTTAAACCTACCCATCACAGAAAACATTCTGCATTTGTACATTTTTAATAAAACATTGTTTACTATTTTTAAATATGAGGACTCATGAAATGTCCTCATAATTAATGTTTACATCGTAATACCAGTGTAATACCCATGTCATTATACAAATTTGTGTCCTCATAAAAAACGTGCACACACACACACAAAAAAATGAAATGAGACGTTCATTCTCAATTTACTAAAAGTGAATCAAAATATCAAGTTACCTGGGTAGGCACCAAAACAGGTGGATACGCTAGCTTGTGATGCCGATACATCCAGAAGGAGAGCAGGACAATGGCAGCGATGCCCATGATGGGCACGATGGAGTACAGGAGGGTGCTGAACAGTGGTGGCTTCTGGGTGAAGGGGTTGGATGTTGCTGGCGAGATAAAAAGAACAAGAGAGATCAGTACCAATCAATACTTTTTATTTGATTATTTATTATGTACTGTACCGCTCAAAAGTTTGGGTTGGTAATATTTACGTAAGTATTTATAATAAGAAGTCTCTTATGCTCACCAAGGCTGCATTTATTTGATCCAAATACAATAAAAACAGTAATGTTGTGAAATATTATTAAAATTTAAAATATCCATTTTCTATTTTATTATATTTTAAAATGTAATTTATCCCTGTGATCAAAGTTGAATTTTCAGCATCATTACTCGAGTATTCAGTGTCACATGATCCTTCAGAAATCATTCTAATATGCTATTTTGGTGCTCAAGAAACATTTCTTATTATTATCAATGTTGATAACAGTTGTGCTGCTTAATATTTATATGGAAACCATGATGCAAAGCATAATTTTTCAGGATCCTTTGATGAATAAAAAGTCAAAAGAGGTTCAAAAGTCTTTACTGTGACCTTTGATCAATTTAATGTGTCCTTGCTGAAAAAAGTATTAATTTCTAAATAAATAAATAAAAATGTTAGCCATTGTGACTTATAAAATAACAAAAATAAGGAAAAATATCAAGACCCCTGTGTTCGATTCAATGTGCTTGTGTAAAGGCATCCTTAATCCTTATATACAAATACGGTTACACTTTATTTTAAGGGGACCTTGTTACAGTGTAATTATACATATAAGAACAGAGTAATATTAATTAACAACATATATTTATTATAGGGTTAAGATTAGGTTTTGGTTTAGGGTTAGTTGCATGTAGTTATACATAAATTATATTTATTACTATAGTAACTAAATCTAACATGTAACAAGGACACTGTAAAATAAAGTGTTACCACAAATACTTATGAGAAACAAATATGCTTGCTGTATTCTACTAGTTAAGACTGTTACAATAAACTTATATGATATAGGTCATTATAATTTTACAGATACCTATTATTATAATCATATTTCATAAATTATGAAAGTGAACATTTCTAATTTGTCTGTAAAAAAACAAAAAAACTAAAACAAAACAAAAACAAAGTAAAGAGTAGGATCTCCTATATCCACATTCTAAGATTTTATTATAATTTTTCATTTATCAAACTAGCGTTTTTTTATTTATTTAAATTTTATTTAGTGAACTGCTCCAGCTGAAAGGAATAAAATAAAGCAAATAAATACAAATGAATAATAAACAAGTAAATAAACTAAATAGAAAGAAATATCAGTATTTCCCTCTTTTTTAATACATATATGCTCTTTGGAAGCTGAAACCCCACTATGGTTATTATTGGTTTAATAAGAGATATGAATGTGAAAAAGGATGATTTCAGCATTTGACAGAATGACTTCAGCTTACATTTGCATTACTAAGCAGAACCTCAGACGAGAGTTTGCTCCTAATTCCCTCACGAGGAACAGCACATGCACACAAGACGGATGTCAAGTCTAGCATACACCTTCTATACGTTGCATTAGCAAGATACGCGGTGTGCGTTGAGAATCTCTCACTGCATACTTATCTTACGTCCCGCACCTTTTGAACTCGCTAATTACAATTCTTACACGCCAGCCTTGAAATTCAAGGTTGGTTTGATTCCCTGAAGGCTGCTGACAGATCCTGCTTTATGCAAATAGTTTTATTCCAATGCTCAGGCGTCTATGCAAATGCACATTCCCGTTAAGAGCGGTTCAACAGAACTGCACGAGTGTGCGCTTGAGGGAGAATAACGTGTATACTTAGAGCACACGGTGGCCTTTGGTTTCTCTGCATCTAGTGCCAGAGATCGGACTGGGTTGTGGCTGTTCGCCAGAGATGCAGTGATCCCTCACTCTTGTGTTATAGCAGAGCATTTCCCATTCGCCTGGGTTGACTGCGGGAACATGTGCGCAACCCACCCGGTCGAACTTCGGCTGAACCCATATTAGTGTTGGTCCAGCAGAGATCCCATTCGTGAGGCCATTTCTTCCCTCTCCTGCCAGCTATGGACTTGGAAGTGGGTTAAGGACTCTGGATTAATCCACAAAAGGAGGAAAAAACACATCCACCCCCAATAAACCCACTCTCATCCAACCCTACTTCACCCTTCCCCCACTCAGCGGGCAGAATGGCCACATGCAGCCGCGGGGCATAAAAGTACCCAGTCACAAGGTCATGAAAAGCACACAGCTCCATGCTCGCAGAAAACGAGTTCTGAGAAACTCCAGTGTGCTTTGTGCAACTCTCTGCGTCCCTGTGGGTTTTTGCATTTCATATCAAGATCATTCCATATGGAGTGAGTCAGTGCTGGAAATAGACCCATTACATAAGCACGAGTGAGACCCCCCCCCAACCCACCTCCTCTGCTACTGAAGTACTGAAGACTCTTCTACCCACCACATTTGCACTGATACAGACAGTTGTAGTGTCAAAACTCATCAGGCGGAGCTCAACCAGCGCTGAACACAACAAAATCGGGCATCTTTTAAAGCGGCTGCGGGCAGATGATAAATCACAATTGCTGAAACGTACAACAGCCCTCCTGCGGGGAGCTAAGAGCAGTGGCTCGCTGACATGCCTCCATCCCTCATTTAGTTAAGAGGATGTTGATGTCAGTGTTTACTCAGAAGAGATAAAGCGACCAGATCAGCCTCGGTAATCTAAAAGACACGGTCATCTCTGGGGCTGCGAGAGCACGTTATGCAGTTAAAAGCCCAAAGACAGCAAAGCAAACTGGTGCAACGAAAGCTCTGATGTCTTCTATATGATACGCTAGACGATCATCTAAAGATTTCATTTTAAGATGGATGGATGAAAGCAGCTCTGAATTGCCAAATTACAGAATTGCTCAATATAGATGGTTGTTCAGAAGTCATGCTCATGTTCAGTTCATGTATTTTGAGAATCTACTGCAGTGGATGAAGAGCTACACAGGCTGTGTAATTTTACACTTAGACAAGTTAGCGTGTGGAACAGAACAGAGTAAAATTGAATTACTGCTATTTATTTAAAGTATTTCCAATGAATTTAATAAAAAAAATTCAAGTTGTATTTAGTACCAATTTGTGTTCCAATGTGATGCTGTCAAATTTATTGTGATTGTATTTGTGCCATATTATAGGTCACCCTGCTCCTAAACACACATTAAGTTCCACAATACAGCTGTTTAAGCCTTACAATTTGGGTTATGCTAAACAGTAACAAGTACTATTTTTGCAACATATGAATGTTGCTCTTTTTTTTTCTTTTTTTTTTACACAAATTCCCACAAAAATATTTTTTTTTTAAAAAAGAGGAAAAAATAAATGAATACTGAGCACCAAAGCAGCATATTAGAATGATTTCTAAAGGATCATGTGACACTCAAGACTGGAATAATGATGCTGAAAATTCAACATTGCCTTCACAGGAACACATTACATTTTAAAATGTATTAAAATAGAAAAAAATATATATATTTCAAATTGTGATAATTCACAATATTACTGTTTTTACTTCAAAAGCCTCCAGTAACAGCAACATCACAACAATCACACAGGAACCTGCCTCTCTAAAAATGCAAAGGTTATGAAAAATGAAAAAGCCTGATGAACTGTTTCATTAAGGTATATGAGAGACAAGCTCAAAAGCAGAATAATCCACAGTCATTGAACTGTGCAGTGGTCACGAGAAATACAGATGTGTATAAGAACCAACAGATTCAGCAATTAACAGAGCTTTTGTCAGTGGAAATTTGGTGGCTTGGTCAAGATAAGCATATAAAAGCATACATTTTTATAAAACAAATAGAGAATTATCTTAACAAATGAATAAACATAACCAAGTTTATAAAAGTCCCTAATATCTGTAGCTTAAAAGCACATCTGTAATTTGATATTTCAAAAATCAAATGTTAAAACTGTATTTCCTACATTCACATGGAGGCCACAATGGATTCACTGGATCTGTACATTTATGCAAAAGCAAAATTACAAACTTGAGTTATGATACTTTCAAACCCAAAAAGCTCACAGAAACTGCACCTCATCAATGTCACTGTCTCAGAAGGAAACTGAAAATACAGATCATGCAGAAAAAAAAACAAAAAACTTTAGTTGCACCAAATGTTTCCAACAGGAGCTAATAATGAACATTCACACCACTGACAACACTTTGAACATGTCACAAATTCAATATGAGCACACTAAAAAGCAGTACCTTCAAGACAACCAGCTGATTTAATATAAACAGCATAACAGTGATATGTTATGATGTTCTGATAAAAAAGGAAAGTGCATATGTGTATATATGTATATATCATTCAGAAAGTTGTCTTCCTAATGTATTATATTTTTATTAAAGATTTATGTTCAATAACATGTAGCACAGAACACTGATACAGACTATCAGAGAAAATGTTCATTATAACACAACAAAAACAGTTACAATGCAGGTATGCATTGGATTGTGGTGCTAAAACGTGGCTACACAAATACACACTTCATAATTCAGGATATAAAAAAAAAACATGAAAAAAAAACAAAAAAAAAAAACACTAAAATGGATTGTAAGAGGATACGAAAAAACACAGCGAGCCTGTTATGACTTTTGACATGAATAGTCATGAAAAATGCCTTAGAGGCTTTGAGGTAATCTGATGATTTTAATGATGAGGTTATGAGGGAATATAGGCTATGATGAGACAAAGACAGAAAGGAGAGTTTCACACCGACAGAATCAAACACCAGCACAATTACATCAGAGGAAGAGGTATAACTGAAGAACTTCCAATACCCTTAAAGACTTTGCTGTTTGTGTCGCTGAAGGGAGCCTTACTCTGAACTGGCGGGATGTCGGGGTTGTAAAAGAACTTCTCGTTGCACATGTTGCCCTCACAGCAGCAGAAGAACACATCTGGGTCCTCCTTCTTCTCCACACACTCAGTGCTGTAAGATAAAGAACAAGCAGAGCTATCAGTCTACAACTGATATTAAATTTATTTAACCACTGAAACACTGAAATGTCTAGTAGATAACTTTTTTTTTTTTCAAGCTTTCATCCATTCACCAAATAACCCAGAAGTGCAAAAC
>RJVU01002418.1:1741929-1780745 GCA_003731715.1 Anabarilius grahami | reverse complement strand
TTGGGGATTATTAAGACATGCATCTTAATTTATTTGGATTTCGCTCAGGTTAGAGAGCAAACAAACGAATAAATGCACATGGGCGGAAAAATGCCTGTGCCAAAGAGATACTTTTTAAATATCTGGCAGCCCACATCAAAGCAGAGCTCTCAGGTTGGCTTAAAGAAGATAAACAAAGCTTAGCAGCACACCAATAATCCTTAAGATACACACACAGGTGCAAATGAATAAATAGGAGGGGAACAGATGACATTCCAGAGGCATTTAGTCAGAAAAGTGAGTCGGTTACTGTCTTGCGACGCACACGCGCCATTAAGAGGTTGCAATACTTGCTCAGCTACCTAAGGACTTGACATGGCAGAGCAATGTGCATGGAAAAAAAAAAAACATAAATCCTTCCAGCGAAGGAGGTAAACGGGTTCAGCAGCATGTTAGAACAGGAGAAGTGCTGCTGCCTTTGCACGCTATCAAAACACCTTCGTTCAGGTGAAACACTTCCTGATCTGACAGCAGTGCTACCTGTTGCATAGGGGCAGATGCATTGATAAAATTGTTTTTAATATCTCCCCTTTTATGGCTGGAGGTTACAAGGTTCGCAACCAAACCTCAATATGGAAACATGTTTACACAAGACTTTATGATCTGAAATACTGTGAAATCTTGAGAAGGAAGTATTTGGTTACATGACTGTGTGGCGTATTCGCTCTCTAATGTGTAGAGCATTGAGCATGGGTAATTTAGACCAAGTTAAATAATGGTTGAAATAAAGTATAAAGTATAAAGCATAAAGTATAAAGTATACATTACTGTTCAAAAGTTTGAAGTCGGTAAGATTTTTTAAAAATGTTTTTGAAAGAAGTCTCTAATGCTTACCAAGGCTAAATTGATTTGATCAAATATTAAAATGTAATTTATTCATGTGATGGCAAAGCACAATTTTCAGCAGCCATTACTCCAGTCTTCAGTGTCTCTTCAGAATGAATTCTAATAGAAATCATTCTAATGCTGTTTTGGTGCTAAAGAAACATTTCTTATTATTACCAATTATTACCAAAAACAGTTGTTCTGCTTAATATTTTACATTTATACATATTTCTTTAAAAAAATATCTTACTGAGTTCACTTTTGAATGGTAGTGCCACTCACATTGCAATATTTTTACAAAATGACAACAATTCTAGAACTGCTGATGCAAAACAAGTAAAAAAAAACTGCATGTGAGCAACAAAAACATCTCTACTACAGTTACAGCTTTTGGAGCTATGATACAGGTCCTTCTCAAAAAATTAGCATATTGTGATAAAGTTCATTATTTTCCATAATGTAATGATAAAAATTAAACTTTCATATATTTTAGATTCATTGCACACCAACTGAAATATTTCAGGTCTTTTATTGTTTTAATACTGATGATTTTGGCATACAGCTCATGAAAACCCAAAATTCCTATCTCAAAAAATTAGCATATTTCATCCGACCAATGAAAGAAAAGTGTTTTTAATACAAAAAAAGTCAACCTTCAAATAATTATGTTCAGTTATGCACTCAATACTTGGTCGGGAATCCTTTTGCAGAAATGACTGCTTCAATGCGGCGTGGCATGGAGGCAATCAGCCTGTGGCACTGCTGAGGTGTTATGGAGGCCCAGGATGCTTCGATAGCGGCCTTAAGCTCATCCAAGGTGTTGGGTCTTGCGTCTCTCAACTTTCTCTTCACAATATCCCACAGATTCTCTATGGGGTTCAGGTCAGGAGAGTTGGCAGGCCAATTGAGCACAGTAATACCATGGTCAGTAAACCATTTACCAGTGGTTTTGGCACTGTGAGCAGGTGCCAGGTCGTGCTGAAAAACGAAATCTTCATCTCCATAAAGCTTTTCAGCAGATGGAAGCATGAAGTGCTCCAAAATCTCCTGATAGCTAGCTGCATTGACCCTGCCCTTGATAAAACACAGTGGACCAACACCAGCAGCTGACATGGCACCCCAGACCATCACTGACTGTGGGTACTTGACACTGGACTTCAGGCATTTTGGCATTTCCTTCTCCCCAGTCTTCCTCCAGACTCTGGCACCTTGATTTCCAAATGACTTTGGACCACTGAGCAACAGTCCAGTGCTGCTTCTCTGTAGCCCAGGTCAGGCGCTTCTGCCGCTGTTTCTGGTTCAAAAGTGGCTTGACCTGGGGAATGCGGCACCTGTAGCCCATTTCCTGCACACGCCTGTGCACGGTGGCTCTGGATGTTTCTACTCCAGACTCAGTCCACTGCTTCCGCAGGTCCCCCAAGGTCTGGAATCGGTCCTTCTCCACAATCTTCCTCAGGGTCCGGTCACCTCTTCTCGTTGTGCAGCGTTTTTTGCCACACTTTTTCCTTCCCACAGACTTCCCACTGAGGTGCCTTGATACAGCACTCTGGGAACAGCCTATTCGTTCAGAAATTTCTTTCTGTGTCTTACCCTCTCGCTTGACGGTGTCAATGATGGCCTTCTGGACAGCAGTCAGGTCGGCAGTCTTACCCATGATTGCGGTTTTGAGTAATGAACCAGGCTGGGAGTTTTTAAAAGCCTCAGGAATCTTTTGCAGGTGTTTAGAGTTAATTCGTTGATTCAGATGATTAGGTTAATAGCTCGTTTAGAGAACCTTTTCATGATATGTTAATTTTTTGAGATAGGAATTTGGGGTTTTCATGAGCTGTATGCCAAAATCATCAGTATTAAAACAATAAAAGACCTGAAATATTTCAGTTGGTGTGCAATGAATCTAAAATATATGAAAGTTTAATTTTTATCATTACATTATGGAAAATAATGAACTTTATCACAATATGCTAATTTTTTGAGAAGGACCTGTATAGTCAAAAATGAATGCTGATCGTATGGGCAGCGCTGGAGGGTCTTAACACGCCTCTATGAGTGAAATCAAAACAATTGCTATTCAGAGGGGAAAGCTGTGACATGTGACTTTGGTTAGCACTGAACCCAACACTTAAAATGATGCTCATTAACAATGACGGAGGCTATCAGTCAAAAAGCCCACAAACTGCTGGGTTATCAGTTTGAATCATTCTAACAAATCATTCACTGAATCCAACAGAGCGAGCACTGAATAAACATATGATTCACTTGCTGAAGCACAAGTCATTGTCTTTTTCATTCATATTTGACTCAAAAATATCCAGTTAAAGTTAGTGCAGTTAACCATCAAAAGACCACATTATGATAGTAAATTCAAAAACAATAATGAAAATTGCTGCATTCACTTTTGAATCAATATATTAATTTTAAAAACTACCGGCCAATTAATCAGAAATGGACTTTTCCCCCCTCCAGTTATCTGTATCACACCATCCTGGTCAAACAGTCAAACAGGCATTTAAGCGCTAGAGATTACCTGTCATAGCAGTTGACATCGTCAAGCCAGCAGCCTTGCTTTACTATTTCAACTGATCCTGACACATTTCGCCAAGTTGCGAAGCAATGAAGCCTCTTGTCCTTGTCTCCCACGCAAGGCTCAATACCGCTGCGGTTACCTCGGTTCTCCAAGCTGGGGTTGTAGTTGTAGAACACACACTCTTGTGTCTCTGAGCGGCCGAGAATGGCACCTGGAAAAAACCACAGGGGACGCTGGTTAAGACATGGACTGCCTGTAGCGGAAACAGAAACCTGCTCCACTGATCTCTCAGAAGACTTAACATACAACTCAAAAGTGTAAAGCTCAAACCCCAACAATCAGTCAGTCACTGATTGGCAGCTGAATGTCAATTAAAGATGACAGACACTGGAGGTTCATAACCGATACACAACTGGTTTAAAATAACTCAAAAATGGTGAAATCCACAGATGGGACTTCATATTGTTTTTAGGAGCTACTCATGGGTTACCATATGGTTAAAAAAAGAAAGCAAAACACTAGCGAGTGTTGTGGTAAACCAAAAAACAAACATAAGGTAGTGAGTGTGATTAACACAGAAGGGCCACTCTGAAACAGGATGTGGTGGAGGGCGGTTTCCCAACATCTTCCTGAAACAACCGCAACTCAGATCATGTTTGAATATGGCACTGATGTGATGAGTGTTAAGAAATTATCCAAAACCCACCCCATGTCATCACTTAACACACAAGGCAAAAAATTTCATGAACAAAATAAAGAGCAAATAGTGGATTGAGATTCTTACTTCACTTGCTAATCCTGATCAAAAGACACTTGGGATCTTGTGCAGGTTCTGCGGGCTCGTACGACTAAGTCTCTGTCTGGACGTTTACATAAGATGCGTTCTTGCACTCAAAAACATTTAGACGGAGCGTAACAGAATAGAACAGAAAGTCAGGTATTAGAAGCACTAGTTTGGTGGCAATCTTGCATCTATGGGAACACCTGATGTTCATATATTGTGCCACAAGGAACAGTTCACGCTTTGGGCCAAGTATTTGAGGACTGGTTGCACAAGTTTAGTGGCAGCACCACGCTGAGTACACTTGAATGGAACGCACTGTGCATAAAAAACACAGCAATAAAGTGATTACAGGAACATTCTTCAAATGTCACAAACTGCACTTTAGTATGCTCCAAAAATACATAAACAACTTCTTACAGGAAAAAAAAATCATTAAGTATGTGCATTCCACATACATACAAGGCATCTTCAGTACAACAATTTCATTGCACATCAGTGTTATTATTCCCACAATGACATATACATATGCGTAAGTACAGCGCAAACCAGTGCTTCCTGTGTCACTTTTTTGGAATGGCACAGTGAATCAAACAAACAAACAAATATTAAAATAGGACTGTCACGATTCCTTGATTAAATTCGAGTACTTGATTTAAAAAAAATCCTTACTTGCAATTTACCCATGTCGAGTAACCGGCAAAATACCGGGAGTGGCGCTTTCCATGGAAGGGAATCAGTGAACCGCATTATTAGACCATTTTCTAAGGCTGTACGATATTTCAAAAACCATTTAAAAATCACACTTTAGCAAAACACTAGCGAGTGCATAGGTCTATCTATGATAAATTCACAAAAGCTGTGAATAAAGTAAATATACACCCTGCGGGTTTAATATACTGTATATGCGCTTTAATTTCACAGTAAATGCTGATCCACATGAACTGTTATCATTTACATTCGTGGATGGCATCTCAGACTCCATCTCTGCATATACTGTGCATTTGGATTGCTTATAGCGTTCATCTGGGAACGCAATGTGCGCCATTTCATCAGACTTGTAAAGTAAATCATTTATAAACCTATGCCAACACAGGAGAATACATCAATATCTTTCTAAATATGCAAACGGTTCAGCATGATTTCAAAATAAAAGTTTAAACCCTCACTCTGAGTTTGCATGTTTTGATGTCCACACATTCTTGTTCAAGAAATTATAGTGGCTGTAGCATTTCTATCATAAAGCTTGATAAAGTTGCCAAATATTAAGTGAACATTTGAATTAAATGTCATTTGGCCAATATTAAACAAGGGTTTCATCATGCTGTAAGTGTAACAACAACAATCACCAGGCTGTTGACGCAGTCTGCAGGCATTAGTTATAATACATAATGTACCCAAGTTGATTGTTATATTATAGTCAATATTATGTATATTATATTATGTATTTTAACAGGGTTGTTCTATAAAACCAAATGATTACTTGCTTTTGATACTTTATTTGAACCAAATAGGATTGCCTCATTGTTATTATATATGTATTTTAAATAATTTTAAAGGCTATTGTTTGCTTAGAATATCAAAATCAACCGAAGGCGGCAGATCCTTTTCCTATTTAGCACCTAAACTCTGGAACAATCTTCCTAGCATTGTTCGGGAAGCAGACACACTCTGTCAGTTTAAATCTAGACTAAAAACACATCTCTTTGCTCTTGCATACACATAACACATTATCAATACAATAAACATTTTTTTCAAATCCGTTAAAGGATTGTTACGCTGCAATAATTAGGTCGGCCGGAACCGAGAACATTTCCTATAACACTAGATATACCTGTAGATCAGAATAAGAATGGCATCTACGCTAATATCAGTCTCTCTGCTTATCCTGAGGTTTGCCGGGTGCTGGACCCAGGCCGTATCCAGATCAGATGGAGAACCTGTGCCTGGACCGGACTACAACGTGGCCCAGGAGACAATGGGCCTACAGATCCAGTTCTGGCTGCATCTATAATTCAGATTTTTAATCTCCGTATCCGCTTACATATATTTATATATAATCTATTTTTAATCCCTATAATAAAATTGTATAATTCAGATTTTGATCTCCATATCCATTTACATATATTATATATATCTTCCAAGGGGTTTTTTCCCTCCTAGGACTTTTTTCCCAGTGTTAGCACGCTGGGTTTTTCTCCTAGGGGTTTTTTTCCACCCCTGGGAGTCAGCCGACATTGGCTTAATGTAGCACCATCTTGTATATGTTACATATTACCACGCTTGCTTGTACAGCTTATTTTTAACCACTTATCTTTTTTCTGTGCTTCTAATATGTAAAGCTGCTTTGAAACAATTACCAATTGTAAAAAGCGCTATATAAATAAATTTGACTTGACTTGACTTGAGTCTATTTTTATTGCCACAAAAAATGTCCTATAACTCGATTAATTAGAAATAGGTCAAAATAATTGACAGATTACTAAATTACAAAAATAATCGCTAGTGACAGCCCTATATTAAATAAACTAAAACATACACATACATATACACTACTGTTTAAAAGTTTGAGGTAAGAAATTAATATTTTTATTTAACAGGATGCATTAAATTGATTAAAAGTGAAAGTATAAACCTTTGTTTCAAAAGATTTCTATTTAAAATAAATGTTGATTGTTTTAACTTTCTATTCATCAAAGAATTATGAAAAAAATAATGCATCACAGCTTCCACAAAATATTAAGCAGCCGTTTTCAACATTGATAATAAGAAATGTTTCTTGAGTAACAAATCAGCATTTTAGAATGATTTCTGAATGATCATGTAACACCGAAGACTGGAGTAATGATGCTGAAAATTCAGCTTTGCCATCACAAGAATAAATTATATTTTAAAATATATTAACATAGAAAACATTTATTTTAAAGTGTAATAATATTACAATATGTAATAACAACATTAATGTTTTTACTGTATTTTTGATCAAGTAAATCCAGCTGTGGTGAGCATAAGAAACTTATAAATAAATAAATCTTCAACCAATCCCCAAACATTTGAATAGTAGTGTATCTATGTGAACACACGCAAAATGAATCCTGTGGTTCTTTTACATGAATTAGACTAAATTGATCACAGACTGAATCATGGAACTGAATCACAGAAAACTCACTGGTTGTTTATTCGACAATGATGTATAGTTAAACATATCTGCAACAGGTTTTGTTTTAATGAAAAGTATTTTAATAATAAAAAAACAATAATTTGTTGGAAAAAATAGGTATTGTTATCACACTACAAAAACAATATCCTGAAGGAAACATGGGCATAAATTATTTTGGTGGGAATTAATTTGCTAATTGCCCTTTAGTGGGGATAAATCCTCAGGATTTGTTCCAGAGACACAAGTTACTGTTATTGGGATTAGGAGGAAATCTGCTGGAATTACTGTCACATCCACATCAAGGCAGAGAAGAGAAATGCTGTACAAGACACACAATGATCAACAGAGTAAGAATCACATTTACTCATCTTAAATGACAAAAGGAGCACCCCAAGTTGCTCCAATGACCTCAGCATATGTTTGGAAACATCTAGAATAAATTAAAAACTAATTACAAGTGTCAAACATAAGGGAATTACTCACCTGCCCTCTCCTCTAACAAGTAGATGGCTCAATAAATCTTTGACCTAAATTCTACGACTGCTCTTCCTGACAACAGCCCCTGCCCCTCTGCTGAGCTGCTCTCGGGATTTAATATGAGACGCTGGGATACACAGACTCCTCTGAGTCAGCAGGGTTACACGAGGTAAAACAGCAGAGCGCACTGTAAATATATGGAGCTGGTGGAAGAGGCAGCTTAAAAACACTCCGAACACAGACCATGAATGACATGAGTGAAAAGACCACGTGCCATAATGTTAATGGATCACGTATGGTGGTTTCCTGGACAATAAACTTGATGACCAACACTTTGCCTGTACATTAGAAACAAGCTACAATGTCTTTTGAAAGGTTTTGACAAGTAGAAGTGGGCTGCTGATGGCATATTTGGAGATTCTCAAGTTGGCATTTTTCATCTCCATATTTAAACTCTTTGCATGACCAGACAGCGATTATACGTTACACATTCCAATGCATTAATGTACATTTTGATTCATAAACATTTGCAACATATATATGTAATGTCTGAGACCAATAATGAACATGCTTCTATTTTACATTGTTTTTTAAAATATTTTTTCCTTAGTACAAATTTATTATATCATCAGCATAAAAATGGATGACAATCCAAACAAAGGTTCACATGATCAGTGTCAATAATTTGATTACTTGATAAATGACCTAGAAGAGCATAATGTGAAATATTTCTGCATTTTACGTAAAAAAAACTTTTGTTTTAAACTTGTGCAGTGACAAATTACTTACTCTCACTGAAAGCGAGACTGCACACCGACTTTCCTATCAGACACTAGCTGGGTTTACATGGACCCTAATAATCCGTTTGTAATCGGACTAGTAGCAGAGTCAGAATAAAAAGGACACATGGCCATGTCAACCGGAATGAATTGGCCAAATCCGATTGAAACTTCATTCGGATTTTAAGTGGTGGGTTAAACCTTTTCTAATCCATTCGACAGGACATATAAACACTTAATCAATGGTGAGATATTTTGAGAGCGTTATGAAACGAAAACACCGCTTTCAAATGTATCCGGATTAATGTAGATGTAGCCTAAATGTTTATATTTTCAGATGTTTCATTAGATATAAAATAACGGCAGTACGACTGCATGTCCAACTATATGGTTCTGTTCTATTTTTTAACACAGGAACTACTACACCAAATACCCCCTAATGCAAACAAAAACTTGCAACAGTTATTTTCTATTTATTTTCATTATTAGCTGTTCTGGTCCATGGAGCATTAGAAAGAATTATGAACCATTTTAAATCACCACTGCATACTGCAACAAATAAACTGCACCTCTTAAATCATAAACGCCCTATTTGTTTTTCTAAATGTGATCTATAGGGCTGACTGCCCACACATTTGCATGTGATCAGACTGAATCTAAATGCTTATTTTCCGTCATGCTTATTAGTTGCTTCAGTAATGCAGACATCAGTGCTCAACTACTGTACCTGTATGCAACAAAAGACATATAGCAACCTGATGTACTCATATGGTACATCGGACACCAAGAGGCCTCATTACATTTGGCATTAAAAAGTGTGTCGAGTAATCAGATTTATTGGTTTAAAACACATAAAATCGTCCATGTAAACACACCCAAGTGCTTTTATGTGGTCTAGGACAATTGAATTGCAATAGATAGCTATCCAATTACTTAAGATGCAGTTTCATGGAAAGAGTAAACGGGGCCCAAGCAGTGGAGGAGGGTGGCATGAGGCGCTTTGTATCATGCCACCCTCACAACTGCCTTCGCTGTTGTGTATGAAGTATAAATATCAATGTTTCAATCGCTATATGAATTAGAGATGCATCAGTCGACTTGCCATCAATCAGAACTGTCTGTTTTTGCTCCAAACACACGATCGCCAACCGGCCGTTTTTTTGTTGTTGTTTGTTTTGTTTTGGCTGTCTGTTCTGGACTTTTACACAAACTACATTGCAATCATTTCCCATTGATTTGTGTGTAAATATTACGAAGTCTGTAAACAGGACGTTAACACAGGCCAGAGACGGGTCACACAGAAGCAACCCTTTATGTACACTTTAGCAATAGAATAGAATATATATTATATAAATATTATATATATTATATATATGACTTGCGTATTCTGCATACAGTCATCCGCCGAAAGTTACTTATTTTAATTTATAAAGTTTTAATTATGGATATTTACAAAAATGCATCGCTTCGCTTCAGAAGGCCTTTATTAACCCACTGGAGTCATATGGATTACTTTTTTTTATGGATGGATGCATTATTTTTGACTTTAAAACACTGCCCCCCCATTCACAACTATTATAAACCTTGGAGGACTAAGGATATTTTTAAATATATCTCTGATTGTGTTAATCTGAAAGAAGATAGTCATACACACCTTGATGCTTGAGGTTGAGTAAATCATGGGATAATTTTCATTTTTGGGTGAACTAACCCTTTAAGCACTCAGTCAGAGTGTTCAAGACGAGTGAATGCGAGTGAAAATACATCTGTGCTAACTTAGCCTCTAACTCAAACACTGGCAAGTGAAATCTAACAATTTGTTAGCTAATGGCTAATGATACATTATTTGGTCGCCTAGCATGAAAATTTAGACACATATATGAGTGATTTACTCTCATGGTTGTGAAGACAGAGCAAACCAGACTGTACCAGGCACAGCAAGTTCACTATTCGCGATGCTCAAAATTTTGGAAGAAAAATTTTATATTCAATTGATGATTTATATACATACAGTACTTTATTTTAGTATCATTTGGAATAGATTTTTATGCAATTTGGGTCATTTTATAAAAATATTTCAGACAGTTTATGTTTGTATTGTACAATATGAGAAAAATGTAAAACAAAATTGTTTAGAGCATGTAATTTCAGTTTGGTAATTATGCATTTATTAGTCATTTATTGCTTATTTATTGAAAACTATTTCAATCTATTTTACCAGATGCCGCTGCCAAGCAAAAACCACTGGCCATAAAACCGCTGGCGTGTTGATTCTGACCCTGCAGCAAAAATGGAGTTACACCTAGCTAGGAGAAGAGTGAAATGTGGTATTACAATTTAAAATATCTGTTTTCTATGTGAATAACTAGTAAACTAAAATTTATTCCTGTGATCGAAGCTGAATTCAGCATCATTACTCCAGTCTTCAGTGTCACATGATTCTTCAGAAATCATTCTTATATGCTGATTTGCTGCTCAAGAAACATTTCTGATTATTATCAATGTTCATATTTTTGTGGAAACTGTGATAAATTTTATTTCTATCATCTTTGATGAATAGAAAGTTCAAAACAACAGCATTTATTTTAAATATAATTTTTTTTTAATTATAAATGTCTTTACTGTCATTTTTGATCAATTTAAGCCTAATGTGTCCTTGATGAATTAAAGAATTAATTCATTTTTTTAACTTAAATAAATTTTAATCTGGTTTAAATTAATTTTTTTGCATAAAACTGATTGTTTATTGATCTCTTTAAATAGATTTTTTATTAAATTTAAGGTCTCTGTGTCATTTGGAGAGACCACACATCATGTGGTGCGACCAATAATAACAATAACTGTAATAAATTAAAAATAAAAAATCACATTTCTGTGGCAGAAATATGAATCAATGATACAGCATGCTTAAGTGAATGGTATTTTTAAAACATTTGTATCAGTTTTATGTGATTTACAGGAAAAATAAGTGTTAAACTACATTTAAGAAGGCAACTTTGAAGTTATAGAGCAAAAATATAAGGTCATTCTTTACAGAATCTCAAACGAACTGCAAATACTTTGTTTCTAAACACTTTAATTACTGAGAACTTGTATAAAAAAAAAAATAAAAAAATAAAAATAAAAAAATGTTAAGCATGTTAAAGAAATGAATTAATTTTAAGATAAATCACGGTCCCACCATATGACATTTTTTAAGGCTATGGCCAATTCATCTAGATAAAAAAAACTTTGAAGGGAACTGACTGTTCTCAGAAAAGTTTCAATGGCATTTTCTTTTCCCCTTACCTCTGTATAAATGCGTATTAAAATAGTGTTTATAAGCGCAGTGCTGCTTTGTGTACAGCTGTAACCAAGGAAACACTAGGGGTGTGCGATATCATCTGCAATAATATCATGATTGTTGTTTTAACAATGTGCGATCTGAAATTATCGAGTATGTCCCTCACAGAGTTGCATGCAAACACTACGTGATGTAGTCTACTCTAGTAGGTTAGACATAAAAATCATTTATAATGCAACCAATATTCAAGATAAGGGGGTAAAAGTACATCTGTATGTCTTTTATATTTATATCATTTAATAGTTAATTTCATATCAAGAGTGCAGTATTCTCCAAATATCAGCATGATTACAAATTACTTACATTTTAGATGCAATATTGCCCATTTTGTTGATTCTGATTTCAGTTGATTGGTAACAGCCCTATTGTGTCTTATTGTTCTAACTGAATTTATTGATTCAATGTAAGAATTTGACACAAAAAGATGAGGCATATATTAATTTAGTAGGGGTGGGAGAGGGGTTCTCTCTGCAACTATTCTGGATCGATTCTGAGAATTTCAGAATCGATTCGGAGCTTATTTTAACCGCAGTTGCGAGATGAGGCTGCGTGTGCTTACGGTGCATGTCCACCGGTGTGGAGCAGAGCGAGCGTTTTCAATTAATTCATATGGAAGTTGAGCTTCACTCTCACGAGCCTGAAGGTGTTCAACTTCCATAGGAATGAACTGAATACACTCGCTCCGCGCCAGTGGACACGCACCGTCAGAAACAACCGTATTGCGCTTGTTTCCATTTCCTCTCATAAACACACCACTCGAACCTTCTATAAAATAATCTTTCATACAGTTCGGAAAAGCTAGAGTGAATTACATGCACGCCCATTGCGCGGACATTCGCGTGTTTCATCACTGCACAGGATTTGCGCTGTGATAGAAACGAGCTTGCAGCTTGCGTTCTCGCCCGCCGGTAGGTCTATTTTCCTTACAAATGCTCTACAAAGGCATTGTTTATGTTGTTTGGAGTGCTGTGGGCTTATATTTTACAAATATGTAACTCACTGACGGAAGGCTGCTTTCAATTTCCACGTGCGCTTTGTGAAGGGCGTTTGCGCAAGTGTCTGTGTGCAACTCCGTTTTAAGTGTTTAAATGTAGCCTACTCGCATCTCAAAATGCTTTTATGACGCGAAATTAATGTAAACACAGTCAGTTAGATGTCTTAAGGGATTAAACAGACAGGACAAAAACATCTTATATTTTAAAAGAGATCTGTGCATTATTGTGAATGCAGCTTATTCTTCCGCTGTCTATGATGACATCAGTAATAATCAAACAACCGTAAAGCTGAGAAAGAGAAAAATCAAACGTTTTTTGAATGGAAAACGTTCAGATACTCTTAAAAATTGAAAGCACTCTTTGTTTATTGCTTGTAATGTTTCGTTGTTCCTCTTTATTATTGTTTATTAGACTACTTGCTTTTATGTTTTGAAGCTGTTTATAGCCTATATTTAAAAATCTTACAATACAATTTTATTAATTATTTTTTTAAACTAGTAATTATTTAAAAAGTACTTATAATTACATAGACTATGTATTAAATAATAATAAAAAAAAGTTTATGAAACTAATTAATTAATACAAAAAAAAGTGGATCAAGAATCGTTTTGGAATCGGATCGTGAGGTGCCTAAAGATTCCCACCCCTATAATTTAGGTTAAATATAGCTTTATTAAAAAGGTAAAAAAAAAAAATCTATTTAAAGTTATTGGAAAAGATAATTTCCATCAACCACCACACAAAATATGAAGAATATCTAAAACTTTAGGAGTCAGCTGCCTATGGCAGCCCAAAACCTGCTAAGGTACCAACACAATAAACACACTCAGCAAAATATCGTCTAACTATCCTTATTGAGAAAATCCCAGAAAATATAGAGATTTTTTGTTTTAAATCTTGAAATTATACAATTTAATTTAAATAAAAAACCAATGCTCATACTACATATGTGTTGCATCTTTGTTTGGATCGTGAATAAAATGCAGTGGTTGCCTACAATTTCAAATGGCTTCAGATTAGTTTTGTTTAAGGCTAGTTTGGTCCATAATAGAGCAAATAAACAACAAATAATTTTGCTATCTCTAGACATTTCCAAACATTTAATTTGTTCTGTTCTGACCACATTTAAATAATCATTTGACTGAGATATTCAAAAACAGATTTACACTGCCACTATTAACACAGAATTAGAGTCTGTGTCCACTGTACACTGTAAGCCAGTTTTCAACAGTCCACCAAACCTTTATAGAACTAAACTGAATATAAAATTGTGAATATAAATAAATATGCACGTTGCATATAAATGCTGAACCTTAGTTATAAACCCTCTCAAATAAACATAAAAAACAAATAGAACTTTTCGCTGCATAATTGGGCATCTTATGCTGTGCTCCTATTGAGAAGCTCAGACAAAAGCCCTCTCCGGCAGTGTGAGACCTTGCACTTTACCATTACAAACACACTTCCTGGCATTCATGTCACTACAGTTCCTTCCAAGAAATGTTCAAACCCGGATACTAATAGAATGAAGCAAATATTTGAGGAATTGCGGCACATTTTAAAACTAAACTCTCCCAGATTCAAGCTAGTCATCAAATGGATAAGCCTATAATTTAGCAAGTATTTTACTGAAAAACATCCTTTTACAACTACTTGTATCTACTTAAACCATTATCAAACATTGTTTCCAATCAACTGGAAGATGCTTATAAGCCTTTAACCTAATGACTGCATAATCATCAGCTATTATTAAAGCACTTCTTGTTTTTAACAAATTTCCACTGAAGATAAACATATGTTTAAGACCCAAAATGATTTCTTCTGCATTTTAAAAACAGAAAAAAGTGATCTAGTCATGTTTAGTTCCTGGATATAAAGCACATGAAGATAAAGTTGATTGTACAATCATTTAATCTTTTTTTTTTTTATGTCTCTCAAACAACTATAAAACAAATAAAAATTAAAATGTTTTCTGAAACATGAATATCATGAATGGGGGTCATACTATAAAAAAGGTCAAATTATTTGACATATTTCTTTTTTTTTATATTTGTCACAAAACACACACACACACACACACACACACACAAACAAACAAACAACAAACAATTTGAGTTTTGTATTCTGAAAAACAGGTTGCATAGCTTCTGCTTCAGGTTTTTTGCATGTACTACATGCATGCGCGTCTCTGCTTTCTCCTACATCAGGGAGACCAGTTTTCCAGTTTAGTCACGTGACATTCAACACAAAGCCTATGGTTTCCTGCAAGTTGTTGACACCACACTAACTTTGATTTGACAGGAAAAAGTTCAAATATTCAAATTTTAAAACTAAATTAAATAATAAAAATAACAGTAAAAAAAGCTTAACTACTTTTTCAAGAATTTCAGCCTTTTAATGACATTTTTTACTTATCATTACAATGTAAAGATGATTACAACACTAACATAATGAGGGAAGAAAATAAATAAAAAAACTAAAACATGTCAATCACAGAAGAAGTCTATTCTGTCTGTATGAATCTCATTTTTCATATGTTTTCAATAAGCAAATAGATCCGGACACATCACTGATCCACCAATATATAAACATTTTTGCATACAAGTCAATCAGCTGTCAATCATATTTAACACACTTTTTGCTGTAAATCCCTTTAATCTGCTTTGATTCCCCTCCACCCTCCCAAACCAGCCACAACCAATAGACCATCTGAAAGCTCTGCTCTTGACAGCGCAAGATCACAGATCTATGCTGCAAGACATGAACGATCACACTCAGAAAAACAAACTGGATCAGCCTTTGTTCTTGTGTCTAGCTGTCAGAAAGCAACATGACTTTGTGTCGTTGATTGCAAACAAAGTGAAATTCATGTACAGATATGTCATGAACATTTTTGTAGACTTGAAAATCTTGTTCAGTGGTTGCAAACACGTTGAGAGATGGCAGGTTTAATCTGCTATCCTTTGAAAAACCATTCATATACAGAATATTTAGGCCAAGCAGATTTTTAAAGCTGAAAGCCCTAAACATGTCTGCATTTACAGTGAGAAACTGGTGGGTTGATATATATTCTCTTGATCATGATTTAATTGTCTGTCAACAAGAAACAGGAAAACTATGGCACAGGTCAAAGCAGACTGTTAGAGGACAAAGGCAGCACATTTGATTTCAAATAGCCCTTCCGTCAGCAGTGGTCAACCGTGGTTGTAAATTATTCACAGAGTCATCTGCATCTTGGGCAACAGTGGCTGCAACCTGCCTATGTCATGGAAGTCCAGTTGGCGAGGATCAAAATACACTGCGAAGCAACACAAGGTCAAGCTATCAATCACACATTAGCGCTTTAGGCGAAAAAAAAAAAAAAAGGGAAGAATCAAATTATAATGTGTTTGTATCATCAAGATTGCATGGATCAATACAGAATAACTTTAAACGAAAGACTTTCCATTTTTAAAACCCTCTTCCTGTGTACGGAAAGTCCATTCTTCTTTTGTAGTCCATCTGACCTTCTGTTTGAATATTAGCGCTGTGACTTTACTTAATGGGGTGAATGAGTATCGTTTTATAACAGTGCGACATACTGCACAGCACATGGGTTCATACCGACATTTGATACTGGGACAAAAACATCCATCCAACTGGCATTAAATAAACATGGTGCAGCCGAGAACACTGATTACATCTGGGTAAAGATACCAAGGTAAGATAAACCAACTAAGGAAGACTAAGGTCAAGTACAGTAAGTTAAGCAGAAGTTGTGACACCTACTTATTTTGCATGTTTTCTTCCTATTGCAACAAGAATACACACGTGCCCACCGTAAACCAGGATATTTGATCAGCTAAGAACAACAAAAGGAAAAGCTGA
The DNA here is from genome assembly GCA_003731715.1 of Anabarilius grahami. NCBI lineage: Eukaryota > Metazoa > Chordata > Actinopteri > Cypriniformes > Xenocyprididae > Anabarilius > Anabarilius grahami. The sequence continues at coordinate 1,763,955 of RJVU01002418.1, read as the reverse complement.
ACCACCCCATATGGTACTGTAAAATAAGAGATCACATATTTAACAACAATAATAGCAGTTATAATTATTATTAATAATTTTATAGAACAGCATAGAGCTGCACGATTAATCGAAAAATGATCGCGATCTTGATTCAAACACCCACAAGATCTTATTTTATTAATGACAACAGTTCGCCCGTGCCTTTTAAACCTTTGACAAAATCATACCGGAACATTCAAATCTGTGTTTGTGCTGCCGTGCTGAGCCAGAGAGAGCAGTTTTGAACCACAGTAGTTATTTCTGTGTTACAAATATTTAAATTACCACAGAAGTACTGAGATAACAGTTTAAAGTTAGGATATAAACACTGATGTCTACGATAGCGATCAAAATAGAGCAAACCACCTTTTGAAATGAACCTGGCGCTTATAACAGTTGTATTACATCTTACACTGTTACACTTAACAAGTGACTGTTAAAAAATGTATTTGTCATTGAATCATTCATTCAAAAGATTAGTTCAAAAAACACTGATTTATCCAGTAATGAAAGTATTTATTAATGAGTCATTTAATTGATTCAAAACCATAAAAAAAATATTTATAATAATTCAAATTAATTAAAAGATTTTCCAGCAATTAATATTTTGTCAGAAACTCTAGTAAACTGCATGATATTTTGTTTAGTTTTATATTTAGAATCGTGATCTCTATTTGAAACCAAAAAAATCATGATTCTCAATTTTATCCAGAATCGTGCAGCTCTAGAACAGCAGTAAAATTACAGTACCACTATTTATGCAAGCATTTCTTGGCTTTCAAATGTTAAACCATAGGGCTTTTATTTTTGGTGGGAAAACCTGTTGATAACTGATTTCGAAACCAATTTGGGAAGATGGTTGGTGGTATGGCGGTGGATACTGTTTTAAAATGCATGCTGAAAGCGACCCATGCACAGCACTTGCAGAAATGTAGTTCATGTGGAGCAGCATTTACTGTGAACCGAGCCGCTGAAAACACCATCAAATTCTGAGCATCATTTCTCCCTCAGGATTTCCAGACAATCAGATAAGAGATCATACACAATAAATGCACTAAAAACACATACAATTCACAGATCTATAGTTGCAGTTTGTAAATAAATAGTGAAATGACTCCCGGTTAACTCTTTAACCTTGAAGTGAAATAGACTTAGGGCTTCAAATGTGCAATAATGTGAAATTAATTTGTTCAACCCTTTGACGATCATACCAGTGTGATCACTCTAGGCTGGTTAGAATGCTCAACTGCTAAATTCAAATGTGCTTTCGTGCTTTGGCTGGAGCACAGCCAGAGATGGACATCGTATATCACAACTCTTCAGTGTTTTCAACCACATAATGTTTATTTTAGGTTTCAGACATTTAAATACACACAAGTACTAGCAATAAATCCATTTCTAGTGTTTTAAATACACAGCGATATCTATGGAAGTGACAATAATAATCTTCTCAATTATAATTTGTCAACGTATTTAATAGGGATGGGCATTGACACAAATGTCACTATTCGATTCGATTCACAACCTTGCAATTCGATTCAAATTTTGATTCAATTCAATTCGATTCAATATCAATTATTTTGGATATATAACAGGTACAGTACATGGCAAATTTTCTCATGGAAAAAAAAAAAATCTCTCAACTAACATGGTAAGCAAATGGGAGTCAGTTGGTAGGCCTACTACATTACTATATAATATTGAAGGTTAAAATGAACTGATTTGTAATTACATTACACCCAAGGAAGTTTTTATAATAATAAAGTTATAATAATACCTTAATATAAACATTAAAATTGTGGCTGTCATAAAAACTTGATGGATTTATTCAAACATGCATTAAATATTGAAGAACATAAAAAATTATAATGAATATGTAATATGGTGCATATATTTATACGGTGCATATGTTTATTTTGAATGTCTACCAAGCTAGTGAAGCTATTGGTTTATTTATAGTTGTTGCACTGACACACAGTTATTTAATAAATAATTCATTTGTGTTTTGTTATTTTGCTTTACAAAAGTTAGGAAAGTAATGTTTAAGTCAAGCCTGATGCCTTGCACAAAAGAATGATCCCAGTCTCTTCAACACAGTGAGACACAGTTTATTAGGTAATTCAGCACTTTTTTTTATTATTATTTGAATATCAGATCGGTACTCTGTATCGGCCAATACTGAATCCCAGGTATCGGAATTGGTATTTGAGGCAAAAAAGGTGGATCAGAGCATCTCTAGGGCTGCACGATGTATAGCACGATACAAAAAATAACATTGAAATCACACTTAAATGCGATTCTTAGTGCAATTATGAAATTGCAAAGGGTGCGATTGGTTTTTTTATGCGCAGCTTGTCAATGAAGTATGGCTCCAAATGCTAATCCATCTGAAAGCACTGTGAGTTTGAGTCGCTTATAATGTACATCTGAAAAAGCAACACGCATCAAACATCTTTCCAGACATGAGAAGCATTTATTAACATCTTGTCCAACAAAAGACAACATTTAATAACATGTTTTTACTCCAAACTCACTTCATAACTACAGTTGAGCATCCTTCTGTGAGATGATGTGGCTTCTTATACAGAATAAGGCAGTTGTGTGTTTATTACTCAATCAAATGTTCAATCAATCAAAGCGTATCGATCTTCTGTTTATTCAGCTACAGCCATTGTATGACGTCCATAGGGATTTCCTGGAATTGAGGCGTGTTATCTACTTCTGCGGCAGGGCATATTTGGAGTTTCTGCGTGAGAGCGCCCTCTGGCTTTTCAGATGGCATTTACTACTGATAAGTACAGCTCTGACAAGCTGCACATAAAATAATCACAGCCTTTGCCAAATTGCATGCAATAATATTTGCAATAAATCGCAATATATTGTGCAGCCCTATTGGATGATATAGATCTACTAACATGATTGCTTATAAAGGCGTTTAAACGACAAAACACATTCACATGCACATATTTGAGAATCTGAATATATCGAATAGTTCATGATATGGTAACAGGTTTGTGAATATTTTGAAAAAAAAAGGAAAAACTGAATAAAAGCAATACATCTGGCATACAGCACTATTGTGGCTGCGGTGTGTCACATGGCAAGCATGGCGCATCACCATGGAAATAATATTATGATACGTTCTAAAAAAAAAAACGGTCGCCTTAAAAAACACACTGTGGGCTCAGCTAGAATATTTTAAACTTGCGTATGAAAGAGTTCATCCAAATGACCATGTAGAAAGACTAAATTAGCACATTATTCCAGAAATTAGAAGAAAATTGAAATAAAAAGAAGAAAGAGCAACCAACAGTTTGTGACCATTTCCTTTTGCACCTTCATAACAAACAATAGCATTGTACTAGTATGTTCACTCATCACATATGTGACCCTGGAGCACAAAACCATTCATAAGGGAACATTTTTTAAATTGACATTTATACATCATCTTAAAGCTGAATAAATAAGCTTTCCATTGATGTATGGTTTGTTAAGATATGACAATATAGCCGAGATACAACTATTTGAAAAACTTGAATCTGATGGTGCAAAATAAATCAAAATATTGAGAAAATTGCCTTTAAAGTTGTCCAAATGAAGTCTTTAGCAATGCATAACCACTCACAAAAATATTTTTTTTATATATTTACGGTAGGAAATTTACAAAATATCTTCATGGAACATGATCTTTACGTAATATCCTAATGATTTTTGGCATAAAAGAAAAATCGATACTTTTTACTCATACAATGTATTGTTGGCTAATGCTACAAATATACTCGTGTGACTTATGACTGGTTTTGTGGTCCAGGGTCACATATGTACAAAAAAGAACTAAGCAAGTAAGATAAAGTTGAACGTACTTTTCAGTGAAAATCTTTTTTTAGTCTCACAAGAAAAACCAGCCACTGTATAATCCAAATGCACATTTATCGATTTGCCCATCAGCAACCCAGTTGTGGCTTTACAAAAGAGGATTTCAGGAGTAAATGTATGTTATCCACAACACAGAAAGATCTTTGTTTTGGGGATTTGTTTTAGAAGTTGTGTCACTGCACAATGACCCCAGCTAAGCTGTCCGGGCGTTATACAAGGGAAATAAATGCAACCCCTCTTACTCACAACAGCTGTGCTGACAGATTACAAAGAATAAGACAGTGGAAGAGGAACCACCATTACTTCAGTTCTGCACTCCAGTCAGTAGCCTATGCAGTCTAAAACAGTAAAACAATCACAAGCACAAATAACGCTGTGCATAAATATGTCATTTTAATGCATACTGCCAAATGATGATGCATTCTGGAAGGCACACAAACTTTTTTTTTGTTTGCTTTAAATGTTAATCGTGCAAGGGACTCAATTCCAAAGCTCTCATGAAAAACAGTATTTACTTATAATAGCTGGTAATTACTTACAAGAAAAACAGATACAGGAAACAGGAGCCACTAAACAAAGTTTGGAAGTTCAACTAAGAAGTCTGTGGTCAACATTATAACATAAAATAAAGCGCATTACTCCACACTTCTAATATGTTACCATTCATCAGATCTAAGGCACTGTGACCACCACTCAAAAAGTTAAAACTGTTATTATGATTTATTGTTGTTATTAGTAATAATTATAATAATAACAACAACAAATGTATCTTGTTACAACAACAAATGTATCTTGTTACAACAACAAATGTATCTTGTTACAACTTTAAGGTTGTAGGTTTACTACAACTTTGAGGTAATAGGTTTACCAGTGGTTTTATACTTCTAACATGTACTGGCATGGATGCATTAAGTGTGTTTGCTAACTGCTACTGCTGCTGTCTACAAAATGTAACCCCCATGCCAAAACTCAAGTGTGGATTTGTAATGCATCAACACAAGCTACAAGTCTAAGCTTTTCACTCTAATGCTTTGATTTCAACCAGAGCACATAGCTCAATCAGCGCATTCAAATAAGGATTAGACTAGAAATTGAAAAATAATAAATAAAATCATACAATTCATGTTATCCTGACATAAAACAATCCATTTGAAAACAATAACAAATAATACAGCATTTCACCTACTAAGTAAAATATATCTATATTAGAAAAACACTGTTTCTGTCATTCTGCATTGATTGATCTATAGAAACTTCATTAAATAAATTCACAAATTCCTCTTTAAGCTTCCCGTTTCTCTGTGTGCGTTTAGTCAGATGTTGCCAGTTGTGATTTATTTTAGGAGTCGTGACGTTTAAGGCATAATTTACATTCGACTGGGCAAGCGCTCAAACTTGATTCTCTCAGCAGGCATAAACTCATGCCTGGGCAAAACTTCAGTGAAAGCTCACATGCAGCATACAAAATCAAACTGTTCAATTATTTCTCATTTCTGAACAGTAGCAAGCATGGTCCAAATACAGACAAAACATCCAGTAACATCCTCAAGTAACTATTAGGCATTGAGTTGTGTAACACAAGTATACAACACAAATCCATAAACACAATTCAAACAACAATCAGGTGAAAGGTTCCTCGTATCACTACAAGCAGGTATGCTCATCCCATTAGTTTCCACCGATTCCTCTGAGACAGCATGTGCAATGTGACCTATAAGATATGGTTTCTTATGTTACCCAGATGCTCCTGAATACTTCTGCCTATAGACTGATATAAATACCGAAGCAATATGCTCAAATATAACATTGTATTGATTAATTGTCTCTGTAGCCAAAAGAGTGCAGGGCTGAGTGGGCAAGTGTGATCCAGGATGAGGGATGTAGTGGGAACACAGAGTACAGGCACAGACTGTGCCTCTTATGCATTTTTCTATAAAAGCTCAATTCAAATCTTGATCACAGTCTGTATAGAAACATACACTGTTGCCTTGCTGTTCCTTAAATATTCCTGAACAAATATAATAATATAAAGGTGCACATTAAATATGCTCATGTAACTTCAGCCATATCTTATCTAATGTACTCACATGCAAATATGACCTTTGGCCTAGCCGGCCTTATCAAATGATTCCNNNCCCCCCCCCCCTCCCCCTTTTTTTAAATCACTCATGTACTAATATACATAAAAGTAACAGTCCTTATCCATAATTAAAAAATAAGAGCTACCAGTAGAGGGGGTTTACATGCAACATATAAAACATGCATGCATGCATACATGAGCAGCAGCAGCAGCCAGCACAATGATATTGGTCAATATTATATGAACATACAGTAGTTCAATACACCACTAGTGTGTTTTCTCAACTCTACCGAACAGGTCTTCATGTTGGAAACTTGTCAGACCAGTCACTGAGAAAATAAGCTGCACAATCCTGGCAGTAAACGCTGCTCCTGTATGGTGCATGCTCAGATTATATTCAGATGGTGTTATGTAGCTATTTTACGAGAAACCAGAGAATTCGATCTCAATGCGGAGTAACACGAGAAACAGCCTCCGGTGGCACATACATACACAGAGAAAAAAACATGTCATGATACAAACGAACACTCTGTACATGCATATTGCATTTAAAGGGGTCACAACAAATTAATACCCACCTGAGGAGCAGGAGATGAGGAACACTCCAAACGCCAGCTTTGTTGCAGGTCCCATTTTTCAATCTTCTGTCTTGTCCTACAAAATCCAAGAGTCTCTGCATTCAAGTTTCCCCTCGAATTACTGATCAGCAGTCAGTGAAACACATCCATGTCACCGAGTCAGTGATATATGGCAGTGCACAAATCCAATGGCAGTTTATAGTCCTCAGATTTAGCGATTGGGAAAACGGCATCAAAGAGTCCACTGGTGATAGTTCACGCAGACGAGCTTTTAGAAATAAAGTTATCTATGACTGTCCATGCAGTTTTCCTGAAAAACCATATCAATAACGAGGAAATTCCAACGCGTACAAATACTATCTATACAATGTTGCCCTGTCGCGCGCTCAGAATAAACGAGCCCGTTCAATAAGATCTTTCAGTAAATGGGACAGCTCCCATTTCCAATGAATAGAGCTGGACAACCTATGCATAGAACCCGCCATAAAATATATATAAAATATTGTTATTGATGCAAAGAAACAAATATTTAAAGCAGAGCAATGTCTCTAAATCACACCCACCTGAAAAGTCTATGACAGTACACTAAATGCATGCACATTTACCGGGATAAAAATATAATTACCATCCCTAAACGATATTTCCGCATCACGCGTACTTCACTTTTTTATATATATATTTATAAATATAATTTATGTAGTACAATTGAGCATAGATAAAGTGAAATAAATGGGGTCACGCGCACGATTCAGCGCACGCGCGAGCTCAAGTTGACAGTGAAGGACTTAAATATGGCCAAACGCGCTATATCCACATTCCCTTCGGGTGTTAATGACTCAGACCTGCATTTACCAACCTCACAAAGCTTTTCCAGAACTGCTAAGGTAGGTAGTTAAAACAAGCAGTCGTTTTAAACTAAGACATGTCGACGGCTGAATAAAGCTTAGCATGTACAGCCTCCGAAATAACTTCATCAGCCCCGTCGGGAATATGACGCCAAAAATGAGACGGAATTGACAGATAACGTCACTAAATGTAATCCTTCAATATGTATTTTCCCGGTGTTCGCAGTCAGTTGACTTTTTAGAGCGGTCGGAACTCAATTTATCGCGATTTCACTCTCCGTTGCTGTCAGTCACCGTTGGCTTACTGTATTCAAGATGGACGCCCGGGCGGATTGTTTTTGTTTTTTTCTGTCCTCCACTGCCTTTACCCGCCCATTTTTTTAACGTAGGCACAGCACCGTACCGATTGACAAGCGCTTTACCCAATCAGAATCCCATGTGTAAATAATTGAAACCAACCACAGTGCCTGGTTCACATAAACCCAGCCCTCTCTATGAGGGGTTTGTATGTGGCTGTAGAGTGACGAAGGTAGGCAGTGAAATATTCACTGTATGTTAATAGTAGTGTAGGATACTATCATACCTGTGATGTAACACCCTATAGTTTATAAAAAGGCGAATTCAAATGCATAATTGTCTGTTTTTATTTTATGTTGCACTCTGGTAGACATATTGGGTAGACCAGGGCTAGTTCTCACATGGGAAAGTTGTCACCAGTTTTATATCTTAATAACTCTACCCTAAGGTTTTGAGTCAAAAGTCCACTTACAGAAGTGTGTGTTTTCTCTATGCATTGAACCTGCCATAAATTGTATCTAAAATATTGTTATTAATGCTAATAGGAACTAAGCAGAGCAATGCCTCCAAATCACCTGAAAAGTGTAGGGCAGTTGACTAAATGTATGCACATTAACAGGGATAAACGCTATGGTAACACTTTATCTCGATAGTCCACTATAGACATTATACTAACGATAAGAAACTTTCCAACATACACAACATTAGAGTATTAGTAGACTGTGCCCTTAATACCTGCTAATTAATTCTTAATTCGCTTAATTCTAACTAACTTTGCAAGTACGTGCAGCTTATTCTACTAACCCTAACCTAAGTCTACTTATAGCCTACCCTAATGAGAGTTAGTTGACAATGACAGGTAGTCTTTTTTTTTTTTGTTTTACTCTAATCATGCATTACTAATTACTCAAGTGTTTCTCTTCAAAAACTACTAGTCATCTGGACCAGATCATTACTAGTTCTTGAAGATTATCTTTTTTTACTCTGAGCATGATCATAAAATGCATCGTAATTATCTAGTCACTCTGCAGGAACTTTATTATTATTTTTTCACTTTAAAATTGACTCCAGATCACTAGTAGCTCTTAAAGAGTGACTAGGTAACACATGAGTAATTAGGGATGCATTTTATGACCATGTTCAGAATAAAAAAGACAATTGCTCACGTCTCAGACACCTTAATATTGCGATTAGTAATTGGTAATTCTTTATAATGTCATAGTTAGTTATTAGTTATTCTTAATGAGGCCAATCTCATTCAGTAATTATTGATTACCTAATAAGGAACTATCTCAGTCCTAAATTTGCTATTACATACTGATTAGTTAATCTTGTTTCCATATTAATAAATAGTAGTAGCTGAAGTGTTAATGTAGTACTGCTCATTTGTCCTGCATTACTTACTAAAGAGTTACCTATTAATGACAGACCATTATTTTAAAGTGTTACCCATAATTGTAAATTAAAATTATTACAATTTGCTGAAAAGTTTATAATCCAGTTGTTAAGTCTGGCATCACTGTTTCTGGGTCCAAATGCTCTAACAACAAACATGCTAATATACACTTGTAGTGTGCAGTAGTACTACTGAAAAATCATGATCCTAACCTTTATAACAAAATCTCTGTAACCTCCATAGCAAAATCTCAGTTGGCCAGACAGTGATTCATCTTTTCTGAATCTCTAAAATATTGGTGTCCAGACACTGTAAGTCAGGAGACTGCTCTGTTATAAATGAATACTGCTCATAAACAGTTTTTAAGTTAGTGTTCTCACTTGAGAAGTGAGATTTTAATAATGTATTAGTAAATGTTGAAATTAACATTAACAAAGGTTAAAAAATGCTGTATAAGTATAGTTCATTATTAGTTCATGTTAACTAAAAAACCTTATTACCCAGTTTCAAGTTAACAAGCAAATGTTCGATGCTGTTCGATGGCATGTTCCCTTAAGACAACTTACCTCATAGTGTGACAATATGCCCGCTGGCTATTGACGGGTTCAATAAAAGTGATAATGTTCAAAAGTTTTTTTTTTATAGCTAAGACTTTAAGATATCTGCATACAGTAATTTATTTTAACAGGAATCATATGAAAGGGAAACCATCACAGAAAGACAAGTAATGAGTCATTTATTGTTTTACTTTTACTAAAAACCATTAAATGCCTGCACGGTAAATGAGAAATCATTTGCCACTGTTGTGCACATTTTAAAACTGTTAAAAAATTGTGATGTTGTCATAATCAGGAGTGACCATTGTGTGAAGCAGCTTTGTGTATTTTAATTTAATCTCATGCAAAACATTTCTTTTTTTTCAGATATTTAAATGTGCTATAACAAATCATCTAGTGGCAAAAGATAGGTACCAACCAGACCATTTTAAATGAAAAGCATCATAAATCTACATTACAAGGTCTCCACTGAGGACTGTTCTTAGTGATTTGTGTGCTGCTCTCATTGTAACATAATAGCAACTCCCAACCTGGCCCAATGCAGCCTATGTAATCTGATCCACAAATATTCACACATAATCCTGATGCCCTATTTAACCATAAGCATTTTTTTTTCATTGCTGCAGTGATCTGAACCTTTGTTGAAGTCTTTATGTTTCTTCATCCAGTGTATGCAGTGAAAGAGCTGAAAGCTTTGGAACTAAATGTGAAAAGGGCACCCTGGAACATATTTCACAAATGAAATGTCAATTTTCCACCAACCTGAGGTGACTTTGGAAATATTCAAACTAAGCTACTGTGAAGGTCAAAGACATATGATCAATGACAGTGCCCACCGCACTTTGTCTCCCTCTCCTGATATTTCAAACCCGAGAGAATGCTGAAGAACGCTCTTTTCTACCAACCTCCACACCTCCTCTTTCCCTTTTAAAACGAACCAATGCAGTTCTTCCATAGAGAGAGATAGATAGTAGGAGTGTTCACATCTGTTTTAACATTATTGTGAAAGGCCATGTCAAAAATATTATACATTTGACAAAAAAGAACAAAAATAATATAGTGTTAATAATAACAGGGTTTCTGTGAGTCTTAAAAAGGTCTTAATTTACCCTTACACAAATTAAGGCCTTAAATCAGAGCAGAAATTAAATTCATAAAGTCATTAAATGTTGAATACTGTACACTGCAAAAACTGAACTGTTTTCCAATACAAATATCTAAACATCTTTAAATCAAGATACATTTACTTGATATGCAAATTTAAAAAGAAGTCTTGAAAATTTGAACACAATTAAGTGAGTTTATGCTTAAAGCAAGAACAAATATGTCAATGAGTTATAAAAACTTTAAGTTGATTTGTCTGCGCCCATTGGCAGATATTTGTTAATGTTTTAATCTTAAACTCACTTCATTTTGATAATTTTGACAAAAAAAAATCAAGCATTTTCAAAATCAATATTTTATGTCATTTTATACTTACAGTAAATGCATCTTGATTTAAAAATCTTTAGACAATTGCACTGGAAAACAAGACAAAAATACTGAGGAAGAACATCACTTTTTTGCAGCGTGATCAGAGGGTACATTAAAGGATATTTCCATATTCTAATGATTGGGAGCAGAGCAATTCAAGCAAAGTTTTTTTTTTTTTTTTTTGTAAAACAAATTAACTTTTGGAAGTTGTATTTTCCAAAATCTGAAGTGTTGCTAACACAACTCATTATGTTTATCCCTAGACATTTACATTTAGAGAACATATTGACATATTGTTTTTCCTTAAATTTTCCTTATTTGGTCTTAAGAGGTTTATTATTATTATTATTAATAAAGTATAACGCATAATTTGGGGGGTTTATATTTCTGACATGTACTTTCACAATAATGTTAAAACAGTTGTGATAAAGAAATTCACAGCATGTACAGACTACAGAGCATCTTTTCTACCATCTCGCCACACTGGCTTTGAAGTTCACTAGGCCGTCATCTGCTCTGTGCTAATCAACAGGAATTATTTCTCAATTGCTCAAGGCCTGAGCAGTTTTGACAAGTAATTACAAAGATTCCTTGCCATTGTCATTACCAGGAAACCTCATTGGTCCATATTGTGCAGCTAATGATTTTGAATGTGTGGTTTATAATCTAGAATGGGATTACTCTTTTGTGGCCTTTGAGGGACTGTCAACTTGACCATGAGTGGCTGTTAAGTGTTTATCTTCTTTCCAGCTCTTCATAATTAAGAGCTAGAAAATCTGAATTTATCTACAGCAGCGGTGCGCTCCCATGGAAGGTCATTACAATAACCCATTGAAATGACATTCCCTCACGTGCCATTTTATCAACCTTGTGACACACGGGAACCTCTTTGCTAAGTCAATCACACGCACCGCACAATGCTCGAGTGGATACTTAACACATACTTCGACTGACATGTTGTCAGCACAGTGTCTCAGTGACAGCATGCACACATGCTCTCTGGTGGACCACGAAGAAGATTTTGCCTTGCGGGTTGACTGCCGGAATTCTGCAGATGCCCAACATATCTCTTCCTGTGAGTTCATTAACTTTTAATCAAAGTTCTAAACGTGCCAGGGATTATCCTGATAAATTTCAAAGGGAGCGTGTGAGATGGCAGAGCATCTGTCAGTGCTTGTCATACCCGTCGGACCGGGCGTCCTTGGGCGGATGGACATGTGGCTCTTCTGTGTGGCTAATTAACATTTCCCTTGGTGCTTTGTCTGCCACTGCTGCCCAATAATTATGCACAGCCTACGATCAGGCCTCAATCACAATGGACCTGGGTCTGTGTATTTGTACTGACATCAGTCTAAATCAATGAATTACTGTGTCAAAGATGAAAACAGCCAGATTGCGTATTTGATGCAAACATAACCCCTGCCTGGAAAATGAGCTCTCAAAAACTAAGCCACATTCTTACGTCTTATATTACCTCTTCCTGCTCGTGGCTAAGCGCACAGCCTAAGCGCTGGCAAATCACATTACATCCTGTTCTCTTAAAGCACATTAATGCTGAGCCTTGACACGTGACAAGAATACCCCTATTCATTCACCATAACAGCAAATCAAGGCATCATCTTCCACTTCCCTTTCATTTTCTTTGATTTAATTATTTTATGGCAGCCTTAACGAGGCCCTATCATTTATCTCTGAAAGCTGTAATCAAGTCTCACATGCTAAATTACAGCTATTCCGCTGACCGACGTCCTACGATAATAGCTAGAAAGATCTGAAAACAGTCCTGAAATGTATTCTGGGAAAAATACTTTATGTATGCTTGAGATATCCATGCAGGTTTAACCATGCATAACATACTGTGATGAATGCACTGTGCACAACAGTGTCAGTGGAAGAGTCTCTCAGAGCATAGGCTATATTCTGCCTCCACCTCTATATTATACAGTAACTTTTAAAAATGCATGCATCTTAGGAAGATGAACTTGCTTTGAAGAACATTTAGACTTATCAGTTTATCAGTTGTACACATAGACTGTAAAAAAGATGGACGACGCACCTCCACTCTCTTCCATTGTAGAAAAGTGCCAATGTCCCAATATGGCGCTGACATCTTACATTTACATTTACATTTATGCATTTGGCAGACGCTTTTATCCAAAGCGACTTACATTGCATTATACTATACATTTGTATTGGAGTATGTGCAATCCCTGGGATCGAACCCATGACCTTGGCATTGCTAGTGCCATGCTCTAACCACTGAGCTACAGGAAAGCTTTTTGTGCTGATTCGGGACACGATTCTGCGCAGTAGTGAGCATGAAGTGGAGCCACGCGCTATCAAGGCCCCGCCCACTCTCCCGCAGAATCGTTTAGTACAGTTTACTGCAGAACAACTCATTATGTCGGTGTAAAATAAACCGTTATTGAAATGTAGAAATTAAAGTTAAAGCTCCAAACTCCTCCCGAAAATCTTGAAAAAAGTTTGTTAGTGCCTCAGTGACTACTTCTCTCAGAGAAGCTGTCAATCACAGCTGTCAATCATGACGTCAAACCCCCGTTTTTATAGCATCGAATAACATAACCAAACTTATTTTAAAGGTGCTCTATGTAAGAATGACAGCTAGTGGTTGAAATGTGTACTGCAGTCCAAATTAAAAATATTGTTTGCCCCGCCCTCTCCTTCAGACTCAAAGCTCTCGCGGGTTGCCAGTTTGAAGACACGCAACAGGAGCGAGCTCAATTGACATTGGAAGGTGAGGAGACTTACACACTGTAAGATAATTAGTTGATTTATTGATTTATGATGAGTTGATACTGCGTTTTAATATGCTCAAGTTCATAGAGACTTTGAGATGGATGCTGAGGCTTTTTAGGTCGGGTAGAATCTGCGATCTCCGACCCAGTTTGTTCGCTGGCTTCCATGGCTGCAATTCGGTGCATGTGTTTTCCGACAACTGGCAAACCGGGGTGGCGAAATACTGTTGGGCAAATTGGCGACAATGAACGCAAATTTCAAAGTAAAATAACTGGCTGTAGCAATGGTTTTCAGAGAAACGAATATGTGAACTGAGCATGTTTAATAAATATCTGCAAACATATTATGGTATTTTTATGCTTTAGTACAGTCAGAAACTTACATAGAGCACCTTTAAAAAAAACAAACACTTGAACTTACATCAGCGTGATGATAGCTACATAAAATAACAGAAACAACTTTGGAAAAATTTTTTTTGAAGTGTAATTAATTGTTTAGTTTGTCTTATGTCCCATTAAATTACATGGAGAGGGCAGGGTTTATGACCTATATTTATGACCTATACTGATCGAGATCCTTTGGATTCACTTTTCAGGACTTGTGCGGCACGCTTGGTTTTACTCCATTGCACACTAAGGAGCCATTCACACGGAACGTGTTTATTTTAGAACGCCTTGTCATACTCGAGATAATGCAACAGACACGAGCGCAACTGTCAAACACATCCGTCTAGGGCGTTTACGTATAAACAATGGAAATGTAGAGCAGTGGAATGTAAAACACGTTCTGTGTGAATGGCCACTTAGTCTATTTTTACTTCAGTTTTAGCTCATCTATTGTTTTTTTGTTTTTTTTATTGTTAACTGTGTTTCGGATTCTTTCATTTTATGGACAAAAACTGTTGAAGCTATTTTGAAGAATGTTTCTTTTATGTTCTACAGAAGAAAGAAAGTAATACATGTTTGGAACAACATTAGAGTAAGTAAATAAGTGAGTAATTTTTGAGTTAACTATCCCTATATATTCTCAGTAAACAAATCTTAATATCTTGAATATATTTTGCCCTTCAAGTTTGTTTTTTTAATATGTTTACTTGAAAACAGGAAAAAAAAAAATACTGATTACGAAAATGATTTATTGCAGTATACTGCAGTTTTACTGCACCATCAAAATAAAGCATCAGATGATTATAGGCTCATTTCACAGCAGTGGCTCGATATAAACAAAGAGATATACAGCAAACTCAAGGCAATGGCAGAGCTAACGGATCAACATTTATTAGATTTATTAGAAACAAGCGCTGTTGTTACACACCGTGTAAGAGTAGAGATTAAAATGCGTGTAAAACAGATTTGTTTTAAGGCAGAGGCTTAAGGTTGAGTGTGACTACCTCAGATACTAAAGGTGACTGGAGATTACCTGAGTGACCCAGGCCAAAATGACACATGCCCAATTAGCTTTAATCTCACTAATGTTGTGCTGTGCATGTGCCTGCATGTGAGAGAGGGGACCGTTTAAAAAAAATAAATAAATTAACTACGTTTAAATTGTCTATATAAGTATTTAAAGATTTAAAACCTAATCATATCATATCAAATCGATCTTCCAACACTAAAGCATTAAAACGCAATTGGGTCTGTCAATTGAAAGCAAGGTTTTTCAGGCTTTTCATGATCTGACTGCCATCCTGTTTTTTCAAATATCACTGACCTTGTCATTGTCCTGCTGTCTACATCATGCTCTGGTGTAGAATTGAAAAGCATGTGGAGAAGCTGGTGCCTTACAGCAAACACATAATAAGCAGAAAGAGCTCTTAATTATTTTTCAGTTCCTAAGATGGAAACAGTGCCTTTGGGCCACAGACACAAGAGGAGGAATAAATGACTTTCCCTTGAGGATAAAACAGCTCATGAAAAGGTAGGAAAATATTCTCAACATATGGTGAAATAAGAGCCTGCCCGCCCCACAGTTTGACTTCACACTAAAACATGCTCTCACATTATAAGCTGCCTCTCTGTTTTGGTGTCAGAACTCATATTGTGCCATAGAGACCCTTGGCTTACTAGTTAGGCCACATGCTTCAGCACATTGAGCCATGGTGGGTTGCAATGTGATGTGAGTTTCATTACACTTTTAAATCTCTTTTCACCTTCTTGCCCCATCATTTCTTCTTTGTATCAATAAAAATCCATTAAACTGTACTGGTAGCTTCCATTCGCCCCAAAAGTGCCATGCAAAGTGGTCCTTAGAAGATATTCGGCTGTCATAATTGAGGTTTCAAATCACAGGAAGCATATATGTTAAAGGGTTAGTTCACCCAAAAATGAAATAAATAAATTGACAGAATTTTCATTTTTGGGTGAACTAACCCTTTAAGGTGCAGTCATATTAGCAAAATTTTGGTGGAAAAAAGATCCATTGTCTATTGTCACTGATAGTGCAGCGATGAAGCAACACTCACACAGAAGTCAAGTGAACTTCTAAAGATGTCCTCTTCTGAATGTGTAAGGAGAAGAGAAGGAACCCCAAAGATTGTTTGTACCATTTTTTTTTTTCAGCTGCTTTGTGTAAGACAATAACAGCCAATCAACCCATATTTCCCGTTCGGAGAGACTAACTGCAGGTTTCACTCCCTGATGGTTCGGTTTGTCTGTGGCTGAAATGAAAAGCTAGTGGCCAGTGCCAAGTGGGGTTTCATCCAAAGACTGGCAGCTTGGCTGGGCAGAGACTGATGGAGCCATAGTGATAAATTCCTCACAGCACGAATGCGTCTGTCACTAGACATGCTGTTCCACTGGACATCTTCACTTCATTGTTATCTTGACCACTACTGAAAAACAGTGAAGCACTGAAACATTTGTTTCATAAGAGCTGAAGCATAATTGATTCTGCATGTATGTGACATCTATCTATCTATCTACACTCAAAGATTTTTTGATGGTGTTCACTTTATTTAAACAATTTATTTTGAATTAACATCATTGTATCATGTTTCTGGTTCAAATGTGATTGCTTCATGTTAAATTGACTTGAAATGGTTACTTTTTGACAACTTGATGTTTTCATTTTGAAATAACATGTTTCAATCAAGTAACCCAATCAAACAGGACTTTCACTTCACATCATGCTTTGCAAATGGGCGGAATTGGGAGAGTAAATGTTGAAAAAAGTGTTATTTTATGTATTTTTTAGCAAGATGTGAAAATGGAGAGACTTGTTAATGTTTAATGTTCTATTATGTTGGTATTTAAAAGTTTCTGTTACCATCATTATAATAATAATAAATAAATAAAGAGTTACCACAGCATGTAAACTGAACCACTGTAGCTTTACATTTTCCTTAAAAATCTCATAAACAGCTTGCAATGGGAATCAAAGAGATTTTGACAGCATGACTTTCAAGGAAAGCTTGCCTGATCTAGCCCCGCTTTAAAGGTTGTGAGCTGCCCCCTGCTGTGGTGTCGCCCCACACCTGGGCATAGTGGCAGGGGGTCACTTTTGTGTTTGTCTTTACCTGGTTGTTGTGGGGTTGAAGGCTGTATTGTGACTACATGAGCTGAGAAAGCGTTCCTGGCTGTGCCTCTTGACATCCACTAGACCCAACACAGCTAAACACTTCAGACACTGAAGCATTCTGCCCTCATCTTCACTATTTCAACTCTTCGAGAGGGATGAAAGAACATTGGAAACTTTTTCAGACATATACACAAGACATAAAACAGTAGTACTAGAGCTGTCAAGCAATTAAAAAAGGGGATTAATTAAATAATACTTACAAGTATGTTTATTTATTTAGCAGACGCTTTTATCTAAAGTGATTTAGAATTGATTTGCTGATAACAATTTTAATCAAAGATTATTTGCAGTTAATGTTTGCAGTGATTAAATGACTTGAGTATGTAAATATTATTATTATCATATCATTAATTGTACTAAATTAAATAATTGACAACCCAATACGCTACATATACTACACAAAAAATGAAAGTAGTAATAGGTAAGACTGTAACAAAAGGATGTGCTGTCTGTGTGTAAGGAACAGGATGTGGGTAGTGAAATGGAAAATATATTAATATCTAGGTCAGCATCTGTGGAGTTCAAGTGTGAAGTTAGTTGTTGCTTGAAAACGTGAGATCAGTATGTTGTGAAATTGTTGTGTTCATACTTTTATTGCTGGTGCTTTCTTTTGGAACCACAAACTTTTCATAGGTGAGCACTAATGACTAATGTAGCATTATGGGTTGAAAACATGTCATGGCACCTCGTGACTCAAATGTGGTCATAAAGGTTTCTTTGGTGAATATCTTGTGATTCGGTGCAGAACCTCACATTTTAAGAATTCTAAAAAGGCAAGGAATATATTTTACACGTATACAGTGTATTACATCCCTACTTTACATACTTTCGTCAGCTTGCGATGGTTAATAACAAGGCTCAGGCAGAATCTCTCAATTTTTTGCTCTTTGTGCATTGATTTTTGAGAAACTAGTTCTGCAGAATGTGGTAAAATGTGTTAAATGGAGATGAGACACTCGTATTGGTAGCTGAAAGCATTTCGACACACAAACATGCGGTAGAAGTTTGTAAAAGACGGATGTTCCAATTCTGTGGAAATCTGCAGTTTTGTGAGCACAGATTCCATGTGGACCTGCTAATGACCTTCAAAAGCACAGCACAGATGGTACTGCACATCCCCCCAAAACAGTACTGCTGCAGTCTTTACACTGCACAATTAGATATAAAACATCAGAAAAGAAAGATCATACAAATTGTATATTACAAGAAAGAAATGATACATTAAGAATCTGTGAAAAAGTAAGCTTAGCGAGCCATTAAGGACTTGGGCTTTCTGTTATCACACTTTAAAGAGTAAACAAAGGTAAACTTTCGAAAATGCCACAGATGTCAGAGCTGACACATATAAATGTTGACACCAGAGTAAACTCTTCAGGAACATTTTGTTTACCATCCTTCACATTGATCTTTGTTTAGTTTTTTGACCCCTTTCCACATCTTCTTGTCCCCACATTTCATCTTGCCCTTTTCTGTAATTATCATATCTACTGTCTATGAGTGAATCTCCCTGCTGTTTTTTATCGTCTTTATTGCCTTTCTTATGTTTTAATTATTTATATAGATTAATTTGCAGTGAAATGTGGTAGCGATGGCCGAGCAGAGCTGGTTCTGTGTGGGCACTTCACTAATAGCCTCTCTCCTGCAATTAAAAAACCACTTCATTTGATCTCCCTCAGTAATTGTAATCTGTCGTAAGGACAGAACCATTTCTGAATGGCTGGAAAATGGCTGTTCTTCTCTGCTCTTCCTCTTTGGTCTGTACATTTTACACTGGGTGCAAAATTAACAATGTGATCTCAAGAGAAAATGTAATTATTTTACAAAGAGACAGTTTTGTATGAATTTGTGCGATTCATACGGAAATGTATAATTTTTAGAAAAAGTAAGCCTGAAAGTCCACCCTTAAACCCAACCATCTGTGGGCCTTAAGCAGATTAAACCAAAATGTATGAATGAGATTGTACTAATTAATCGGAATTAGCCAATAATTTGCCAAAACCATAAAATAGTTATGAATTGCCATTAGAGCATGTTGGCTTCATCAGTGTTAACCAGAGTTAGAGGACTATGTTTGTTTAAGCAATGGAAAATGCAAGGAGTTTTTAAGTAAAAAAAAAATAAATAAAAAATGTTATTAAATAAAAGTCAAAAATGGATTTTGGATTTCTTAAATGAATAATATCTTACTGATTTCAAACGGGGGTTGGGAGAATGGCTAACCAAGCTAGATCCTTTTTTTTTTTTTTTTTTTTACATATTCATGTCAATAGCACAAAGTTACATGCAAACGTTTATTAAAATCATTAACCGTATGAGCAATCATAATTTAACAAGTACCACTAATTACATATAGGCCTGTTTCAACTTACCTGTTTGAAAGCACATGTAGCCCAGGGGTGTCTGGGGAAATGGGGCGGCTATTCACCTTCCCGTGATGAATTCATTCTCTGCTGAATTTCCAGTCATATGTACTTACGGGAAAATGCCAAATTCTTGAAGTACAAAAACAGATTGCTCAACTCGTTCACATTACTGTACAAAAAGCTTCTTGAGGTGACATAAGAAATTGCCAAACATATGAATTTAAAGGCACAATCAACTGCTAAGAAAATAAACTGTAAGAAAACCTGTTGATTCACCAATAGTGCTGAGTAGATGCCAGACAGTGCACAAATGTGCTATGGGACTGTATCCTCAAAACATAGATTATTTTCCCTTAGGCCAACCTGATCGTGTCTCTCCAGTGGAATGTTCTGGCCTGAATCCCCATGCTACTCCTGTCCTCAGCTGAACCCAGTTACCAAATCGGCTATACGCTTACTCGCATAAACACACTTCTGAGAAACTTGTCCTGGCAGGCTCTCCTGATGTCTCTCTCAAGCGTGGCCAGCATCGGAGTCTCTTTAATCTCGGCCCATCGATCAACCAGCACTTTAGTGCTGATAAAAGAGCCATTTCTCAAGTTCCTGCTTATCCCCTCCCCTCCTCGTACCTTCCTGCCGAAGTGGTTTTGTCCAAGGTAGTTGATCTGAATCATACTGAATGTATCAATGTGCTCCATGTGAGAGCAAGTGCCAAGGGGGACTGGTGGGGTTGACAGGCCTCAACCATTTCAGCCATTGTTGAAAAAGATATTGTTTAAGATGTCAGAGGAGCTTAGAAAATCACATATGCCTTCTCTGTGTTGATTCATTGAAGTTGTTGCTGTCAGCCATGGCCACATTCTGGAAAAGTGATATTGTCAAGTCTGAAGGGATGCCAGATGGGTTTCAATTCCCGTAGTGGTTCAACGCAGCCTGTTTTCTCAAATTCACACCTGTTTTATTTAAATGAAAGAATTCACTATGAAAAACATGCCGAAATGATAAAAAAAAACAAAAACAAACAATATTGATTATAAAATACTGCAGAGCTAGGTAAAAAAAAAAAAGAAGTCTAAAGTCTCTTTGAGTGAACTGCAGCATTTCGACAGAAAAATGAAAACACGTTATCCTGCAATGCTATCATGAGCTAGGATATTTTGAGCTGTTGAAAGAACTGACTTCTTGTACAAAGTGCTATCAGAGAGTTCGAAGCCCATAAAGGGACATGGTATATTTCAATGCTTTTTGCATTATCTTGCAAAACTTTTGCGTTCACCCAAGAAACTTTGCATTCACTCGCAAAACTTTTGAGATGGAGGTGGGAGGAAAAATTTCAGTGCTTTTGCAAATGAACATAAAGATTCTCATAAGAAGGCAATAGTTTTCTGAGAAAATGCAAAGTTTCTCTGAGGAACAGAATACTTTAATGACAAATGAAAAAAAAAAAAAAAGCCCATCTGATATTTTTTCCATCACCATGTCCCCTTAGGGACTCTGTGAGAGACAAAATGAAATGTTCTCTTAGACCCAAAGTTTATTTTGGGTTTTGCTTTTAAATATACTGTTAAGAAAAATGTTATTTATTTACTTTTTCCCTCTTAAAGGGTTAGTTCACCCAAAAATGAAAATTCTGCCATTAATTACTCACCCTCATGTTGTTCCACACCCGTTAAGACCTTCGTTCATCTTCAGAACACAAATTAAGATATTTTTGATGAAATCCAAGATGTATACGAGTCTTTATATGAACCACTGTAGTCACGTCGACGATTTTAACGATGTCTTTAGTACCTTTCTGGACCTTGAAAGTGTTGATTATATTGATTTCTATGGACGAGTCATTTACCTCTCGAATTTTATCAAAAATATCTTAATTTGTTTTACAGCTTTGAAACGACATGAGAGTGAGTAATTAATGACAGAATTTTAATTTAACCCTTTCATCCTCTCATGGAAGCTGAATTTAACATAATCATTAACATTTTTCTTATTTTTCATTAACCCCCTTTTTTAATCATTACATATTTAACTTTTTTTTTTCATGTTGTATTTTTTGTAGCATAAAATGTTATTTATTAACATTAAAATTTAATATGAAATATTTATAAAACAATCAATAATGCTAAAAGTTATGGGAAAACAATAAAAAATAAGCAAGGAATTTTTTTTTTTCCATCTTCTCTCTTCAGTAAAAAAAAGTATACTGA
>RJVU01002418.1:1716740-1741902 GCA_003731715.1 Anabarilius grahami | reverse complement strand
AAAAAAAAAAAAAAAAAAAAAAGACCAAGAATGTTGATACTGGATTAGTATTTGCTCATTTTTTCCTGATAAACGTAATTTTAAGAATACAAAAAAGCTCATCAGAGATCAGCAATATTTTTAGATTTTTCTTATATTGCATTCAAAAGCTGCAAAATACAATAACTGTTCTGACAGCTACTTCCAATTGAAACAATAAAAATCTTTGTATAGTGTGAAATATGCTGTATGCCTGCCCAGTTGTCCCTGAAAATGACACATTGGAAACAACTTTGGGGTGCATTTTAATTGCTTGTCTGCGTGGTAATGATTTTGAATAATGAGTCAACAGTTATGAATAATGTGATTTGCCAGAGGACATCAATGTAAAGTCAGTTACCAGACCTGAAAAATTGAAGAAAAAAAAAAGAAAAAGAAAAAATCCAATTGTCAGATTTATTGGTGTTTTGTTTTGTTCCTTGGCAGAAGAACAAGCACTTCGCTGTAAGCTTGTCAGACAATGAAACGTTGGCATTGACAATTACAACAGAATCTTGGAGCAGATGCTGTGAAATCAAGGCCTTTTCTCATGAGCTCTGCAAGTTATGTGAAATCTGATGTTATAACCTAAAGGAAGGGTGTAATTTGAGTATTTTTTTAATTAAACTCTTGTACTTCCATTGTGAGTGTCTTACTGTAACCATAATTTTGCCTTAAAAAAATAACAAATTAAAATGATTTTGTTTGCTGATCAACCATAAGCCAGAACTTGAACCCGGAAGTCTCCTTTAATGATTCAGTTCTGCCCTGTAACCACATATAATCCCTTCTAGAGAGATAAAGTCTTCAAATCTGCACAGCTTTTTATCCCGAGGGGACCGACAGCGCGGACGACACACTGACAGCTCCTTATGTCATGGGTAAACACTTATTCCGTGGCAGGCTTTTTGATGCCTGTCTCTTTTTACAAGAGCCTATGATATCAGATTCTCACTGCGCTTGAGATCAAACACGCAGGCCAGGAGACGAGATGGCGTCTGCACATTATTTGTAGATAAAATCCTGATCAGAGATGCAAATGAAACTTGAGCTTGGGGCCTGTGTTCCTGGCTGCTGAAGCTGTCTGCAGTAAATGTGGTGATATATGGTACATGGTTTATGTGGATGACTCAAGGGTATTTTGAGATGTACAGAAACCCTTCAGATCAACCAGAACCTTCTGTTATCAGATATCACTTGCATTTTCTCATTGCACTGAACATGCAACGTATGATGGAGTTGAGTATATCAGAGTTACGTGTTACGCAGCGAAAACTTAATTTCCAGGGAAGGAGATTTAGATTTTTTTAATCAAATTACAACTTAAAACTTCAAACAAAAGTTCTGATAAAGAAAAAATTTTATAAAAGAAAACATTTGAAAGAGTTCATTAAAAAAGATACTAATAACACTGAGTAACATTGTAAAAATAACTACAATAACTATATTAATGTCTACAACAACTGGCGATAACATTCTCTTTACAATAAACAATACAGTTTACGTTGTCTGCCACTATAAATGCTCAAGCTCTTTAAAGCAGGATGGATTCTGATTGGCTGTCAATGTTTTTATCACTTATCAGCTGGAAAAAATCTTTCTGAAAGTGATTTCAATGATATTGTTCCTCTGTGACATTATCTTTATAGCTGTGGTGTGGACTTCCCTGTTATCATAGAATTAGAATGATTATTAAAACTATATAGATATGGTCCTTGGTGTGAACAGGCCTTTACATTGTGCACTTTTGCTTCGCCAAACAAAAATGGTTCCAAACAAAGTCACAGCTGAATTGACCATTGCTTGTTGTTTCGGGATTTTACGATCATTTTATGAACGTTTTGGGTGAATAGACTTGAGATGATAAATCTCTCATATTTCATTAAAAATATGAAATATTTCATTCGTGTTTTGAAGATGAATGAAAGTCTCATGGGTTTGGAAAAACATGAGAGTGAGTAATTGATGACATTTTTCATTTTGGGGGGAACTATCCGTTTAAAGGGTTAGTTCACCCAAAAATGAAAATTCGGTCATTAATTACTCACCCTCATGTCGTTCCACATCTGTAAGACAAATTAAAATATTTTTTATGAAATCCGATGGCTCAGTGAGGCATTGCCAGCAATACAATTATCACCTTCAGTGCCCAGAAAGCTACTAAAGACATATTTAAAACATTTCATGTGACTACAGTGGTTCAACCTTAATGTTATGAAGTGACAAAAATACTTTTTGTGTGCCAAAACAACAAAATAACGACTTTCAATATTCAACAATATCTAGTGATGGGTAATTTCAAAACACCGCTTCATGAAGCTTCGAAGTTTTACGAATCTTTTGTCTCGAATCAGTGGTTCGGAGCGCGTATCAAACTGCCAACTGCCTCATTCATTCATTCAACAGCAAACGAGGCTTTGTTACATCATAAGGGTTTTGAAATTTCAAAGGTTCACCACTGGGGGGCGTGACTTTGGCAGTTTGATACAGGCTCCGGACCACTGATTCGAAACAAAAGAGCCGTAAAGCGTGAAAGTTTTGAAATCGCCCATCACTAGATATTGTTGAATAAAGTCGTTATTTTGTTTTTATGGCGCACAAAAAGTATTCTCGTCGCTTCATTATTTTAAGATTGAACCACTGCAGTCACATGAACTGTTTTCAATATGTCTTTAGCAGCATTCCGGGCACTGAAAGTGTTAATTATCTTGCTGGCAATGCATGCCTCACTGATTTTTTTCAGATATGTTTTATGAAAAATATCTGAAACACTGAAAATATACATGCAATCACCAAAACAAGAA
Organism: Anabarilius grahami; assembly: GCA_003731715.1. Taxonomy (NCBI): domain Eukaryota; kingdom Metazoa; phylum Chordata; class Actinopteri; order Cypriniformes; family Xenocyprididae; genus Anabarilius; species Anabarilius grahami. Next base: position 1,739,080 of record RJVU01002418.1, on the reverse strand, counting down.
ACAATGAATAGTTTTAAAACAGCGTAATATTAGTTTGAATCTCTCCATCGAGATGGATTTCCTCACACCTTTAAACTTCTCACTTCACTTCGAGCTTCAATTTCTCACTCCAGTCACCTCATTTTCATTTTGCTCTGCTCACAGTCACCCTGAAGCTGGCAAAACCCCTTTTGAAAATGTGCTTATTCAAATCTCTCACTGAAATTATTCAAAGCAGCGAACTGTTGTTGCTTGGCGAGAACTCCAGCATGACAGCTGCTGCAGATCTTTGAGGCGGCGTGCGTGGGCCCCTCTGACGGACGGACCTCTTTGTGGCTTGTCCCTGGGAAACCCTTTCAGTCTGCAAGGTCGAGAGCCACTCTCCTACACTGCGCCGCTTGCGCTGGCCAAAATTACAGTAGAAACCAGTCACCAAAAGTGTGCAAGGCAGCTGTAGTGAGCTCGAACAATATTTTTTGCGTTCACATAGCTGCCTCTCACCGTGTCTTTGTCTGGAGCCGTTGTGTTGCCATTGAAAAGATGTAAAGCTAACTGTATTGACAGCATATAAATAAAAGCCTTTTACTTCGAAGGTGCTGTGGTGGTCATGCATTATTTGTGTGCCACCTTTTAAATAGTGGCTCACGTTTTGTTGTTGTTGCTCAGCTGTCACCCCCCAATGCGTCGGACCATTTGCATCACGGCTTCACCATAACCTTGATGCTTCTTGCCTATTTATCCCATTAAATAAACCGTCATGCGCGAGGAGTGTCATGAAATGAAAAATGACAGTGTGGCACCTGCACAAGGCCTTTTCAGAGAAACCTTACAAAACAACTTGTATATCTAACAAAAGTCCCCCACTATTCCCTTTAACCATCTAATATAAAATGAATTTTATAAAACTCTTATTTCAGCATGAGGCCAAAGATGATACAATGAAAAAGGAAAGTGTGGGTGGAGAATGAAGATGGTGTACCAACAGGAAATAAAAATACAAAAATATCCAACGTTGTGAAAGCGAACAATGCCAGTTTTCTTCTTGTCAGTCAAACATTCTCAAAGGACTCATCTCCCACCCATTTAAACGATATGTGTCCTCTTACCTCAGCAGTTTCCAGAGCTAATAGACATCAACTGAAGTGATTTGGCACTCAGCGCAAATGTAACAGAGCAATATACCTGATACCAAATGAACAAATGGTCTAAGACTGCTGTTTTGTAGCATGCATATATTAAGTCTCTGATGCGACTGCCTACATGATATGCATTGGAGAGTTAAACAGGAAATAACCAATAGGGCTGAGCTTAGTTTGGAAGTCACAGGGGCTCTTAAAGGTATAGTTCACCTAAAAATGACAATCCTGTCATCATTTACTCACCCTTATGTCGTTCCAAACCCTTTAACTTCCTTTCTTTCATGGAATGAATCATATGGACTATTTTTATGGATCTTTTTGGAGTCTTACAGCCTTAGTGTCCATTTCAAAAGAATGGCTTGTATATTCATTCCCCCCCCTCCCCCCTAAAATGTTGACATTTTACAACATCTATCTTTTCCATTCTTCAAGAATGACCTCTTTTAGAGACTGGATGCTGGAGAGTGATGCTCAACTTGTCTCTTCAGAATTCCTCATAGGTGTTCGATTGGGTTCAGATCAGGAGCCACTGAATCACTTTCACCCTGTTCTTCTTCAGAAATCCAACAGTGGCCTTAGATGTGTGTTTAGGATCATTGTCATGTTGGAAAAAGTGCACGACGACCAAAGGCAAGGAGTGATGGTAGCATCTCTTTCAGTATAGAGCAGTACATCTGTTAATTCATGATGCCATCAATGAAATGCAGCTCCCCGACACCAGCAGCACTCATGCAGCCCCACATAAGGACACTCCTACCACCATGTTTCACTGTAGGCACCATGCATTTTTATTTGTATTCCTCACCTTTGCGACACCATACAGTTTTGAAGCCATCAGTTCCAAAAACATTTATCTTGTTCTCATCACTCCAGAGTATAGAGTCCCAGTAGTCTTCATTTTTGTCAGCATGGGCCCTGGCAAACTCTAGGTGGGCTTTTTTGTGCCTGTGCTTTAGGAGAGGCTTCTTTCGTGGACGGCACCCATGCATGCCATTCCTCTGCAGTGTACGCCATATTGTGTCACGGGAAATAGTCACCCCAGTTTGGCTTTCTACTTAAGATAACTGCAGTGAACTTGCATTCTTCAACCCTTCTCATCAGAAGACGCTCCTGTCGAGGTGTTAACTTCCGTGGACTACCTGGACGTCTCTGTGAGATGGTTGCAGTTCCATCTCTTTAAAATTTTTGTACCACTTTTGCTACAGTATTCTGACCGATAAGTAAAGCTTTGCTGGCCTTCTTGTAGCCTTCACCTTTCTGGTGTAAAGAAATTATTTTCTTACTCAGGTCTTGTGACATTTCTCTTCCATGTGGTGCCATTGCTGACAGCATGAAATGAAAAGGGGTTTTAACACCCTTTTATAGTCAACTGTCTGCTGGACACGTGTGTAATGAATAATTAGACTCACCTGTGGCTGAATTCTTGTTAAATTAGACATCTGTAGACTTTCAGTGGGGTGTACTCATTTTTGCATCACCCTAATTTGAGTAAAACTGAAAATTTTGTTTAACTTATAACATGAATGTAAGGTTAACAAATGTTATGTAAAACTTAGTCTTGTCAACATTTTGGAAATTGTTTTTGTGTTCATTGAGATATTGTTTAAAATGTCAATTTTCAAACGGAGTGTACTCATTTACACTGAGCACTGTAACTGTTTATGCAAGTAGTCCATTCATTCTTAGTGACTTCTCCCTCAGCCGTGTTGAAATCGATGTTACCTGCAATAGTTCACATTTCACTGCTAGAGTTTCCATGAAATCATTACACGCCAATAGACTCTCCATCACACCTACAGTTTAATAAATATGACACTTCGTGTGACCAATAAATATTATATTGCTATTTGCTTAACAAATAAGTTGACATAAATTTGTATCAAATTCAAATTTGTAAAGACAACAAAAAATGCCTTTTTTAAATAGCTGATCCACTGCGATAATCACCAATTTATCCAATCATAAAAACATCAAATTAAATAAAAATATATATCCAATTTATTCTTTATCTTAATATTATTAATATGCATAATAACATTAATTAGGCTATATTTATACTCAGATTATATTTATTATATTATATTTATATTTAATTTATATTTACTACATATTTACAACTGTAACTCTTTTGACATTTAATTGTTCAGATTTATATAGTTTTATAACTTTATATTCAGAATTATGTAATTTATTTCTGGTAGGTCTCCTTTAAGTATGCATGTCTAAATATTAATAAATCATGAATATAAATATAACCACACTGAATTCCAGTAGAGGAACCAACCAGTCTTAATGCCACATTATCCTGAAAGCACTTCAGCTGTCTTGGGACTCCAATTTTCCTCCCTTGTGAAAAATCTGTCTTTTTTAACTAAGTTCGTTCTAAGCACATATGGAGAATTTTAGACTTCTGGACTTTTTTTGGGGAAAAAATACGGAGTATCAATTACATAGCCTTCTTTTGTGTGAAAGGCATTATTTCAGGGCAGTTGGCCCACATTTCTAAATCAATTACCAGTATTTGTTCAAAGTGAGAGGGGGAGATTAAGCAGGAATGTTTTACTGGAACATAACCACAAACGCAATCAGAAAATGGGGTTTGTCTGTAAATTACAGAGATTAGTTTTCCAGAAACTACCTTTCAGTGTCAGCAGTGGCCAGCTGTTGTCTTGCATTTGCGTGTATCTGCTGTTCCGGCTATCTGACTCATTTGGCATCAAATGTGTGTATGTTTGTCAATAAGAATGGTTGATGGTTCACCAATCTCATGCTCATATAAACTGAAGAGGTGTAATAATAGTCACACTGATGTGGGTAGGGGGTTAACCCTCCCTCTGGGGTAGCTCATTATTGGCTGGTTGTAATTAAGGAGCAATTTATACAAAGATTACTTTAATTAGCCAATTAGCTGATCATTTGCAACATGAGAGTGCTGAAGCAAGTGCCATTTGCAGAGCTTTGGTCTCATCAGAGGAGCTTACTCTTACCAGCTCTCTGCTGAGATCCCTTTGAACGGCTGTGCAATTGATGAAAGCAGCACGGTGACATTGTCACGATCATGGCAAATGGCTCGAGGATATCTGAGACCGTCAGTAGAAGGGTCACTGAGTTAAAAGGTTTGCTTTTAATGTGGGTTCCGGATATTAGTGTATGTACGTTTCTCTTGACTTATACAAGTTTATTGCATTATAAGTGACTTACAGTTGTATGCATTGGTCTATATAAATATGTATGGCAGGGTTAAGCAACCTTTTTGACATGAAATGCAATTCATATATGTATGTGTGTACAGGGCTTGACATTAACACCCGCCAACTCACCAAATGGCTGTGGATTTTAGCAGTGGCGTGTAATAGAGTCATTCTTATAGCCACTTTGGCCGGTTTAATTTTATATATAGATATATAAATTTTTTTCATTTGTAGTCTTTTAAAAATGCATCTGAAATAATAAACTAAGTGCGACATGTATTGAAAAATCAATACATATTGATCCTGAAATATCTGAAATGCTTCTAATACTCGTTTTCTGCTGAAGAGATGCATGATACCAGCTGAACTTTCTCGCGCTCTCATCTCTCTGACAGTGAGTTGACAAACAAACCCACCTCACTCACTCATTTCATTTGCTCTGGTTGTTGGTGTTACAGGGCTTGAATTTTGGTGTGGGATTGTGTGTATTGCAAATAATTTTTCTAATTCCCACAGATTTTGTGCTCACACCCAAAATGCTTGCACATGAAGCCGCCTCTCAGTACTAAATTGAGTTCTTTTTCGCTGCTTATTGTGCTTAAACAGTCAAATACACACAAAATAATGTAAAAATGCCGTTCTTGGTGTGTATTCACGTAAACACAGTCATTTTATGTTTTAAGTGAATGTAAACAGTTGAGATAGAAAACGTGTAACAGTATAATGGATCCGTGCTTCAGGTCTTAAAGTGACAGCAGCCTAATATACCTGCTGCCAAATCATGAGATAATTTAAAAAATATCTATATGGCTGTTTTGCCACTTGGTATTGATGTCAAAATTGTGGCCAGTGAAAATGCTGAGTGGCTAGTAACTTTGGAGAACCACTAGCCCCAGTGGCTGGTGAGCAAAAAAGTTAATGTCAAGCCTTGTGTATGTGTATATAAATAGATATATAGTAAAGATGTATACTTAACATCCCATGTCCCTGCAAATTGCTGCGATAATTTTTGTAAATTTAGTGTTTTATTTTATTTACTGATTATAATATTGTTTGTAATGGTTGTGTTTGATTAGAGTGCATTTTTCCATTAATTATGAAGTTGAGAGTTACTGTCAGTGTGCGGAAAGCATTTTGGTTTGTGTCTTGAATGCTAAAATGCTTTAGAAACCTCTCAAACATTGATCGAGGGGACTTAATTTGAATCAAGTAGACTTAGTGCTCTGAAAACAAAAACTGTACAGCATGCCTAATGCAAAGCAGACACATACATAATGAGTCACAAAAAATGCAGCACTGACCAAATTAACTACTTGCTTCAAAATGTACTTCCGAATAGTGAAGGGTTGTTCATGAACAATTTAAAATCACATTGTCTGTTTTCACCCATGTTTATTTTTCCGCAAGATCGAAACTGCAGATGTTAACGGTTGCTATACACATAAAATGAGCTCTCTTTATACAATTTGTCATTTGTGTTAACCCATATGCAGAATGGGAAGAGAGGATCATTTTTACTGATTTTATCTTTGAATCTCATTCAGCACAATGATCAAATCTTTAGTAAAGTAATTTTGTTAATTTGAGTGGAGTTAAAATGTTATATTTTCAATAGCAAGATTCCAAGAACATGTTCATGCAATCTTTGATCATATTCCAAATGAAGAAATCATTATAATGCAGCCAAAGAGCAATTATGAGAAACAAATGATTAGTTCCCCTCCTGAGTCATTCATCACGTGACATTTACAACACTAGCTGTGTCGTCTTTCAAGTTCAGTGGAACATTTGTGTTTTCAAAGCTTAAATCTAAAAAAAAGCAGTGATTGGCAAACATATGCCAAGACCGTTTTACTATTCCCTCAAAGGTCTGTAGCAGATATTTCATCATATATCAGCTTGAACTGCAGTTTACAGAGGATTGAAGAAGACTAATGGGTGTCAGTGCCAATGCTCAACTACAACTACACTCTTCAAACACTGCAATGTGTGGGAGAGGAGAGAGGGACCTGATGAACTCATGCATAACAGATCTAATAATAGGTTCTGAACCAACACACATATATTTATTTTCTTTGATCATAAATTAAATCAACTATTTATTTAATATAAATATGTTTGTTTTGTCAGCATTCTATGTTTATTTTTATGTGTCTGTGTGTGGTTCAGGTATTCCCTTGTTGTTCCTAAAGTTGTGGGGACAAAATGTCCCAACAAAGATAGTAATAACAGAAATCATTGACCTTGTGAGGAGTTTTTGGTCCCCATGAGGAAAACAGCTTATAAGTCATACTAAATTATGTTTTCTGTAAGGTTGTGTTTAGGGATAGGGGATAAAATATACAGTTTGTACAGTATAAAAACCATTATGGCTATGGAAAGTCCCCATAAAACTTGGAAACCCAACATATGTGTGTGTGTCCATGTGTGTGTGCACACAAATCCTGTTTATCAGTAAATAATGAATAAAAGCACTTTTCTTTGTGCCTTCTTAACAGCAAATTTATTTCTAATCTCATTATAATATTTATAATAAGCTCAACATGTGAAATATCATCAGTGCGTGAAACACACTGTTAATGAGAAGGCCAGCAATGGTGCTGCAGGCTAGCAGCAAAAATATATTCTATTTATTATTCAGGAACTGAATCTACTACATTTGGAAAAGAAAATATGTATTTATAAGCAAATTTAAATAAGTCCATAGCAAACAGGACATCATTTGTGCCATCCTATCAAGGGGTTTATGATGCATTATGCATTATGTTGTTGTTACTAGCCTGCAGCATGCGGTTTAATGGGTTGTGCAAATTATTTCTCAACGCAGTGCAGTTCTGTTAATTAGCACATTTTAATCACACTTCACTATTGTTCTTCTTCTCTGTCGCTCATGTGGCATTTAAGTTTTCTGATCCCTGGTCTACGGCAAACTAAAGTAACATTTTCACAGTAAAATCAGCGGGATACTATTTATTCATCAGCCCCTTGGTTTCCTTGGTTCTGTCTCTCCATGGGGATGGAATCCGATGTTAGCGATACACTCAGCCGCAACCTGGCAAGGCCTTGCGTGGGCATTCTTACAAAGACCATGCTGCTCTCTCAACAATATTTTATCTGAAAACAGGGCTCAAGAGCTACTAAACAGGTCAAAGCATGTGTGCTACGTTGGTTCGAGACAGCAGGGGTGGAAATAGGTAAGCTGCGTGACATCTCCACAGCTGTAAGATTGATGTTGTTTCCCTCCTACACGGCTGCGCTTTCCCCGTGTAACAGATTAAGCTTGAATTGCAAAGACTAGGTGCAACAAGGGTATCTAAGGACAACCTTGGCAGTAACAAATCTAGTCAGCTGACCAAGCTGAAAACCCCCCCCCCAAAAAAACCTCCAAGCAAAGAGTAAATAATCAGGAAAATGTAGCATAGTATGCCATGTGTGCCAGGGGATGAGGGGCATGTGAACCTACCCTTATAAAGAAGACCTGGAAAAATCCATGGAGGCACTAAAAAGACTAATAGCTTTTGGTGGAAATTGAATCCAGTTCTTCCTGCCTTAACTTGTAACCAACAGCTGCAGAAACCTCCATTCAGCATCAGGCCATCTGTTAAGAGCATGTAGCTAGAGATCAGTGTGCCAACAATCAATTATTAATGCAGACATTTACATCACCACTGATGAACACAACAGATGACTGCAAACGCTAATTAAGAAGATTACAATTCAGAAACGCGTCCTCATGATAATCATCATTAACACCCTCACAGAATCACCAGAACGATTGTAATCCTCAAAATGTGACATTAATATTTGAACAAACATCCAGTTCTGCTGTGTTTTGAGATATTTAGGGGCAAATTCACTTAACGGCTGCACTACTTGAGCGCAAAAACCTGAAGGTTGCACCTCATTCCAGCTTAACCTTATACTAAATGAAGTTCCAAATGTACGTTCGGGAGGAGCCTAAGCATTCAGTCCATGCCTCCTCCTCCCCATCTCCTCTATTCTTCCTCTGCAGAGTACCGTTATAGGGGGTTTAGCTCGGATCTCGAGCAGAGGCTCGGGTTCGAGCCTCCTTCGAGGACAGCAAGCAAAGTTAGTTTACCAGTTAAGACTGAATGGGTAGGCCAACTCGTGAAATACATTACAATTATTTAAACAAAGTCAATATTTTTTTTTCCAAACACACTTCCTTTATGTGTAAATTCAGCTCATTTTAGATTGTGCTGCAGAGCAATATGCAAGATCGAGAATTGTAGCGTGCGAATTGCGCTCAGGACCGTTTTTGGCTTTAAAGGGCCTATATTGGCTTCTACAGCTGTATGTTCTCCAGTAGTGAGAATGTAAAGTACACTGTCTGTGCACATATCAGAAAGGAAAATATTTTCAGCAGTAGCATGTTCATGCTAACGGAACAGATCTGCTCTCTTTTAACACTGGGCGGTGTTGTGAGGAGCGTCCCGCTGGGTTGCTGTCCATGCTGGCTCCAAAAGCCACTTCAGCTATGCAGCCTGGGCGAGATGGTCCAGGCAGTGTGCCAGGCGAGGGTGGTTCAGGCCTTGGCACAGGATGCACTTCCACAACAACGACGGGAAGAGATGATTAGCAGCCACTAAACGCACAGACCATGCAGTCACTCAGCTCAGCCAAGAACAGTGGGAAAATTCACACACGTTCTCACTCTTTCCGATGATCTTTCTCTTCTAGGCTGGAGAAAAAAGTGCCAAAGATGACAAGACAACAGTTGTCTTTGGTTCCCAGGGCTATGCTGGACTATGCATTATATGGTCGGCTGTTTTTCCTTGTTTTCTCTCTCCCTCTCTCAACATTTTTCCCTCCTACCTTTTGTGTGTGTGAAGAAAATGTTGAGAAATGGATTGGGAATCAAGAAGTTCTTATTCAGAACTGAATATATTGTTAATGGTTCATGAATGTTAAGAACTAGTTCTTTTTTGTCATAAATGAGTCACAGGCAAACTTGTTGGTCTAAAACAACTCACTCACTCACTGAATCATTCAGAGCTGTTACTGAATTAACATCTGATTCAATCATTCAAACTGAACCACAAGTCATTACTTATGGTCATATATGTTGTACTTAAAGGGTAAGTTCACCCAAAAATGAAATTTATGTCATCACTTACTCACCTTCATGGCCTTCCAAACCTGTAAGACCTTCGTTCATCATTGTTAGCCTCAGCCCTAGTTTTTGTGGACATATTACATATACTGTAGTGCTCTAAACATGAACCAGCACAGTGTATGAGGACATATTTAATTTAATCGAAATTGAAAATTCAAAGAACAATGTATTCTTTCTGTGTTAAACTGACATGTGTTGTTTGTTATTGCTCATAAACGTAATGAAAATATTGTTAGACCCTTCAAATGTTCTTCCGCATCTCTCCCTCGTTCTTGGGAGTTTGTTGACATAGGGTTATATTTTTAAAATGCATCAAGGTGCCCTCACTTGTTTTCTATATGTGGTCATATTTTAATATTCATATGTCTGTATAATGATCGTGTTGCAGGTCTGTGTTTTATTGGTTGTCGTCTCCCCTTTTCCACCTCTCTTTTCTCTTCCCACTTTTCCACAGGGGGGTTCATGACACTTTAAATCAGTGCAATTGGAATCAGATTCATTACATTTCTTGTGATTATTCCTAAGAAACCCTAAGGAACTTCTTACATTACCCTTTATTGCTGATAAAGTCCTCATCGCTCAGGTTACTGGGATGGGAACATGTCGGTGAAACTTTGAAATATTGTTGAACCGTCCTTTTATATGTAATCTATAAAAATAAACTACAGGACACAGCTGATTTTCATTGATGGTCTGACTGGCCATTTAGTAAGATAGTGGTCCCATTAATGAGGTTTATTTTTTCCACGTTTGCAATCACTCTTTGGCACTTGAACAGCTGATCGATTCCACACGGTGATGCAGTGTTACTGCTTCATATGTAATAAATAGCGATCCCTATTCCTCTGCCAAGACAAAAAAGGAAGCTACAAACGTTATGTTTTTACTTTAAAAGGTACTTAATTACATTTACCAAACTGACACTGAGAAGGAATGAGATGCTTATAGCCAAAAATGTTAATATAAAATGTTTGTTTTTTTTCTTTTCGTTTTTAGTGCCACCACCTGGTGATGTCCATGCCCAGTTCTGCATGTTAGAGATCACAACTAGGTTTGTTAATCGATTACAAACTGTGATCAAATTCATTTCATGATACGCTAATGAATGACATTATCACAATAATTGCATAATGCATATATCTGCTGCAAAAAGCCCCTAAATCAAGATCATTTAATGTCAAACTAATAAGAATTTAAATTAGTTCACCGTACATAAAAAATCTGTTTGATTTGGCAGCATTTTAGGCTACCAGTGTTCCTCTGCAACTAAATTGCAATTTTATGTTTCAACCACAGATGTCGATAGAAAGCCCAGAATTACGTACTGTACCTTTAAAGGGTTAGTTAACCCAAAAATGAAATTTGTCATCAATTACTCACCCTCATGTCGTTCCACACCCGTAAGACCTTTGTTAATCTTCGGAACACAAATTAAGATATTTGATGAAAGCTTTCTGACTCCCCTATAGACTGCAACATTATAAGTACTTTCAGAAAGGTAGTAAAGACATTGTTAAAATAGTCCACGTGACTACAGTGGTTCAACCTTAATGTTATGAAGCGACCAGAATACTTTTTTGAGCAAAAACAAAAAAATGACGACTTTATTCAACAAGTTCTTCTCTTCCCTGTCAGTCTCCTACACTGTTGACGTAGTAAACACAGTGCAGGCTTCCGGGTTTTACGTCAGAACGCTGACTCAGCATTGGCCGACGCTGTTCACATGAGCAAAATTAACATTTTATATTAACATATTACAATTTTTGGCTATAAGCATCTCATTGCCTCCCAGTGTCAGTTTGGTAAATGTACCTTTTAAAGGCAAAACATAACATTTGTAGCTTTTTTTTGCCTTGAGAAATAGGGATTGCTATTGATCACACGAATGTGTCGTGGTGCTCACATAGACACTGTCTTCCAATACAGCATTCTGACGTAGAACCCGGAAGCGCTGCACTGTGTTTACTACGTCAACAGTGTAGGAGACTGACAGGGAAGAGAAGAAATTGTTGAATAAAGTCGTTATTTTTGTTTTGTTTGAACAAAAGTTATTCTTTTCGATTCATAACATTAAGGTTGAACCACTGTAGTCACGTTGACTATTTTAGCGATGTCTTTAGTACCTTTCTGGACATTGAAATTTGTTATGACATTGCTGTGTATAGAGAGAAAAGAAACCTCTCTGAATTTCATCAAAAATACCTTAATTTCTGTTCTGAAGGTCTTAGGGGTTTGAAATGACATGAGGGTGAGTAATTAATGACAATTTTCATTTTGTGAACTAACCCTTTAAGACATTACATGGCAGTCAAAGTAATTAATGCTTCAGTTCAGTTCACTTTCCCTAAGGGGATAAATAAACGGGATATATAAACTGAACTGAAGCATTAATTATGACACGTTTTATATTTTTGATAGCACTTATTATAATTAGCACTAGAAATTATAAAAAGTGTTTTTATAAAATCCATTTTTTGTTAATTTAATTTTCATATTATTGAACTTGTCTACCACTGGTCTACAGTCCATGGATTCACATTCGATCTGCATTACATTTTGGTGTATGCAGACAGGATTCGTCTCTTACTCTATTCTTTTCAATGTCTCTCACCACTGAAGCCAAAATATGTGTTGAATTAAAAAAAAAATGTTCTGTTTTGTCCCTTCCAGCACCAAGGGGCATTATTAATTGCATTATGGTTTCCTGACGTATAATTAATTGTATTAAATTGACATCCCTAATTGTTACTAAAAGATAAATAACCATTTTCTCTATTTATAATAATAAAATTATTTTCCTTCCTTTAAAAACACATCCATTGCCATTGTTCACTGAATCCTTAGCTTTATACAGTTCCCAAGGAAATAAATCTTAAATCATAATCTTCACCACAATTAGGACATCTAAATGCTGGTCTCAGATCAGCGCTGAAGTTTTTAAAGTTATGTGGCTTTTTTCCAGATTCTCCCCTCCCTTCCTCTTCCTCATACAGTACAGTACAATACAGCACTCAAACAACTTGAGCTCCAGCCAATACAGAATCAGTACTTTACTGATTGTGCAAGTACTTATGGGTGGGATATCTGATAGAGGCTTACATGTGTGTTACTTCAATACACAAGAGTATCTCATTTGATTGTGTTTGCATTAGTTGCATGATCACTGTACTGCTGGTAAGCCTTTGTTCTTGTCAGATGCAATCTACCAACCTTATCACATGATACAGTGCTTTAGAGGTCACTTCTTGTATTACCTATTGTGCACAATACAATACATCAATTGTCAATAAATATCAGAATGTGCAAAGGATGGTGGTTTACTACTAAAAATGAGCTAAACTAACTAGCTAATCCTTTAGCTGAAAACGATCCTTCAGAGAAAGCAGCTAGTTACAGTACAAGCTACATGGCTAAAATAGATTGTTGCTTTTAAGCAAATTCATTTTTTGTTGTGTTGTACACAAATTATTTATGTAATGTTGTTATACTACTTGGCTAGGCTACTAAATTAGTATGTTTACAGTACATGCTCTAATCTTCATCAATCGGAATGAATCCAATCCCATTCCAGATTCTGAAATTACTGTTTATATGAATCCTAAAAGCTGCAATCCATTTCACACCACATTCCTTTACATGTGCATTACATGTATTCCGATTCTGAACAAAACTTAAGTCTGCTGCGTCCACAGTGGCCCAGTCACACATTCAGAAATGTAGAAAGACACAGCAATAATGTCACGGGAGCTTCTGCGAGTATAATTGCAGTTTTTGCCTTGATGACATACATGTATCTAAAAAGAAAGCTGACATATGGGAAGTTTTTTTGTAGCAAAACTTGAGTAAATGTTCAGTCTCCTCAACTGAGCAGTTCTTATGATACAAGATGTAAATAAACATACGCACATTTGTAAGATGTAAAGTTCATATAAAACAACAACAACAACAACCCCCAAAACAACAACAAAAACAAACAAACAAAAAACAAAACAGGCAGATTCAAGCGTTAACATTCTTAATTTTTTTTCATGTTGGTCAGATTATTTCAGGTCTTCACCACCCCTTTCAGTCGAGCTTATTTGGCTCAAAAGCTTACATGAAGGCTCTTCAGTCAGGATGTCATCAATCCAATTACTAATAAAATATTTGGGTGCATGTAAGCGTAGCTATTGATAGGATAGATTTTCAGGTTTGAATGAATTTATTTTCAATTAATTGTAGTTAAATGAGTCAGTGTATAAGTGAGCTGTCTGAATGATTCAGATGTTTAACCGATTCACACTGCTTTCCTAACCCATGTGGCCAATTCAAATGGGACAAAAAAACAACAACAACAAAAAACAAAACAAAAAAACAATAAGTGATTCATTCGGGAAAATATTGGCTGGGAACAATATCTAATCAGTTGAATAAATGTAAAAATACAATCTACTTTATCTTGCAGTGCTGCAAATCTGCAGCTTTAAAGTTTGTATTCTTTTAATTCAGCTAAGAAGTCATGTCGTGACATATTGATCTTCTATTGGTCACACATGCTATAAAAAAAAATTAAAAAATTCACAGGTCAGAGTTTACCAAAATTGAATGCAGCGAAATGCCAAATTTCTTCACATGAGCATTTCCAGTCTCCAGTATTTTCAAGCATATGAATGGAACAAAAAGTGTAGTGTGACTGGCCCTTAACCTGCCTAAAACGCAAATCATATAAGTGAATTAATCATATGCTATAGTATCTAGTCATAGATCGGTTTTATAATTTTGATGATGTTTAACATTGTTGATACTTTGGTAGTTAAACACTTCATGGTGAACAGGTTTTCATTATGATAAGGGTAATGCAATAAAACTCCACCTTTTGCCACAGGCTTATTCCACCTGGGTGTTCTCAAAAATGGAAATGTCTTTTCTGCCATCAGACAGAACAGCATGTCCTCCTCCTGCAGTTGAAGCCAATCTAGCCTATCCAATTATCTAATGAAGACGACTCACGCCCCTATATATCAGTTTGTTTTCTATCCCTGCTTCAGCGGGTAGATGTGCTCTTGTTATCCTGTTACTTCAACTCATTGCTTTTCTGTAACTATATACAGTGAGTCAGATTCTGTGGCTACAGGTTCACTTTTTCTGATATCGATTAGCCAGTAGGCTTTCAGTCTGGTTTGCATCTGTTGTAAAACCATAGGTCGCGAGAGAGCAAAAATAGATGCACAAGCTCTTGTTTTCCTCATGGGCGTGTGAGCGTGTGTATGTGTGCTCTTGTGTGTATGGATTACTGCGCGAGCTGAGTTCCGCTTTGGCTCTCGCTGAAGGAATCTGCTGCTCGGGCAGTTTGCGCTCCCGTGAGTGAACTGATTGAATGATTAGTGACAGTCGACTCATGCTGGAAGAATTATTCTCTGGAAGAACAGCTAGAGTTGGAGCTTAGGGAGATTAGCGCGCACATTTACTGAGGATGCGCTAAGTTGTGGATGTGTGTTTTAGGCGTCATAATGAATAGTTTGGCATTGTAATTGATACTAGCATTTGTTTCAGTGGCACTTGGTCTGTAAATACACCATTCAACATTTGATCAAAAATTCACTTTTAATTAATTTGGTTTTACATATTTCACACACATCTGTGAATAAAATCCGACTCTTGAACATTAAAAGTCATATTCCAGGGTTTTGTAAGTTAAGTAAGTTAAAGAGATAGCTAAAATTATCCCATGATTTACTTACCCTCAAGCCATCCTAGGTGTATATTACTATCTTCTTTCAGACGAACACAATCAGAGTTATATTAAAATATATCCTGGCTCTTCCAAGCTTGATAATGGTAGTGAAGGGGATGTGACATTTTGAAGCCCAAATAAGTACATCCATCCATCATAAAAGTAATCCATATGGCTCCAGGGGTTAATAAAGGCCTTCTGAAGTGAAGCGATGGGTTTTTGTAAGAAAAAGTATCCACATTTAAAACTTTATAAACTATAATAACTAGCTTTCGGCAGATGGCTGTACGCATCGATTTATGGCGAAAGAGTAACCCCTGATCTGACACATGACGTATTGGCGAACACGGAGGCGTAGAGGATAGAGCAAAACAAAACACCGGTCATGAGTTATAAGTCTAAAATGAAAAATTTTAAAGAGAAATGTCAGAGGATTTCAATATAAGAGAAGAGGAGCTTGAGTTTGCTGCACAGCCCTATTTGTTTGAGGTTACTCTTTTGGCGTAAATCGATGCGTACAGCCATCTGCCGGAAGCTAGTTATTATAGTTTATAAAAGTTTTAAATTTGGATATTTTTCTTACAAAAACTCATCGCTTTGCTACAGAAGGCATTTATCAACCCCCTGGAGCCGTATGGATTACTTTTATGATTGATGGATGCACTTATTTGGGCTCACATCCCCTTCACTACCATTTTCAAGCTTGGAAGAGCCAGGATATATTATAGTATAACTCCGATTGTGTTTGTCTAAAAGAAGATAGTCATATACTGTATACCTAGGATGCCTTGTGGGTGAGTAAATCATAGGATAATTTTTGGGTGAATCCCTTTAAATCAAGTCAATAGTATTTGTGCCATAAATGTTGATTTAACAAGGCAAAAAACAAGGTAACAGTAGGTGCGACATTTACAATGGAAGTGATTGCAATTCAATTTGAGGGTTTATATGCAAGATAAACATTTTTTACAAATGCATTTACATGAATTCTTCTGTTAACTTGTGTATTATTTTTTAAAGAAAATTTGTTTAAATCATCATCATAGGATGGATTTATAGGGTTACATTATCAAGGCAATGAAGTTGAAAAATTGCATATAACAGAAAAAAAGTTTGTGAAGTATTTTTTCCACAATAAATTCATGTTAACATGCATATTGTTTAATTTTTTTGTTTTACATACTGTTCACCTCCATTGGAAGTGCCTCACTGTAACCCAGATTGTATTTTTTTTTTTAAAGAAAAAGGAGGGACAAGTGGAATTAGATTTTTGTGGTAACCTACATTATGCAGTTGATTGAGCTTAATTTGTACTGAACCCAGAATATTGCTCTAACCTGAAAATTTTTCATCTATGTAAAATACACGAATTATCTTTGCATGATGTGACAATACAAAACACACAAAAATGTGTCAATAAATCCAGTACACAACTTTTGTTAATTAAAAACATGCCTTTGAGTCCTATTGTGCTTGTTTCTGTACATCAACAGTGAGCAGGGTGTCAGGAAAAGCGTAATTTCTTTCCGACAAATGTTAGCAAACCCGAATCGTGTGATCTTCTTAATGCGTGCATGAAGATCTTTCTATAGCGTTTCTGTAATGTTCCTCGTATGTTAAGAAACAGGATTTCTGCTGGGTGGAAATTGCATAATCTCTCTATGAAAAGAGCGCGTGGGCTGCAGGAAGCACAGCATGGATAATAGATGACTCTCTTAGCAGCAGAATTTAGATGCAATGTGTTAGGTCACGCCGACCCTCCCCACTTCAACAGAAAGCTGCGGTCAGCGTCTCTGATCCGTGATGAAAGAAACACCAAAACCTAAATAAACAGTCACAAACCTACTTGTGCACCTTCCATATTATTGTACTTTTAAATAAGCTTATTTCCAGCATTCTGGATTGTGTACAGATCCTACATGTTCAATATCCTTATAGGTGTGCTGAAGTGTTTCCATTTGAACCGAAGACAAAAACATGGCTTCTTTTTACTAAATCAAAAACAACAAAATGTGTATTTGATGAACATTTGAAGTGTCAAGATCAGGCGATGTGTAACATTTACAGGTTTGAGTGTGAATCCTTTGAGGACGTCATCTGCTGCATGAATGTTTTATGTATGCAGCTTTAAACAGTCTTGACTTCAATAAGGAATATTTTAGTTTTAAATGACCCCCACATCAATATTGACTGTTTGCACCAGATACTGTCGGCCACCTGAATGATGCACTATGCGGTTGATCCAAACCTAAAGAGGCACGCAAAAATAAAGGCTTGTAATGAATAATTCATCAATCTCCTGACAACATCACGCACGGATGAGTAAGACACATTCTGCATGCTCCCAAGGATATGAATATCAACTCCTTAAATGAGATGTAAAAATAGAAATGCCACCACATCTCTGAAGCTCAGCAATATGTCATTTGTTTGTATTTTGCTACAGTTTGACAAAAAGTTTTTTTTTGGCATGAATTTATGAGAATTAATTATGAATATTTCAGAGTGTGATGGAGCATTTAGTTCTATCTCAAATCATAGCTCATTTTTTTTTTTTTTTAAATAACATGAGCCACAATTTAGTTGTTGCCTTTTTTTTATTTGACCCCCATCCCCCTTCTCAATAGTGATCAAAAATGATCTATTGCTTCACCAATAGATCATGCAGTTCAAAATGCTTCACCAATAGATCATATAAAATATCTAAAATATATTATATAATTTATATATTATTTACAACTAATTAAAATGCTTCAACAAGCACGAATAAGCAACAATAACATTAGAAATGGACTTTCACTCTCAGCTTCCGCTTGTGTAATGAGAGATGACACACGCCTTTAAGTTATGGTCCGGTTCCAGTGGCCTTAATCCATGCACAGCTTTTCAAAATGTCATAAAGCACAATAGCCACACAATAGACCATTTCAAAATGAAAACTACAGCTAGCCAAATTAAAGAAAAGTGAAAATGATTCAGGGCAGGGGCTGGGATTTTCACGCACAACCATCTCTAGGGTTTACAGAAAATGGTCAGAAAAAAAAAAATATTCGGGTGAGCGGCAGATCTGTATGCGAAAATGTCTTAGTGTGATGCCAGATATCAGAGAAGAATGGCCAGACTGGTTAACCACTCATTACAACCAAGGTCTGCAGAAGAGCATCTCTGAACGCACAACACATCAAACCTTGCAGCTGATGGGCTACAGCAGCAGAAGACCACACCAGGTGCCACTCCTGTCATCTAAGAAGGGAAAACTGAGGCTACAGATCGCACAGGCTCACCAAAATTGGACAACAGAAGATTGGAAAAATGTTACCTGGTTCCATGAGTCTCAATTTCTGCTGCAACATTCAGATGGAAGGGTCTGAATGTGGCGTAAACAGCATGAAAGCATGGATTCATTCTGTATTGTATCAATGGTTCAGGCTGCTGGTGGTGGTGTAATAGTTTGGGGCCCTTAGAACCAATTAAGCATAGTTTAAGTGAAGTGAAAGTGAAAGTGAAGTAACATGTGGCCAAGTATGGTGACCCATACTTGGAATTTGTGCTCTGCATTTAACCCATCCAAGTGCACACACACAGCAGTGAACACACACACCGTGAACACACACCCGGAGCAGTGGGCAGCCATTGCTGCGGCGCCCGGGGAGCAGTTGGGGGTACGGTGCCTTGCTCAAGGGTCTCGCCTCAGTCGTGGTATTGAGGGTGGGGAGAGCACTGGACATTCACTCCCCTCACCGACAATCCCTGCCGGACCTGAGACTTGAACCCATGACCTTTGGGTTACAAGTCCAACTCTCTATCCATTAGGCCACGACTGCCCCCACAACGCCACAGCCTACCTGAGTATTGTTGCTGATAATGTCCATACCTTTATGTTCACAGTGTACCCATCTACCCATCTTCCGCCATGTCACAAAGCTCAAATCATCTCAAACTGGTTTCTTAAACATGGCAATGATATCTGGTGACTGTGGAGGCCATTTGAGCTCAATCCAATAAAGCACATTTGGGATGTGGTGGAACACGAGATTCGCATCATGGTGCAGCCAACAAATCTGCAGCAACTGCGTGATGCTATCATATTATATACAGTACAGACCAAAAGTTTGGAACCACTAAGATTTTTAATGTTTTTAAAAGAAGTTTTGTCTGCTCACCAAGGCTACATTTATTTAATTAAAAATACAGTAAAAAACAGTAATATTGTGAAATATTATTACAATTTAAAATAACTGTGTACTATTTAAATATATTTGACAAAGTAATTTATTCCTGTGATGCAAAGCTGAATTTTCAGCATCGTTACTCCAGTCTTCAGTGTCACATGATCCTTCAGAAATCATTCTAATATGCTGATTTGCTGCTCAATAAACATTTATGATTATTTTCAATGTTGAAAACAGTTGTGTACTTTTTTTTTTCAGGATTCCTTGATGAATAGAAAGTTCAAAAGAACAGCATTTATCTGAAATACAAAGCTTCTGTAGCATCATACACTACCGTTCAAAAGTTTGGGGTCAGTAAGAATTTTTATTTTTATTTTTTTGAAAAGAAATTAAAGAAATGAATACTTTTATTCAGCAAGGATGCATTAAATCAATCAAAAGTGGCAGTAAAGACATTTATAATGTTACAAAAGATTAGATTTCAGATAAACACTATTCACTATTCTATTCATCAAATAATCCTGAAAAAAAATATTGTACACAAATATTTTGTTCAATTGTACACATTAAATGTTTCTTGAGCAGCAAATCAGCATATTAGAATGATTTCTGAAGGATCATGTGACACTGAAGACTGGAGTAATGATGCTGAAAATTCAGCTTTGCCATCACAGGAATAAATTACTTTGTGAAATATATTCAAATAGAAAACAGTTATTTTAAATTGTAATAATATTTCACAATATTACTGTTTTTTACTGTATTTTTAATTAAATAAATGTAGCCTTGGTGAGCAGACGAAACTTCTTTTAAAAACATTAAAAATCTTAGTGGTTCCAAACTTTTGGTCTGTACTGTATATATATATAAGCGTGTCATTGACACTTAATTTGGAAATTTTTTTAGGGGTGTACTCACTTTTGTGGCCAGCGGTTTAGACATTAATGGCTGTGTGTTGAGTTATTTTGAGGGGACAGAAAATTTACACTGTTATACAAGCTGTACACTCACTACTTTACATTGTAGCAAAGTGTCATTTCTTCAGTGTTGTCAAATGAAAAGATATAAAATATTTACAAAAATGTGAGGGGTGTACTCACTTCTGTGAGATACTAATTATATATATGCACTGTCTGTCATCAAACCCAAACATACCTTGAAATAAATTATATAAATAAATTATGTAAGTCTAAGTAGAACATTGAACAGTATTTAAGACCCTATTGTTTGTTTAGATATTGACCTTTTTTTTCATCATTTTAAATGCGGTCAGCACTGCTGAATGGACCCGACTACACCAGAAAATGTTGCTTCAGGCTAGTTTATGCTTATTTTGTACTAAGTCTATCTGGTGTATCAATAGGATAGGTTAAGATGGAAGTATGGACATAATGCTGATAAGCAGCAGATGATGTGATAAGATTGTAGATCCACCATCATGCTCATCCAGATGTGAGTCTCGCGTCACACTGTTAATGGCTGTTGATTATACGCTTCACAACTCTATTAAGCTTTGTGAGCCACGGTGACCTACATGTCACATCAGAGTGATTACAAAAGCAAGGGTGACACAGAGAAGGATGCCATTTTCCACCCACCCTTCATAACGTTTTTGAAAATGGTGTTGAAGCTGTTGATCACAGCTATTTTTGTTATTCTCTCAGACCTAATGCTGAAATGAAGGAAATGAACAAGATTGTGCATAACTAACATTATTAGAAGCTACATTCTTTCATATACAGACAACGTATGCACATGCAAAATACACTTGATTTACTAGAAGTAATACAAGTAATTCACAAAAGTTTGGGGTTGGGTCTTTGAAAGAAGTTTCTTATGCTCATCAAGGCTGCATTTATTTGATCGGAACATTGGAATATTGTGGATTATATTATATTATTACAATTTATTACATTTCTATTTTAATATAATTTAAAATGTAAATAATTTATGTGATGGTAAAGCTGAATTTTCAGTAGCCATTACTCCAGTCACATGATCCTTCAGAAATCATTCTAATATTCTGATTTGGTGCTCAAGAAACACTTACTATTATCAATGTTGAGAATGGTTGTTCTGCTTGATATTTTTGTTGAAACATTCATTTTTTAAAAATAATTATTTGATGAATAGAAAGTTCAAAAGAACAGCATTTATTTGTAATAGAAATCTTTAATGTAAAGTCTCCACTGCCACTTTTGATCAAGTGAATGCATCCTTGCCGAATAAAAAAAAGTTTTAAAAAGGTCGCACTGACTACAAACTTTAGAATGTTATAATAAAGCTTTAAGGGAAATATAAGAATATAATTTCAACTCAAACAATTATATTGCATGCCCATTTATTTATTTATTTGGTAAGTAGCCATATAATAATTGTGATAATGTGCAGTCAGCTGGTCATTATCTCAAAATAAACCCATTTACCGTAGGGTGATACAAGACCCCTCCAATTCACATTAAGGTCCTAATCATCCTGTCAAGAGTTTATTTTGCAATAATCACTTACTGACTGCACATTATCGCTTACGTAGTTCCTTATTGTGAGCAAAGTTGAGAGAGAATTCATTGTACTTGTATTGCTCATTGAATTCCAGGTTTGTTCACACGACTGGTATTAACAAGCACACAGTATTTGGTCTTTAGTGGGTCACTGACACAGATTGTGAGATTGTATTGTGCCGCTGGCTCAACCACTGCTGTAAGTCCTGCTTCATGTAGTTCAGATTGTATTAAATATGGTTCATATCACGTGACCAGAAACCCCAGTACCATCCCCCCCTCAGCCCGGCAGGACTAAGCCATTGTGTAGTTAACCAGTTACATTTCATCCAGGAGCTTACAGCTATGCGTGAGAGGGCAGCTGTTTCACCCACTGAAGAAGCGAGAAAAGCAAACTCTTGTGAAAACACAAACACAACATGAAGCTGGTGGTTGATTCACTGATGCAGACACATGACTGCGTGTTGGATTGATGCAGAAAATGAAGCTTTGTGATTACACATGTGAT
>RJVU01002418.1:1706740-1714240 GCA_003731715.1 Anabarilius grahami | reverse complement strand
ATAAGTCACAAAGTGGCCTCTTCATAAATTCAGATATCAAAAGGTTTCTGAATCACAATGAAAGCAGAATACCAACAAAGAGTATTTGTAGACTGTCGTTATCGAACAGAGAAGAGCTATACTTTCTCAGATCCCCTTTTATACTTTATATAAAAGTTGTACAAGACTTGTTCTTTCCTAACGGCATGACTTTCCACCAATATCCCTCGGCCTCATCTTTTATATAATCTGGTCAAAGCCTTACACACGGTTGCATCATGCATTACATCATCAGGCATCAATAGGGGGTCTTGCGTTCAGAATTATGTTGCATTAGATGGAGCTATAAGCGCTGCCAAGAAAATCTCATTAAGGTGGCGGTGGAAACTACCTCACTACACAAATCTGACATCAGTTTTGAGGTTTCTCTTCTAAAGGGTGAAACCGGGTTTTAGTTATAGAGATGGCTCTAGCGTAGCTTTACTCAAAAACCCTCATTAAGGTCTTCATTCTGAAGTGCTGTGCTCCAATGGAGGAGAAGATCTCTTCTTGAGAGTGAATAACATTGCCATCTTATGATAATTCATCATTTAATTGAATGAGAGATCAATTAGTCACTGTTGTCATATTCTGTTTCTGGGTTAGTATATCTGGTTAAATTAACATTTGTGTATGTATCTCTTTTTTTGCTGAGTTTGTTTTTAATATGTGCAGACAGTCAGAAGATGATGGGCTCCCCCTGCTGAGTATTAGTTCATCCCAAGGTTTCTTCCTCGTCTATCTAAACATCTCAGAAGGAGCCACAGTTGACATTAACTTACTGAGGGTATTGAACGGACAAAATATAACTTACTTTCTTCTGCGGAGCACAAAAGTAGCAGTTAGGCAGAATGAGTCTCGGTTACTATTTACTTTCGTTGTACAGGGAAAAAAAAGATAAATGGTGTATTGGGCTGTGGCTATAGCCAACATAACATTTTGCAGCATCTCCTTTTGCATTTCATGTTTAAAAGAATGTTTGGAACATCAACAACATGAGTAAATGATTACAGAATTTTTTGAGTGAACTATTTTTTGAGGCACTATTTACTGTAAAGCTGGTTTAAAATAATATGTATTATGAACACCACAATAACTTACATTTAAAAAGTTACACTGATAGAGTGGTTACAAAAACAAATCTGAATTCATCTAGACAGCTTTATCTAGCAATTAATGGGATTGTAGAGTTAAAATGGAGGGTTGTTCTTCTGTATAGCCAGTTCTATTAAGCACTGATGTAGAAACACGGCATGAAATAAACCATCAAGTTCACTTTAACTTTGGTTGTATAATTTAACTAACTATACTGTTTGAATCAAAGCTTCCAAGCGACATGAATGGAGATATCAGGTATATAGACAAGGTTTTGCTGCCATCTGGTGGCTAAATTTTGTTGCACTACTGCTGTTTCTCCAGGAATAGTTTGTCCCAAAATCAACAAAATAAAAAAAAAAAACACACTCCAAAACTCAGGGATTTAAAATAAAATAATTTTCATTTAGAATGAAAGGAAGTAACGGTTAATAACATTCTGCTCAAGTGTGCAGCTAGTAGAAAGCATAGCCAATATGTTTTGAAATTAAATAAGATGTTTTTCCTCTTTTAAAAAAAAAATATCTGAAAACACTTACCTTTGGTTTCCACAGAAAATATAAATAGGCCTATGTTTTGTTTTGTTTTTTCACTTTATGTTTCTTAGATCCCATTTATTGAATAACAATGTTTATTTGATCAATTATTTGACACGTATTATTGCTATGGTTCAGTCCAAAATTAGCCTTCATAAAAATTCTCTTCATGTTTAGGTCTATATAGAACCTCTGTCTGATTATATGTGGTCTTTCCTGTAGCTCAGTGGTTAGAGCATGGCACTAGCAATGCCAAGGTCATGGGTTCGATCCCAGGGATTGCACATACTCAGATGCAAATGTATAGTATAATGCAATGTTAGTCGCTTTGGATAAAAGCGTCTGCCAAATATGTAAATGTAATGTGGTCATATCAATTGAACTTTTTATTGTAATTAGTTTTGACATTTTAATTAAAATGAAAATGGTTATGCAGTCTTAGATTTATTTCTTATATTTATTTTCTTTGTGCTAGAAATGTCTCCATACACAGTAAAGTGTCTCTTGAACACTAGAGGGCGGCATGTTGACATTAACACAGTATTTCAGTGGCTAGATCGACATGCTTTAACACATGGTTTTTAAAGCAAACAAAAACACTTTTCAAAATGTTGATGTATTGCCTACTGACAGATTGAGTGTACAATAACATGTTATGAATGTAATTTAAATGCACATCAGTAATTTCAGTTTGGCCGTGTGTAATTGAATGTTTTTCTGAACTGTTTTTCTTTCTTTCTTTCTTTCTTTCGTTTCTCATAAAAAAGAAAAAGAAGGTAGTTATCAAGTCGATGGCTAAATACAAGCCACTTCCTGTCTTTTGGCTCAGTCTGAGCATTTCACGGTATGTTAACAGCTGCAGGGTGTTGGGCAGGCCAAATTGGTCCACAAGTGAAACATTAAGTAAGCTCTTGGACATGTTTACCAGTTCTACACAGATCGTGGTCACTGTGTGTGCTTAAGATTTAATAATCCACAAGGGTCAATCAAAAGTTATCAAATTCACACGGTGCACAATGTCTCTTTAATATAAATGTTTAGTTAAGCAACTCCTACCCGGCTGCTTCAAGTATTAGTTATGTCATCTACTAATGTGAAATGGTGTATGTTGTCAGTAACTAGATCTTCCAAATGAAGAGAGTCATAGCTGTGGGAATAACTCAGATATTTATATAAATGCAGGTGACATAACTTTTTTTTTAAGTGTTCATCTATGAACCAAAAAATAATCATTAAAAAGCCATAGAAAAGACTGTTAACTTGATTTTATTTTATATTTTAATGCCGAGACCACTTTTTTGATGCCAGGTATTAATTATTGCTCCATAAACAAATTTTCCATAGCATTTATAACAAAGCAGCCTGCATACTAATATCTCAGCACAAGGGCAAATGTGTACTTTTAAGCCAAAAATATATAAGCATTAAAGAGGCTTCCATTTCTGTCTGGGTGACTTGCACTTGTGAACTTGTCTAAATGTTGGCCAGTGACCGTAATGTGATCTGGTAATACTTCAGGTTTAAACAATCTCTAATTGCCAACTAATAGTCCTGATCCCATTATACTCTTAGAAAAGCACAGGTGTGCTTCAGTAGAGATGGCTTCAGGGCTCAGCAGGTCACTAAATTACCCTTCTGAGTGGCTTTTAATGGAAGCAGATGTTAGAGGTAAAGAGTGACAGCAATTTCTGTAGGAAACCATGCACTTGACAAAATCACCTCAGATACTGTATAGTAAATACTGGCCTTTACTTAAACCCTGCACCAAAGGAGCATTTTTAGAGATAAGTGCATATTACTACTTTTTTTCCTCTTTCTCTTTTGTTTTAAAATGTCTCAGATGTTCACAAGATCCAGCAATAAAAAATAAGAATGCAATAAAATTAATATAGTTAAAACCCCATTTGAAACTATTGCTGACATTTTACAACAAACAGAATTGTTCATATAGAAATGTTTTTCTTAAGAACAATCAGGCAGATATTTTCCTCCTCCTCTTGTACTGGTAAAGCTTTCAAAGCTTTTCAAATCTTGGCTTGGGCACATCTTCTAAGCCTGGCATTATTCATCATGCCACAGTACCACTGTATAATGCCACTGTATCCCCCACCTCACTGGCACTCCACTGATAACACACACACAAGACCACTATGGACCTTGGATTGTTGGCTTGTTGGTATTTTCTTTTTCTACTTTCACAGGCCGAAAACAGTCTAATCCAGTTCTTACAGTTCCCAAGCCACAAGCCAACAGCTTTACTCCAATATCCACTCCATAAATCATTCTTATGGTCTGCACAATCACACAAAGAAATAAAAATGCAGTTATTTGTAAATAAATTCTCATCTTCAATACATAAAATACATACATAATTACAGGGAACAATAGAAATGTATTATGATCCTAAAATGTAATTCCTTAAAGTTTTGTCATCGTTTAAATATCAAGTGCAGAATAATCCTAAATAACTGTAATGCGTCACAACTCAAATGAAAATTCCAGAATCCACATTGTTTGTACAATTTAACCGAACGGCCAACAACACTCATCGTGCTTTGTTACTATATCAATGAGAGCCTGGCTGGATTTCATGAGAGTATGATTTTTAGGACCACTCCAAGTCCAACTGTTGACACGATCCTACTTTCAAAAAAGAAAGGAGGTAAAAATAAGGTTGACATTGAACAATGCAATTGTTTATGCAAAAACTAAACAGTAGTTTGAAACCCTAAAATGAAGGACTGTTGCCAACCCAAACTAACTAAACCTCCTGAGCTACTACAATAGTCCCAATCTCAAACACAAAGGCTGCTGGGATTCGTCATATAAACAGTCACCAGACATCCTGCACTGTTAAAAAAAAGGTAAAAAGTGGTATACAACTGTGTTACTGATGAGAAATGATTAGATGTAATCATAATGTACACAACACAAATGAAGACAATTATTGCATGACTCGGTCAGTCTTGCACCTGCAGATATGGCTAAGGGAAAAGTTTTTCTTTTGCGTTTTTCACATACAGACAACAACTTGGTCAAAACGATCCCCGTTCACACGGATCTGTGAAAATGACTAAAACGCTGTATTATGCATGCCAGGCCAGTAGTTGGAGCTGTCACTTTGTAAAGAAACACTACGCACCTATAGATTGAACACATAATACGCATGCGCATGACGTTACAGCTTTCACAAATTCGCGTTTTTGTACGTTACATGGACATTTTCAGGCCACCAAAATGCTGTTGTCGTGTAAATGAACTGCCAAAGCAAAAAGTTTATCGTTTTTAGATGAAAACAGCCCCTAAACATTCACGTCACATTATTAGTTATTTTTTCTTCCTTTTTGTTATATTCTTTTCTTCCTTGCATATTTTAAAGCAGATTTTATATATGTTTAGTCCATTTTTAATTTTAACTAATATTAATTAGTTAATATAGCGTGAATTCTGCCTCTACCTATCAAACATTACAGCACAATATTTAATGTACATTCCTTTTTCTCCATATCTTTATTTGATTAAAAATATGACCTAAAAACGATAATTTTAGGAGATTTCTCTAAACTGGTCAAATAGTAAAAAAAAACAAAAACGCTTTTCAGTGTACTAAATTACAAACAGTTTATACTGCTCTCTCTCAATAAGGGAAACGGCAGCCGATTATTCCATCCAGTTCTGTGTATCAGAGAAAAAAAAAGAAAAAAAAAAAAGAGGAAAAAAATCCAGTACGAGTTCATTCATTTCTTGAGTAATAGGTGTGCATGTGTGTGTGTGACTGGATGTGATACTCTGGGTCTCAGTATGTCTATAGTTTTGCAGTGATGACGACCCAGAATGCATTGTTTATCTGCCTTTGTAAGGGAAAAGCTGGATTGGAATCACAGAGCACACTGGTTTTCTTTATAAATGTCACTAAAGCAATTTGGATGCCAAATAAATTGAGGTCTGACTGATAGTTGGATCCAGAATGATATATGATGTTTGATGACTCGTGATTGGTTTGGATTTGTTTCATTCATTAAGTGAAATGTGAGGGTTTCCCCTCATCTTTTTTCCAGAAGGTGAAGAGAGGCTGACAAAGATCAAATGAATCCATTTTGTTTAAAAGTAGCATATCAAGTAAAGCATAAATCATAAAATCAAACCTTGACATAATAGACAATCCTGCTCAACTAATATTAAAAATTAAAATAATATGACATCATTGAATAATAGTTGGATAAAATGTAACAATGCTATGTCAGGGCAATAATCAAATATTTGAATTCAATTTAGAAATTTCACTTTAGAGAAAAACACTTCTTGAGATTTTACATTTTACATTATTTTTCTGGAATAAGCAGCTGTAAAAATGTCTGTTTTGATGCTATGTGTTAACAAAACTTTAGATTCCGGGTGTGAGGGGGCGGTCACTACACTTTTTATTCCATTTACGTATGCTTCTCATTTTTAAAAGCAAAAATGTGCTCTGTGTGATTGGCCCCTTATAAGCATGACACTTGAAAGTAAAAAAATTTTTTGCCAAATTGGACAGACAGGCTTCATCCGAATATGCATACTCCCTACTGTATAGTACGTGAAAAATATTTTGTGAAAAGAGTAGCATGAAGTTTGCCTACACTTAATGACAAGACAGAAATGAGTTGCTTGTATGAACAAGATTCACCAGAAAATTCAATCCGATAATTTTACCGTAATGTGTGAATGTGGCTATTGTCCATTCAGAGACAAGTCCAAATATAGTGTTCATTAGAAGCGTCCAGACAGAGTCATTTCTGTGATTTCTTATTAGGAGTCAATAAATGTTTATGGGAACTACAGAGGGCCAGTTTAACATTAATAGCCAGTGACAGCAGACTCTCGGGTGATGCCTGAGGTCAGACTGACATTTCCCACCATTACGGTCAAGATTTGAGACTAGTGGATATAATTTAGACAGATTCCACCCAGAGTGTCCGAAACACCTAATGTCTTCCACTGTCTTCTCTTGGGAAACACGGCACAGGGCGTTTCATATGACTTCAGCAGCAAAACGACATGATGTCACTTGGTTGGATTTAGGACACAGTTCACTTCACTGTTTAGATGTTGCCTTTCCCATGAGCAACCTTATTATACGCAGTATTAATTGACTGAAGAACAGGCTGATGTTGAACACGATAAAACAGCCATAATCAAATCCACTGCGAAAGGCAGCTCAGTGCACTGCACATTCGTAATGCAATGTAGCTGATTGATTAAAAATGTCTTTTTGTTCTCTGCTGGAATTGCTAACTATAGACTCATTAAACATCCCATGAGTGATTGTTAAACAGATTTCCTGATGCACTATTTATAGCTGCAGCGCCACATAAACCCGTTTTTCCCACAAGTCCTCTCTCACAGCCACACGGACGCACTGTAAAGGTCTCCGAACACCCCCTTCACAGATCTCTGTGGATGAAAACTCAGACGCTCACAGCACTAATCACTAAGTGACCATTCCCAGCAGCCGAAGGAGGGGGTCAAGCACAGGGCAAACGGGCATGGGAAAAATGCAACAATTATATCATTTCCTGCTCTGCCTTCACTATGAAAAAATGGAGAGCATTTACTGCTGGGTGGAGCAATTGAGTTGAGTGAGACTGTTGTGTGTGAGGCTTGTGACAGTTATGTTGAAAGTTTTGTGCTCTTCCACCGAACTACGGAAAGAATGTTTTGCTGAAGGGGTCTAAACCCAACCGCTAATATTTATTTAAACATTTTAAAACACATTTTTATTAAATAATTTTTTTAATGTAATTATTTGTAATTTAAAATATTATTTTAATATATTTTTAAATATTTTATTTACATTTTATATTTTTACCAC
>RJVU01002418.1:1652489-1706582 GCA_003731715.1 Anabarilius grahami | reverse complement strand
ATACATTATATTAAACCATTGCACAGTTGAGTTACTATGTTGGCACCAGAAAATCTTAAGACACTGATTTGCTAAAAGTTACAATTATTAACATTTGGTTTTATCATGTGTAAATGAAAAAAATATATATAATAAAAACAATAAATTTGTTACTTAAATCTCTTATTTTAAAATCAAAATGCATTATTGCTATTTGAAACGGACTTGTATTTGAATAAGCTTTAAGATGAGTTGTAACTGTTTTTGAAATTATTTTTAGTGAATGTCTCAATGTGTGAATGAATCACCTACAATGTGATTAGAATCTCTTAACATGTAATAATAATAATAATAATAATATATGTTAAGATCAAAAGGGCTATATGTAAGAATTTTTTTATGTATTAATCAATTTTGTTATTGCTAATAGGCCTGGGTGGGCCTAGATGGGAAATACATTTTTTTTTTAAATAACACAATATTATTAATGTTTAACAATTTGCCAATATCTGGATTCCAACTGATTCCAACTAGCAGGCCCATTTTATTGGCTAAACAGCTTTCTATGACACATTTAAGAAAAAAAAAAAAATCTAGACAATGAATTATTTTAGACGAATATGCTTGCACTATATCACTGATTAGATATATTTCAAATAAGGCCATGTTTTACTGGAAACGGAAGACATTTTGCATTATAAGGACCCACAAATATTCCCCCATTGCATTATTATACATTATATTCAACTTTGGGTGAACTAAACACTATCCACGATACATGTTGTTGCATATTTATATACTATAATATATTGTGACACGATATATTGATACACCCCATTATACAATGTTCAGGATAATTCCAAAAGAAATATATTCTAAGTGACAATAGCAGCATTTTCTTAGCGATATGCTATTCACATTAGGTGAAAATAGCAGTAGATTCTATTTACAACATGTAAAAGTATCGGATCTTTGCAATAAGAGTAAAGATGCCATCTATACTTTATACTGGCAGATACCATTTGCACCTCAGTATTTTTGGACGCTGCCTTATTGGGAGAATAAAAACCCTCCCTACACCTTCCCCTAACACAATAAACACTTTTAATTTTATTAACCACTCGATCGCAGTTTATTTCCACTTTCAGAACATTATTTTCATTTTTGTTGAAAATAAATGCGAACTCTGCAAAAGGCGGATTCGAACCCGTTTCGATCGCGTTAAAAATCAGGTCTGCGAGTATTACTGACTACTGCTGTGCCACTAAAAAACGCTGAATTCTATATGTCTTTTTTAAAACTTGAATGGCCCAACCAGACATTGGTGGGCAGAGCTAGTGTAAATAGCATTTGCCAACAAGGGACGCTATTTGCACTTAGTGTAAACAGTCAAAGTCAGATCTACGGGTGGGCCAGTCAGATTTAGGGAAATACGTTTTTTTTTTTTTTTTTTTATAATAATACAATTTTCTAACATTTAACAATTCTTCAATTATTTTAAATGCGTTTTGTCATGCATTAGACATCTATCCTAATATTAACAAGAACATGCTAATCATCTTCAGTTACGTCACACCAGTAATGTTTTGTTCTTCGCGCCAATATCCGGATTCCAACCTATGATTCCAACTAGCAGCGACCTTTTTATGTTATTACAAAAATGGCTAAACCACCATCTATGAAATTTAAGAAAGAAACACGTCTAGATAAAGATGACAGGACAGCGTTTTGTTTTCTGAAAGAGAACTAACAGATAATAGAATTACGACGATATTATCAACATCTTAAATTCAAAATCCCGCCGACTCCGACTTGTTTAGAACAGACATCGGCCATACAAGGTAAGCTATGGGTAGGTTTTTGAAAGTCTGGCCCGCCATGGCATGGTTAATATGCATTATTATTTGCATTTGTAAGCAATGGGGTTTCTGAAATGTACATAAGCCACATGTACTGTATTAGCAATGGCAGGTCGTCGATATAGACTTCATTGTAGCGCGTCTTGCAATGCAATAACTTACCCCGTTTGCTTTGACGTGTTGGTGACCCGTTTAATCTTACATTCTTCACCTGTAAGTCATGGACGTTTATAGTACCGTGCAGAGACCCGTTTATCTTTTTACTTTCAAATTAAGCCGGTTGAAAAACATGGGGTGATGCGAATTATACACTTTTAGAGGCCCATCATCCATATTCTGCACCCGCCACTGACTTGTAATGTCAATGTGTCATGCAGATAAAAGGGATTACTTCTATGGCAAGCCGTTTTGACTTTTATTCACATCTCAGGATATGAATTCTTGATATCAACAATTCGGTTCTTGATATCAGGAATTACATTTCCACTAGTAACAATGTTAATTCTTGATATCAACATTTGAATTTCCACTAGTAAAAACTAGAATTCTTGATATCTGTAATTGTATTTTCACTAGTGAAATGTCACCATAGGCTGCCATTCAAATTCAATTGTTGATATCAAGAATTGAATTCTTACTAGTTGAAATTCCAATTTCACATATCAGAAATACAATTCTTACTAGTAAAAATTGTAATTTTTGATATCAATAATTACATTGCTACTAGTAAAATGCGAATTTTTGATATCAAGGATTCAATTGTCACTAGTTGAAATGTCAGTTCTTGATATCAACAATTGAATTGCTACTAGTAATAATGTTCATTTTTGATATCTGAAAATGTATTTCTGATATCAATATAATTTCAGATATCTAAATTTGCTTTCTTACTAGTAACAATCGCATTCATGATATCAGAAACTAATATTGTCACTAGTGACAATCAAATTATTGATATCAAAAATTAACATTGTTACTAGTAGCAATTCAATAGTTGATATCAAGAACTGACATTTCAACTAGTGACAATTGAATTCTTGATATCAAAAATTCACATTTTTACTAGTATGAATTGTATTTTTGATGTAAGAAATAAATTCTTGATATCAACAATTGAATTTGAATGGCAGCCTATGGTGACATTTCACTAGTGAAAATACAATTACAGATATCAAGAATTCTATTTTTTACTAGTGGAAATGTAATTCCTGATATAAAAAATGAGCATTTTAACTAGTGAAAATTGAATTGTTGATATCAAAAATTAACTTTGTTACTAGTGGAAATGTAATTTCTGATATCAAAAATTGCCATTGTTACTAGTGGAAATGTAATTCCTAATATCAAGAATTATCTTTTTAACTAGTGAAAATTTAATTGTTGATATCAAGAATTCATATCCTGAGAATGAATAAAAGTCAAAACGGCTTGCCATATACTTCAATAGTCTCACGTAGTAGTCAGATCTATAAATCTCAAATATACTCAAACTATCATAAGAGAGTAATTTAAATTACCTCATCCGTTGACATGATGTGAATTGCAGAGTGTGTGAAAACAGATCCACGTCTATGATCAGATGCTTTCTTACCGCTGCCATATTTGTTGTTAATTTTTTTTTATTGAGAGGAAAGCGGCGCGCGCAGCACATTTATCTAACAGTCGCTCTCAGTAGACAGCGTCTGGATGTTTGATAACAGTATATCGCTGCAAAGGTATGTCCAAACTTATTTTTACTTCTTAGGAGAAAACGATAAAGAACTCCGTTGTGAGTATATTGGCTCCTTGAATCACGTTCAGCGAGCACGAGCAATAGTGGCTGCAGTTCAGTTAACAGCCACCAGTGTCGCTAATAACAAGGGTTTCTGAATTCTACACACAGCCCTTTTAATTCGTATTTCGCCAATAAGAAAATGTTGTATATTCTGTTACTATGTAAGTATATTTTGTCTGGAATCGGTTTGGTTCCAGCACACCTGCCTATGATTTACAAGACTTTGATTAGCTGCTTCAGGTGTGTTTGATTAGAGTTGGACCTAAACTCTGCAGGAAGGTAGATCTCAGGAACAACCCTGGTTTAAACTTAATGAAAAAGGCCTGTGGAATGTTTGGATAATGAACTCTTGAAAAGGGGGTAATTGGTGTCAGGTGTTCCAGTCAGTTCAGGTGTGGCACCCCACCATAAACATAACTGCATAATATTAATGACCTGCTGTTCAAAAGAAATATGGACCTATGAAAAAATATTTCAAAGGGGTTGGGAACATGACAGTTTGGATTGAAAGATTTGAGTGTCATTGAATGGTCAGTGAATGGATATACTATAAAATCATCACAATTCAGAAATACTAACAGCAGGGATCTGCAGCAGCATTTTAACTTTGTTGTTGCCTGAGTTCACTAGACAAACTTTAAAACCAAAACTATATTTCAATCCAAACAGTTCTGAATTGATGAACATGCCAAAATACCTCACAAATTCTCAGCATATCTGATCAGCATTAATAGGAAGTTTCCAGATACACAATGCTCACCCCACTTACATATAAGGGCTCACATTCTTCTTTCATCACTGAAGTTGATTGCTAACACGATTTGCTCAACAAAGATACCACTGTAACATGTTGTGGGTTTTCGTGTTTGTGGTTCATTAAATTATATGGTTTTAAAGATTTTAATCAGATGAAGATAATTTTATAGCAAACGTTTAAGCAGAAATCCAGATAATTCCAGAGAGTTAATCGGTTTATATGTATTCACTACTGTTCAAAAGTTTGGAGTCTGTTGGTTTTTTTTTTTAAATGTGATTTTTAAAGGCTTCATTTATTTGAGTAAAAACAGTAATATTGTGAAATGCTATTACAACTTAAAAAAGCTTTTCTATTTTAATGTATTTTAAAATGTAATTTATTCCTGTGATGGAAAAGCTGAATCTTCAGTGTCACATGATCCTTCAGAAATTAGCAAACATAATATCTTGTTAGTATGTTTTTTCCGCCCCCCATGATTCTTCAAAAAGCAAATAAAAACAGCATTTATTTAAATTAGAAATCTTTGGTAACATTATAAATGTCTTTACTGTCACTTTTGATCAATTTAATGTGTCCTTGGTGAATAAACTAATTTAAAATAAAAAAAATTATTGACCCCAAATTTAAAAATTTTAACCTATTAGTAGAGATTTATTCTGTCAAAATCAAGACCAGCACTAACTCATGCAAACCTCCGGATCCTCCACCCTGATTTTCATAAAGGACTTAAATGAGCAAACACCCATTTGTCTTCCGGACTTTTTCCATTGTGCCAGTCATTCTCTGTCTCTTGTCAACTGGTAATTCGCTCACTCATGGATATTCATTTAACAAGTCACAATAATGAAATTAAGACATTCTACGCAAACCACAGATATCTTTTTCTTCTTCTTTTTTTTAACAATAACTAGAATTTGAGCTGAAGTAAGAAACAGGCCTCTCAATGTCAAATCTAATGGAACAATTATATGGCAATTTCTAGAGGCATCAATTCACACTCATCTATGCTGGTGGGGAAAGCCAGTGTACCAGTAAACTAAATCTGTCAACTTCAGCCTTTCAGCTCTCACCCAAAACCCAAGCTGAAAGGTATTGCTGTTAAAGCTTGAGGTAATGACAGAATGTCCTGAATTTTACATCACTCTTTTTTTTAACTCCCATAATTCACCCCCCTGACGTTTATATCCAATATTTCCATGTCATATGTTTGTTACCTATGAGTCAGTGGAAGGCAGAGTCGGTGAGCTATTCGGATAAGTGTTTGGATACTACTATGAAAGCATTTATTTAATTTGGCATGAGCTGAGGTGGAATTACGTCCACTTATGAGGTAAGAACTGTTGTGACAAGGTGCTGATGCCAGACCCATTGTGCTTGCAAACTCAATTATTTCTGTTGCTATGAAACATGGAAGAATTTAACACAGTATCCGAAAAATAAGATTTATAGTTTTATACTGGGATTCAAAATGCATTTATATAAGATTTATAATGGGAAAAGAGAGTAGCATAGTGACTGGTACATAATTCTGTAAATAAAATCTATATAAAATAACATAAATAAAATGTCAAAATAAAACTAAGCATCACAGTTCGGATTGACTTTAAAAAAAAACAGTCTGAACACTGTTATCACATATAAATAATAATGCATCAAGGGATAATTTTTTTTTTTCTTAATAAATAATGGCCACTGTGAGGGCTCCTTGCTACTCTAGACTTTCTTTTGTCCCCCATATATGCTTATAAAAGCTGTGTCCAATGAGCAGAAAAGTTTCTGTTTCAGAACCATGTAGCGCTCTAACGACCAGGCAGCACATTATCCTCAAAACGGCTCTTCTCTTTCTCTTCTGTGGGCTAGTTTGAGAGAGTACAAGTGGGTTTTTTTATCCCCTTCCTCCCTTGGCCTTCTTAGTCTTTTCAATGTCACACAAAAGCTGTGATAATCAAGGCTCAATTTTCCTCTCTTTCTCAATGAGTTTGGTCTGAATTTATTACGATGCCAGAGACTTGCTCTTTGATGTCATTAAATCCATGAGGGAGTTCATTTTCTCTCAAAGCACTTTATCAAAGCACTTCAGATGCGTCCTCAAGCTTTCTTGTGCAGAAACGCTCTACCAGAGGGCTGTTCACCACAGATGCAGTGTGTCCTTCCTACGAGCCCTTTAAGAATGAGCTGCCGTGGCTATGTAGCACTCAGTCACTTTATAACCCAGAGAAGCAGGAAGGGTCAAAGGTCAGATCTCATTCTGTCAATCTCTCTCAATTTATTTATTAATTTTTTTAAATCTAAAAGTTAAAAATATTTTGCTGTTTAAGGCATTTTGGCTGCATTTACACTGCAAGTCTTAATGCACAGATCCGATCTTTTGACCATATCCGATTTTTTGGCCAGTGTATTAACATTTACTTCAGACGCGACTGGTATCCGATATCTGTGTTTACATTAATTCCCGCCCAAAATAAATGATTGTCCTTGATAGCTTTGCATGCACATGGTAGACCCTCAGGTTTTGAATGGCCGTGCTATTAAAATTATTTATATATTTCACGTCGGGTGGTCAAGTCATGATTACCTGCCAGAATGGATAAAGTTAACAGCTGTCAGTGTCATGGATGTTTTGCAGTGCGATTTCTGACTGAACTAATATAGACTGGAAAATAAAGATAATTTGCGGTTGTTATTTTATCTACAGTCGTTAAATCTAGAATTCTGAAGGGAAATAAAGTAGCAGCTAAGATTACATTTATTTGAATGAATGATAAAGACAGCGCGAGCAAGGAGAGAGCGCACACGAGAGAGAGAGAGAGAGAGAGAGAGTAGCATACCCAGTGAAGCTTTTGGTTTATTAAAATAAAAAATAAAAAAACACATGGTTGTCTTTTTTAAGTTAACTGGGCAGAGGTTCAAATTCAGCTGCTGAATGTGTGTGTGTGTGCATGTGCTAGATAGACAATAGATAGACATACATTTTCTACCTCAATAATAAACCTGCAAATTTTTAGTGCGAGTGCATACAGGCACGTCTGCTTCATAATACAACATTAAAGCTACCTTTTAGTAAGCAAACGTGTCGCCCTCACCTTGTGGTGGCTGGGAATTCCAATGGGAATCGGATATGCGTGTTTAGATGTAGGTTGCATGGCCAGAGATCGGATATGTATCTGATTTAAAACTACATTTGAAAGTGGCTCAGATCGGATGCGAAAAAATCGGATCTCATGTGGATTTTTGTGTTTACACGTGTGCAACAAATTCCGATCTGTGTCATTTTTTGTGCCAGTGTAAATACAGCCTTTGATAGAATTTTCCCCAATGGATTTGCTCTAATGTAGATTAATAAAAAATAAAATAAAACTTTAAAATAATACTTAAAACTAAGAATTGTCTAAATACACACATTTTGATTTGCCCTATTTCCAACTAGTCTTTAGAAAATGTAAAATTGGTTACATTTGATCTTACAATATTTAAACAATTTTAAAATGAAATTTAGAAATTGTAACATTACACATATATACATTTCTATATGTACAGTATATAGTAGGCATATAAATTTAGGTTTGCACAAGAACTGGGATGCCAAAAAGGGTTACAATGGCTTGATTTATTTGGGTGGGTTGAAAACTCAATTTTTCCTCAAACATTTCATAGAATATTTTGAGAGAACACCATGTAAATAAGATTTGTCTTCATGTTTGAGTTCAAGTTAAAAACTTTTTTTTTCTTTTACTCTTCATTGGGATACCTAATGTGCATGGTGTTTCCACATAGAAATAAGTCACAAGCTGGGGTCATCTTACAGTTTGTTATTCTCACAACAGTAAATTAATCTATATTAACTTTAAAAACATGCATCGGTATCTACAGCATGTAATTTGCAATCATTTTACCTCTCAAGGCAGAGAAAGAATAACCACAACTTATTATGAATATTCATTTATCTGCTTAATTTATTTGACGGCGTCCCTATGAGCAGGACACAATGAGAGGCAGATTTGAATCACTATCTTGTCACAATGTCATTTCATATTTGAAAAGAGGAAGAGATGGTCATTTAACTCACAAATAAAGTGCCAACTAATTAAATCAGACAAGGACAATGAGTTGTGATATTAAAACTTGGATAAAACAGAGAGACTACGGACATCTCAGAAAGGTCTGTGATAAGACTGAATGGTCAATTCAGCACCACCAAATGAGGTCTCCTTAGGTTATCTTGGATAAATTACTTTACTCTGCTGACACAAACAATACAGAACTGCCAAATTGCTTATATGCGCCATTGTCTGTGGTGGAGTGCAACCTTTTTCAGGCCGTGGTGCGTGACTTAAAAAGGGGCAGCCTTCTTTTTTTTTCTTTTCTTTTTTTTTTGGAGCACTTCTGTGAAATAGACATGTGAAATCTGCAAAGTTTGTGTTGTAAGGCCAAGGCACAGAGAGAGTTTTCTTTATGTGTGTATTTAAATTCCTACTTTAAACAAATTTGTGTCCTCCCATGTGGCATGGCTTCTAAGACCCAGCAGATGAGATGCATCTGTACTCTAAATAAGGCTCCTTGAGGGCGCGATGAATCTCTGCATGGAGCAAAAACAGAGTGGCTTACATCCAAACACTAACGCAAGACAGTTATGCAGTATTCTCTTTTTTCTTTTTCACACACTACACTAAATAGTACGGTACAAATAAAGAGCCGGCTTAACATCAATACTCTCATTGAAATCAAATAAGTTATTGTTCTGCGCGGGGTACTGTTTCATTTTTCCACCGAGGATTCTGCAGTACAAACAAACAAGAAGAGCACAAAAAATGTTTGAATACAAAAGTAAAGTTGTGATAAAATGTATTGTGATTAATAAGGCCTCCACATACCCCACAGCCATTGAATGTCATCACTTAGTACTGCATGTGACTGCTGTTGTTGAAAGTTTTATTTTCTCACGAGACCTCCATTCGGTTGGTTTAAATGCAGTAAGCCAGCTGTTGACTAATGGTGATTCAAGCACTGTATATTCTCACTATATAACAGCACTTGGGAGCCATTGAGACTTGGCTGATTAAAGCTGACTTTGTTTGAGCGATATCAGTCTCATACATTGATACCTGCCAGTCACTCCAAAATCCTCTGAACAAAATGGACTTTAGAAAATGATTGAAATAGGATTCAGGAGAACAACGTTCTATTGTCACCTCTGATAAACATCACTCTTTTTGATCAAATATCTGTTTGTGTGATTTCTGAGAACTTTGGCATACTTCCTTTCACTTTTTGTAAAACTCAACGGGGTTTCACTACAGGCTATAATGGCCCATGGGGATATTCTGCCACATTAAAATCATATTGTTATGGTGCTCAAAAATCTGCCAAAATCTCCATGATGTCCCTCAAGTTTTTATTTGAGCCACTTCTTCTCCTTTCTCTGCTGGAAACCCCGTGATCAGAGGAAACCCAGACACATCGATCCAAACTGAAACAAAATGTGTATTGTAAGGCTCTGTATTGAAAATAGGGTTTACATGGTGGAGTGTTGTCTATAAAAGTCATAAAAACAAAGGAGGGATGTGTCTCCCAGAGTGCTTGGACATTAGCGCAGGAAATGGAACAAGGTCAGAAAATTAAAAGTGCAATTTTCCGGTTCTCATTTTCTTAATTCATTGCAGCTTAAGCTGTTCTCTACTAAGGCTGGTCGGAAGGAAGGAAGAGGTTTTGGCTTCGACCAGTGGTCTCTTAGCAATAGCACAAATCCGTTTGAACCAACGTGCTGGTGTCCTTGTGGCATCCTCCTTTTTTTTTTTTTTTGAAGAATGGAGGCTTCAAGTTGTCGATGAACACACAATGAACCATGTTAGTTTAGAGCTGCTACTGCTGAGAAACTGACAATAAACAACAAGTCTGTAGTTACAATAAAACTCAAAAGATGAATGTGACATTGAGGTTCTTATTTACTTATTTACAGGGCTCTGAACTTCCTCGGAATGACTGTTGACCCATGCATTATGGCTGTGAATCAATTAAAAAATTGTTATATAAATCTGTGTGATTTAATCACACTAACATAAATATATTTATGTGCCTCAATTTCTGTACGTACGTATTTCTGTTGGCCAAAACCCAGAAACAATTTAGCATTTTAGCACTTCCAGTTTCAAGACTTCAAGACTTCAAGATATTTTCACGTTGTTTTCTACGACATAAAACACACCAGTAATACTCCACTCGTGACTTTTTAATGCTTCTACATATCTTGAAAAAGGCTATCAAGTTGCTAAATGGGACTATAAAGACTTTCAGGGAAAATGTTTTTTAACAAAGACTGAAAGAGTTGTCAGAAGCTTGGAGGTGGTGACGTTGAAGTCCTGAGACCATGATGTAGTTCATTTATAGCCTATGTTTAGCTTTTTTGTTTCTGGTGATTACATTTAGTTGTCATAAATGTTGTGCTCATTTGTGAAAATTATCTTGATGGGCAAAACATGTAAGTGTCAACTTTTTTGATCACAGAGAGATTTTTTTTTTTTGCAATTAATTCAAAAGCCTATGGAAAATCCTATCGGGTTTTTGTCGAGGGAACCAGTGTGATGCTAACTTCTGGGTTGGCCTACAAAAATACATAATCCCTGTTCCACTCCATGTGAAAATGTATATAGAATCAACATAATAAGAGTCTAAAGAACGGAATTTTCTGAATCAGAGAAAGATATGGAAAGAGCAACTGTATCATTTCTATGATATTCTGTGAAACATTCCTGCATTTGGATATAGCCTCCAACCATTGCTTCAGTGGCATTGTTTCCAAAATAATTTCACATCAAATGAAGTGTACATTGTCCTCAATTATAAATGCCTTTTAAGTATTTGGAAACATAGTAAAGTTAGTATTATTTTAGGAGAACAGTGTCATACTCACTGAAAATGAATTTTGTCACCCTCTAAGCATTTAGACCATGTTTTCCAGGAAATCTATAAATACCACTTAAGTGTCAAACTTCAATGCTAACTTAACCAGAGCATAAAATCTCAACCACTTCTCAATAAACAGACTTTCCAGGAGTCATTACCATAATTTTGTTCATTTTATTCATGAAATCTTTTGTATTGTTCAATGGTAGACCTTCCCTGATTCCTTGACAATCAGTATTGTTAAGAATAGGCCTATTCATTGAGTTATTCACTTATTTAAACATGTAGCTTTCATAATCATATTAGTTCCAGCATGTGTGATAGAAAACAGGCCTAAATCGCAGTAATATCTTCCAAAACCATCTCCCATCTGGATGCACACTTTTTTTTTCTTCTTTTTAAAAAAAAATAGAAACATCATTTGATCACAGATGTCATTCTGTTGAACTAATTTCTAGTTAATTTGTAATTTAAGATAAAAATCTTTGTGTCCTTTTCCGCTTGTCCATGTTTTCGTATTCCAGACAGACTGTGATACTGACTTTTCATGTTACATCATTATGCCAGTAGGTGGCGCAAGTGACTGTCTTAGTCATTGAGTCATTTATTGAACCCATTCGCTCAAAATGCTGATTCTTTCAGGAACGAAATAAGTCATCATTCATTCAAACGAGTCATTCATCCATTCACCCGATTCATTCATTAATGCTGATTCTTTCAAAGAGTAAGTGGCTAGATGTGTTCGACTTGAAGCAGTGCTGTGCAGACTGATCAATGTATGACATCAAAGTACCGCCAGAGCAAATGGAAAGCATACATGCATACTTTGATGTCATACACCAATCGGTCTGCACAGCACAGCTTCAAGTCGAACACACTTGCTGACTGTCTTTCTAAGCGAGTCATTAAATCATCCAATAGGGCTGGGACAATATGTCTATGCGTCACAACATCGATTCTTATATTTTTAGAATGTATCAGGATTCTCTCTGAGCTTAGTTTTTAACAGCAGATTGCGCTCTAGGCTACTTTTTAACCACACACTCAAATGCTCACGAAGAAGAGTGCTGAAGAGCACTCATACTTTCGGCAGAGTCTGAGAATGTACTTGCACCTCAGAATGCTTTTATGTAAACAGCCTACTGCAAACCCCCTTGTAATTCGCTTAAACCTTTTTGAACTTTATGAACTGATTATTTTATAGAAGGTTCAAGTGGTGTGTGTAAGGAATTGGAAGGAAGCAGAGTATGGCTGTTTTTAAAGCAGGCAGTGCCATCTGCTGTTAAAAACTAAGCTCAGAATCGATTTGAGAGAGAATTGCGATACATTTGAAAAATATCAGAATTGATCCAGAATAATTTCTTGATTTGCTATGCATCGATATATTGTCCCAGCCCTATGATCCAACCAATTTGTAAAAAAAAAAAAACAGGGAATCATTCAGGAACTAACCTCTACTGCAGGGGTGCCAATCCTGTTTCTGGAGATTTACCTACCTGCAGAGTTCAGATCCAACACACTTGTCTGTAATTATCAAGTGTTCCTTAAGATCCTAATTAGCTGGTTCAGTTGTGTTTGATCAGGGTTGGAGCAGAACTTTGATGAAGGTAGATCTCCAAAAACAGGATTGGGCACCCCTGCTGTACTGTGTGTGGCTCGGTGTTCTGCTGTGGCATCATTCGGAACTATTTATCTTAATAATTTCGTTAGTTGAGCAAACAAAGTAACTGGCAATAACTGCCTTAAAATAAGTTACTCAATATTAACTTCTTGTTAATTGAACTGTTATATAAAAAGCGA
Source organism: Anabarilius grahami (assembly GCA_003731715.1). Lineage (NCBI taxonomy): Eukaryota > Metazoa > Chordata > Actinopteri > Cypriniformes > Xenocyprididae > Anabarilius > Anabarilius grahami. The sequence continues at coordinate 1,693,513 of RJVU01002418.1, read as the reverse complement.
CATCACACAATCATGGGCTGTTGTATAAAAGACCCCCGTTTCATCTGTCTTGTGCTTGTATTTAGTAGTTTCCTCCTGTATAGTCAACTAAATTAAGAAAGGGCTCTTATCAGCAGCTATCAATATTTCCACTCTGTAAAGACCCCCCAACTTCACTAACATGTTACATATGGCACACATGTTTGCTATTACAGCCATTTTCCTAAGCCACACACTTCTGTGCTCTTGCAAATGAGAGGTTCACAGCCCCGCTTCGCCACCACTTGTCTCCGATTCGTAGACTCCCATTGGCAAAAAGCTGGATGGGACACGAATACTGATTTTATTTCCTCCCCATCTGATATACATTGGAGGTAATGGAAGTTGCGCAGATCAAGCAATGATATATTCCAGTAGAAATCAGCGACGGAGCTTTGAGGTTGATTGTGTCGTCTTTGATTGCGTGTTAATGATAGTCTACTTTCGTATGTCTCCAAGTCAATTCTTTTCTTTTTTCTTTTCTTTTCACATTTTTGGTAAAATATGTTGGAGACAGCAAATTTACAGTTAAAGTCGGAATGAAACGGAAGTTGCGATAGTCTTTTCTTCCCTATTTCCAAGTGAAATGGCTTCTCGAACAAGAAAAAAAAAGTAGGGTGGGAAGTAAGTCTGTCCATCATAATTGATTGGATTGTTGTGGTTTGCTATTGCTGCATTCTCATTTGAGTGACAGGTTGTCCCGCCCTTGCGCCAGTAAACATTATTTCATTAAGTTATTTTGATTAAAGATTACAAGGGCACACAAATTTAAAAGAAATAATGATGTGCACAGATAAATCATTTATAATGAATGCTATAATATTACATTAAAAAAATAAGAATTTTGATTTTATGGTTACTTTAAACAATGTAACCATAAAATTATTTAATTAAAATATATAAAATATATAAAATTATCATTATTTCATGAATAATGAATGTTTTTCTGATCTTTGTTCAGGTGATTCCAATGCAGGACATAAAATATGGTGAACATTAAAATATCCTAGTCCAAGACAAAATGTAATGCCACAATTGTTGAAACTTTCCAGTTGCTTACAGCTTGGAGATGAGATGGGCCCTCTTGGCACCCTCCCTCTGGCAGTGTCTTTGCACACAAGTATCCGAGCTATCCTGTGCCAGCTCTTAAACACAATCCTCCAATGCTACTCTGGGTTTGGCACGGGCCTGGAATTGGGGACCAGAGCTAAATAACTCCAGACTCTCTAAGCATTTGAAGGGCAACATTTCTGATGTACGGAGCGAGAATCGGGGGCCTGTGTTTTCCAACCAGACTGATAAGGCTATTAAAGATGTTTTTGAGGCGCTATTTCTGTTGTGAAACAGAACGTGGCCAGCTAGCGGGAGAAATAGCAATCCTTTTGTTATTGAGAGGACAGAAGGATTTCTTGAGGCCTTTGGCTCTTAATCGCATCCAGACTCTGTTTGATTATGATATGTGAGTTATCGCATCACTAAAATCCCTAAAGTGGCTTATGGTCTTATAGGTGACATTTGAGGTTGTGTTGGCCGGTGTGCTGTCAATACACTGCCTGCGTACTAACAGTTATTTAATGTTGTGATATGTTACATACATAAGAGAAATGGTTTAGTTTAGAGTATCAAATGGCCCCAGCAACCATACAAGTCATAAATATTTTTTTTTACCTATAGTAATTGCACAGCTAAACAACTTGGTTGTTTGGAGGGAACTCTTTTATGCATCTAACAGTACATTTCATGTGAATATATAATTATATAATACAAATAATTTCCATGAAATGCTCTGAGACATCATTCCTTAAAACAAACAAACAAACAAAAAAACAATCCCATAGACTGTAGACCTACACTAAACCTACTGACATAAGAGTTTATGACTTTATTTAGAGGCAAGTATAAGTTTATGGTTGTTGTTTTTTATAAGATTCTACAGTGGCAAAAATCCCCCTTTAGAACAGGCGCTCAATTCAGCAGACCCCGCGCATGTGATCTGGCCCCTGCCACACAATACTGTCCCTTAGGGCATGTAAATAGCCGTCATTCAGTCATGTTCAAAATGACAGACAACACAGCGATGCACTGGGGTGAAAAGTCGTGACTCTCTCAACCCTGTCCCAGCAAGACACCATGTTAGTCACATGACCTCAGAAGGTTAATTTAAGTTAATTTAAGAGGCTTGCTTTGTATTAATCATTCAAACAAGATGCATTTAAGTGATTTTCATGTTTGTAATAGTGAATCTACTGAAGAGATGTATTGTACAGGGAAAAAAATACATTCTTTGTTACATGAAATAATGTAATGCATTTAATGTAATTATTTATTTATTTGCTTGCTTGCACAACAGTGAATTATCTATGAAATAAGTCACTAAAGCAAGTTATTTTGAGTCTTTTATTTCTAAAAATAATGTGTTTCTCAGTGCCCTGTTAAATATTATTATAACATTTTACAATTTTTCCTAATAATTCAATTGTATGTCATTCCTCCCAGGTATTCTTGATATGCAGTGTGACAAGAGGCGAGGACAGTTTCATGAGCTCAGAGAGCCCATTTTGGCAGCGAGCATCTTTTAGCACCCTGCCCAGATGGTGCATGACGATCGGATGTGGGGGAGCCACCAGTAAATATATTTCCACATTTAAACTACGGAAGAGGAAAGGAGTGTCGATCAAAGAGCCAGATCTCCGAGACAGGTACCAATTACTCTCCGGATCAGATATTTACCATGAAGCCTTTGTGTGCCTTTCATATTCCAGACAGTTTAAGGAAAGGCTGTCTTTGATCAGACTGATAAGCCATGGTATATGCCAACACACGCATGCACATTCTAACACGCTACGGCACACACACTCACACTAACGCATGCTAAAATGCACTCAGCGCCACATGTGTAGTCAATTAGCAGCCGAGTGTTTATGGGGGATCCAGATGAGTTTCAAACAGGGCACGCTGCTCGGCAGACTTTGATGGCTTACAGCTTTAACCTGCTCTCATCACACTGTTAGAGTAGGAATGGATGGAAATGTTGTTGAAACGTTTGCTTTGGTTTAAGGGTCTTTAGAGACGGCGTGGGTTGAGCAGGCTTGAATCGCCGCTTCATGCCAACTCCTGGAGTCATGCATTTTCTAAATGGAACTTGATGTGGAATATTTCAGTAAAAAAGTTACTTTTTGTTTACCATTGAAGAATTTCTTAATTTTATTTTGAATCGCTGTTCTCAAAAACCCACTTGTCTAACTTGTTCTAGCTAGTAGAACAAGCTTAGTAGAGCCATACATTCAGTAGCTCTAGTGATTGATTCCATATCTGCTGTTCCACTGAAGCCTGAGGTTTTTTTTCCTTTTTTCAACAGAGCTCAATACATTGTATGCATCTCCATTTTGCCTCTAAACTCCTGCTTCCCCACCATGTAGTTGATGACTGCTCCTACAGGATACACGGATTACAATTTGAAGCACAATACCAACATACCCAGATTAAAGCACAATACCCTAATCCTGACAGGCATTCAAAGTTTATCAGAGTTTCTCAATTTGCGCCGCACCTAATCTGGAACCTTTTATCAGATTAAATCTGATTTCTTTTTTTTTTTTTTTGTCAAAATGATGGCTGACACATAGCATCAAAGTAGCAATTTTCTTGTCCCAGGTTAAGGTTTTGCACATCTGTCCTATATGGTGCCATGTTGTTGTTGTTGTTGTTGTTGTTTTTATCCTGAGGGATTAAAGACTGATTTGAGAGCTCATTTCTTGGAGTGGACATGCTAATCTGATTGAGGATGATGCTGGGTTATGGGGCCATGGAGTGCACAGGTGGGTCGGATGTGCTGTCTTGCATCTGTTGCACCCTGGCATGACCTACAAACTCTTCCAATAGTCTGAGTCAACGAGTCAAGGAAAACTACAACCACTATGTGTTTTCCATGTATAATTATTCAGTGATGACAGATGAGTAAATCATGCACAGCCAAGGCTGTCAGCATATTTCAACCAACTTCACCTCGACAGAAGAATAGAACAGCACATTAATATATGCACATATTTTATGTATTGTGTGTGTTTGATGCCCAGGAGATCTCATTTGGTGGCTTCTCCACTGATCCCGACTGCTCTGTTGTTGGTTATCAGAGACGGGTTCGCGTTCTTCAGATCAGTCCATCCAAAATGGACTTTGAAGTCCGTGCCCCGTAAGGAGACATTGGTCTCAGGGCGGCTGAGCTCTGGCATGTGTCAGACCTGAATGGAATAAGAGTCGGCACGAGTAATGATAAGGCCTTTTAAACTGAGTTTGAGAAATTTAAAATTATTTGATAAAACTATAATAATAATTAAAAAAAAAACGAAAAGAATAAAGGTATATTTTGGGTTCAATACAAGTTAAACTAAATTGATAGCATTTGTGGCATAATGTTGATCACCACAAACTTTTATTTTGACTCTTTTATTAAAAAACAAAACAAAAATTGCAGCTATGTTGAGGCACTTACAATTGAAATAAATAGGGCAGATTTTGGGGGTTTAAAAGTACAAATGTTAAGCTTACTTTATATAACTTTATAGATTAAATCTTCTCTTAAAATGTATATTTTATTTGAGCTGTGACATTCTTTGAATAATCATTTTTAAGGCATTATAAAGTTTATAATATAAATCTACACATTAACATGCATATTGTCCCTATGCTATTTCAACAGTGAGCTCTTTTTTAAACATTTAATTAGAAAATATAGTTTATCAGTTTTTCCTTCTTTTTATTTTTTAAAGAAAAAGAGAGATGAGCCAATTGATTTTCTACTAAACTAGTATTGAACCTGGAATATTCCTTTTAATATCTCCTTAAACATACCCCTTTCTGACATGTTCCTCTCCATGACGTGATGGTCGAAAATTGAGAAGACTTTTGTTGGCGTCATGTAGAGTGTACCCAGGAGTCTCAGAGAGTAAAGTTGGAGGACGAGTAAGCCTATCGGCCCGGTATGTGCTCCGAGGGGCAGTTGTGGCACCGTGCCATGGGTTCAAACACGCAGGGTAAATATTTGCTTCTCTTTGGTAGGCCGGCTTCACGGAGGTCATTCGTCTGGGATTCCCTTGGCATCTGCCACTCTTTGTTGTTACAGTTGGCATTTTTGGCACAGGAAAGGTGGAGGGGCTAGAAAACAGTCACCTGGAGAACAGAAAGAGGGACTTAGGAGCAGAGCGGAAGCGTCAGAGCTGGCATTCATACAACTGTTCCATTTGAAATTCAAGCTCCTCATGTGCAGCCCGTAAAAATGCAGGAAATGGAGAAGAATGCATTTTGTCACTATAGGTCACCTCTCTCTTGTTTGTCGAAGCCTTTTATGTGGAAACATGTCAGGAGGGTTTCAAACTGACTCACTCTTTCTCATGTTGCAACTATAAAACCAACATAATCCATCTCTTATCAAAGCGATTTCACCCGTATCACTACAGTGAATTCGTCATTTATTCTTCCCAATCACAAATGATATCCAGTCATGAAAGGAAACGCCATCCCACCCACTTCTGGACGTCCTCCTGCGATCATCTGATGGTGTGCTGTATCAGCCTGTAGATGGTGCTGTGTTCCACTGATCTCCTTTTCATCCCTCTATCATTTCTCTACAATGAGTCCATTGTTTTCATATCCTGTCTTACCTCCTTTGCCCAAGATCCCCCACCACTCACTTCTTTGACTGCTCTCTCTCTCTTTTTCTCCCCCCTTCTCGCTCTCCCGCTCTGTTTGACTATATTACTAGATTTGTCTCCCCTCGCAATCCAAGCTACATTTTGTCAGTCTTTTTTAAACCCACCCAGCCAGGGCAGACCCTGATTATGCCATCCGCGTGCTATCGTGGGCATTTGAGGAGGAGGAAGATGGCGTAAAACTCAAGTGCAGAGGAGGTGGGAAGGGAGGAGGGAAAAGGCACATATACACAAACACACAATTCCCAAAGCACTCTTGGGGATTGGCGAGGGCCAAGAAATCTCTCTTCCCTGGAACACCTAATCCTTGGGTCGGGGCCAAGGACCACAATCTCTGTGCACAACTGACACCGGCCACCAGAGACACTTTAGGGTTTTTTAGGCGTGTCCTGTTCTCTCTCAGCTCACCGCAGCCAGAGCATGAAGCATGGGAGAAAGACTCGGCAGCCCAAAGAAAATAAATGATGTGGGGAAATACAATTCTGTAGCTTTTCATAGGTGCTCACTGCTCACAGCCATTTTTCAATGAGAAAATCACAGTGTACGATTTTGTGCCGCAGTGTGTGTGTTTGAAAGGGAAAAACTTGACAGAGAATGTGAGATGACAGTATGGAACAAGCCTTTAGGGAACTCTAGTGCTGATTTAGGGAACTTGATTGTTTCGTGTAATTTATAGGCTTCTCAATTTCTGACGAATCCTTAGGTTATATGTGAAAACGGGAAATGCCTGATTTGCTAAATACAAATGATGGCATGATTTACATTAAACACACAAGGTTCTAAAGTCTTTGCATTTTTAAATATTTAAACGTATACTCTCACAGCTTTTCTGCTGCTATGGAAATTTATCTTCTACAAATCATGACTGTAACTGAAATAGTAAATGAACAGCATTGAGCTAAAAATACAGTCACAAATCACTCCTGCATCCTTCTTGGCAGATTTCATGCTTTCAACTCATGTCTGTTCAAATAACAAATATAGTGAGTGACATGTTGCAGGTACCTTGCTGTCTGAGCCTTTACACTCTAATGATGCAAGTTTGTGGCACTGGTTGGCATGCGGCATGTAAATCTTCGACAGCTGTTGCATCCTGAATGGCGTTGTGTGTTTATATAAGGGTAAATGCCACACTTCCCCTGGTTTTAAAAATGTAAACGTCGGACATGGCCAATTAGAAGCAGGGAAAGCAGGAAATGTCAGGTGTGTACCTTTGACCTCACTGTGGCCATTATTTTGAAGGCACTGTTTTAAGTGTGTAATTTTTGTTAAAATACTTTCTCCTACCAAAGTCTAATGCACATTGACCTGGTACAGCAACACTGACTTAACCAATGGTGTGAGTTATGGGGCTGTTTGTCCAACCAAAGGCAGATGGGCGGAGCAATTTTTTTAATAATGACTTAATTAATTAATTAATTCTTAATTCCTTGACAAAAAATGTCTTTGACTTTGCTTCTTAGTATATTATGCCACCTAAAAAATATAAAATGCTTTTATTTACATATGTGACCTGTGCTAGCAAAATGAGTTGCAATAAGCACATTTTCAAAAATAGTTGTTCAAATTGATGTATGATTTGTTGGAATCTGACAAAAAATGACTTAGCTACACTTGTTTGAAGTTGATAGAGTCAGCAAAGTCAATTTTGAGAAAAGTTTTCTGAATGTTCCAAAAAAAAAAAAAAAAAAAAAAAAAAAATCACCTAGCAACCATACCTTAAAATCCCTGTTAATAACACCTAATTTGGCATACACCTCATCAAAATCAAATATCTATATGAAAATATAGTTTTTCAATATTATACTTAAATTTTTTGAAGCACTGTAATCAGGATTGCGCGCTTTATAAGGCGCCTTTGTGCGAGCGCTTCGGATCTGTCAGTCAGCGCAAGTAAGATCGATTCGTTTACATCAGCATGAGTTTGAAAATCACATTTTATTGGTTGAGACTTGTGCCATCAAAAATTTGCTTTGAATATTCACAAAGTTGGAATGCTGCGCTTTAAAACAATACCAAACTAGGACTAATGAGGAAGTTGCTGAGGGAAAGCACAAGTGGTGAATCGAGCAGAGAAAAACAGCATTCTTCATTGTCAAAGGAAAGGTACTCCTCTTAGAAAACATAAAAATAAAGATACTTTTAGATGTTTAATTGCTATTTGAAGCATTTGGATCGCTAGGTGAGGGCTTAATGAACTCATTTTTGTGAAAACCTCAAATTTGTCCAAAATTGACATTTTTGACTTTTTTTGCCTGTAGCTCGTAAATTAGCCCATGCACATTCCAATTTATTTTGCCAGCATAGGTCACATATTTTTATATTTTAAAAAATATATGGGAAATATATGGAATGTTTAGAAAAATATCCATTGTATATTAGGTTAAAGGGTTAGTTCACCCAAAAATGAAAACTCTGTCATTAATTACTCACCCTCAGGTTGTTCCAAACCCATAAGAGTTTCATTCATCTTCGGAACACAAATGAAGATCTTTTTTAAAGAAATCATGGAGATTTCCATCCCTCCATAGACAGCCAACACTTCAAAAAGTTTGTAAAACTAATCCATATGAATTGAGCGGTTTTGTCCAAATTTTCTGAAGAGACATGATCGCTTTATTATATGATGAACAGATTGAATTTAGGCTTATATTCATATGTAAACATTCATCAACTCACACACTGTGGTAAACGGAAGCTCAAGCAAGTTTGCTTAATGCGTGCGGAAACCTATGAGGTTCATTCTCGTGTTACGCAGCACGTTTGAGCTTCCGCAAGAGGTTTGTTCTCGAGCATTTAGCAGTTTCGGTTGAGCTTCTGTTTATGTTCGCTGATCAATGTTTATATGTAAATAAAAGCCTAATTTAAATCTGTTGATCATATAAAGCGATTGAGTCTCTTAAGAAAATTTGGACTAAACCACTCAATTCATATGGATTAGTTTTACAATCTCTTTATGAACTTTTTGAAGTGTCAAAGTTTCAGTTGTGAAAGCTGTCTATGGAGGGATGGAAAGCTCTCAGATTTCTTCAAAAAGATCTTAATTTGTGTTCCGAAGATGAATGAAAGTGTTTTGGGTACGGCATGGAACGGCATGAGGGTGAGTAATTAATGACAGACTTGATTCAATTTGTCACTTGATTTGGTGAGGTCCAAAAAACAAACTAATAACAACTTAACAAAAAAGCTGAACAATGCTGTTTTTTAGACACTGGAGAATAAACAATGACATATTGACCCACGGTCGTTGGTTTGAGATGCCGTGTGTCGACACTCAAGAATGCACATTTAAAGGTGCTCCTGTAGTTTACACTGTAAGCCTGTTCAACAACACATCGCACCATATTAATCGAGACCTGACAAACGGCCAGCGCAAAGTTCATCTACATAGTAAACTTCAAAATGAATAAAACTGTATGAGAAAAACAGTGCTTGTGGCTATTGGCAATCAAATAGATGGGCAATTAGCTTTGACATGTTTTTCCCCACGATTTGATTGATATTTACATTATCATATTCTAATTGTCTGTTCATGCATACTTATTTACGTTACGAAATGAGAGGGCCTTATTGTGTTCAGCTTAAAAATCATTTGCATAGATTACAATGTCACTAAGCAAATTATGTGCAGTCAGATGAACATATGCCTCGTTCTGACAGTGTCAGCAATTTGGCGTTGTCATAAAGCATATAAACAATCTGTGATATATCAGTGAAGAACAGTTTTCAGTTGATTTTGGAATTGACATGTATTCTTTTGACTTGAATTTTGTTCTGTCATGAAAATAAAAGGTGTTTAACTTAATTCATATTTTTTTCTACACACGAGGGACACAAATGGCACGCGTTTTGTAGATACGTTGAGTGTGATATGGTGATAGCAGCTCTCGGAGTTTGTTGGAATAATATCCCATTAATGACCTTCTCATTCAAGGCCACAGGAAAAGTTCATTTTAGTTCATGATGCACAAGGGCCATTTCCTCAAACAGATGCTGGGGTCACGAGGGGCCGAGTTGAAGGCCATGAATGTTTTGATAGAGGAAAAGGCTTAAGGAGACTGAACCACTACTGTCACTTCCTTTTCGGGTAAATAAAGCACTTTAATCATGAGGGTACACTGTAAAAAAAAATCCTGTAAAAAAACGGTAAAAAGTCTGGCAGCAGAGTTTCCAGAGAAATCCCATTAAATTACAGCAAATAACCATTTCACAAAATTACATGCAGAAACTGTAAAAATACAGAACAGACTTTACAGTCAAAATTCATTAAATTACAGGATATTACTGTTGATAATTAGTTATTAAACCATGGAAAAACTGATAAATTATGTCAGATTACATAAAAACCTTCAATTTGTTTACGTTTTCTAGGAGTTATTTTATCAAGCTGCTCTGTCCATCTACAGTTATTTACTTTATTTTCCGTGTACAATAACTAAGAAATTATTTATAAAAATGCAATTAGCACATAAATTCAAAAACAACTGTTTGCATTTAACAGTATTAATCTTTATTTTTACAGAACCACTCACAACTTCAATCAATCTATAAATTAATTACTTAGAAATGCATAAAAATAGCAATCTTTAAAACCAATTTCTGTTAAATTAACAAAATATAGTACAGAATACATTTAATCAAAGGAACATGCACATGTACAGTATTAGTCTGTCATGAATGTGGCTCCCTCGCCTCATCCTCCGGACCACCGGAGGGAGCCATCACCGGAATACTGACTCATCCTCATTCGGACTCCATTACCCATAGGCCCTCATCCCTGGGACTGATTGCACACACACCTGCACGACATCACACACACCCTATATAACACACACACATGCTTTCATACATCGCGAAGTCTTGATTTGCTACGGTGGTCACTTCTGAGCGTTATTCCCTGGACTGTTATCTCGGTGTTACTTGGACTGTTACTCTCTGCTGAACCTTTGCTGCCTACCCCGATCTCTGCCTGTGCCCTGGACTGTGTTTGTTTGCCGCCTGTCTTGATCTCTGCCTGTGACCCGACTCTGATTCTCTGCTGCCAGCCTCGACCTCTGCCTGTCCCTGTTTACGGTACTGCTTTGCCCTTGTGTGTAACACTGCTGTGTTTTAATAAAAAGCTGCAGATGGATCCGCACTCTGTTGACTCTTCATTACATAGTCATTGTACATAAAACATTGTATGTCAAGTTACTTAAATTATAGGAAATACAAGCTTAGTATATAGAACATTTACATTAAAAGACAATTTCTGTATACTTTTGTACTGTAATATTGCTGTTATTTTATACATATGATTACATTTTATCCAAAGTGACTACAAGGAGTACAATGGAAGCAACAATAAGTACAATTTCAATTTCCAGTTAGTCTAGCACAGTATGCATAGAATTTTTTTTTTTCTTCAGTTAAACAGATAGTATTAACAGGACAATTGTTCACAAAAAAATGCATCTTTAGCAGTCTCTTGAAAATGGTTTGAGTTAGTCAGGTTATTCCACCAGCAGGGAACAGTCCAGGTAAAGGTCAGTTAAAGAGAGTTTGTGCCCCTTTGGGATGGCACCACATGATGCTGTTCACTTTCAGAGCGCAAGCTTCTGGAGGGCGTATAAAAAGTCTGAAGCAGAGAGTTTAGGTACAGGCTGGCAGAGCATGTTGTTGTTCTGTTGTGTAGCATGTTCGGATAGGAATGGCTTGATCTTCCCAATGTTGTACTGGGCAAATATGCAAAATCGGGCAGTTCCAGCACTGTGCTCTGTGAAGTTTAACTGATCGATTATAACACAAAGGATGGGTGGCTGAAACCACGAGCACTTCTGTCTTGGCAAGGTGGAGTTGAAGGTAAAGGTCATCCAGGTGAAAGTCGGAAATTTCCATCAAGCAGGCTGAGATGCGAGCAGCTACTGGTTGATCATCTGGCTGGAATGAAAAGTAGAGATGTGTGTCAGGATAGCAGTGATAGGAAAAGCCATGTTTCTGAATGATTCTAGTTACAGTTACAACAAAAATTACTGTACAGAACAGCAGCTTGAAAAGATGTAAACAAAGAATTTGTTGTATAAGAACAGTTATCTTTCCTCACCTGGAATGCAATGCTGCTGTAGATCTCCAGTCTTTCCACATTACCTGAAATCATAAAAAAATTAAAATTAGTTGGCTATTACATGCCAGCATGTTTTACTGAGACAATGCAAAACCTCATCCTTCTTTGATCTGGAATTTTTATATTCAACTATCCAATGTATCTTATGATTCAGTAATGACAATTTACTCAGGCCATGTAAGATTTTATATTATTATTATTTATTATAACACTAATATATGCATACTATTTGTGTTTGCAAGCAGATGCGCTCAGAATATTTAATTTATGATTTTGTTTATATTGTACTCTCATCTGCTTTCCTGTATAGGCTATAATATAATATAATATAATATAACATAAGTTGTAAAGGCTGCAGAGTGGCGGTTAGCCACGTTAAGAGTGTTAATCGTTCAGAGTATTAAAAGAGATTGAAATAATGGCGGTACTATCACATCTGAACTAAGACAAACACTTGAATGGACTTTATGAATAACTAATCTTTCTTGGTTTAAAACAGATGGAAAATTGAAAGATGCCTGCTGCAGTTTTGCTTTCAACGGAAGTTCTCTTACGTTATGTGTCTGAACACAGTTTAGAAATACTAATTAGCTTCGAAACTATAAACAATACAAATGTGTAGCCAGTAGCCACACAACATAAAATTTCACACACATGTAGAATGAAACTCTTAACTGTTACCTCAGCCAGTGATCGGTTGGTATGATGCCCGCTGTGGTCTTCTCGCTGAAAGGACATGTTAGTTTTTCGTTTTTCCTCACACTGTGTTCAGAAGAATGGATAGACGGATGTGTTCAAATAAATTCTCGTGCTCACGACTGCTCTTTACGATTGCTTTACACTGCTGTTAATCACACGACACACAAGCATAGCCTGAAATAAATTCAAATAACCCGCTCGCCCTCCATCACTGTACGGCTCAGACCGGGGAACTGTTGTGGGCGGGACTAACGGAAAAGTAATCGGCGGCAAATTTGAATTTGCGTCGAGCGTGCTCGCACACGCCCCCGCGCGCACGCACACACACACACACACACGCACACACACACACACACAAAGCTACGCATTTGCAGCTCGATTTGGAAAAACATAAAATGTACATATCAATAGATGTGTTCAGGAAATTTAGAGGAGATTAAGTCAAGGCCAATCAGCAGTTTCAAAATAAGCATATTTGCAAGATGAGGTTAAAATATTAGTAAAATAAACAATGCATAATATATGGAAGACCTACACACCTACTGTATGTACCAATACTATAATTGAACCTTAAAAAACTAACTTTAACCAACACATTATCTTAAATGGAAGAAGAAAAAAAAAAAACCATGTTGAATGACTGTTGATTTCTGTAGTTATACATTCGTTCCCTTTTTTCTATTTTTACAGAAAAAAATCTGTAAAATCTTAATCAACATTTTATGTAAAAATACAGAACAATTCTTTTAAAAAACAGAAATTTAATGTAATACTAAAATACATGCAATTCCCTGTAAATTTAATAGTGGAAAATTAAATTACAGCAAATATCTGTAAAACAACAGGTATTTCAGTGTATAATGACAAAACGGGAAAAAATTGTAAAAAAATACAGACCATTACCTGTAAATTTACATTTATTTTTAACAGTGTAGATTTAGGTAAGGTGTGGGGTAAATTGTTGAGGAATTTCAAATTATCTTTTGTTTTCACATAGTATAATTCCTTTCCACCCAAAAAATGCCAACCCACCAGACTGGAAAAACCTGTGATTCACCAGCTATCACTTACCAGCAGACCCTAAACTATCACACACATACAAATAAATGCTCACACATACAGGGAGAAACATACAGTCACATGCAGGGAGCTGTGGGAAGGCATGTCAGGTGCCGTTACATCAGGACGCTCCCAGCAGGCCTGTCGTCTGGGTAAGGTAATCTGCCACGGACCTGATTGCTCACTTCAGCTGCTCAGTGCTGACCAAACGCTTCCTATTACAGCAACAAATACCTCCACCCCTGGGGAGACATAGTCGTCTGGGACATAATTCACTCCCATCATTCTCTCAGGCCCATTTAATTGCCACCTACCATATTTAACTTCCTCTAAAGTTTTAAGTACACATGAACTAATTCTGGAGTCTGATTCAAGAAAATAAAAGAAATGTTTTATTCAGGAGAAATGCTTTTTTTTAAGCAAGGACTCTTTAATTTGTCAAAAATGATAGACTTTTACATTGTTACAAAAAGATTTCTATTTCAAATATGTTTCTATTGTTGAACATTCTAGTTTAAGAATCCTTAAAAAATGTATCATGGCTTTGACAAAAATATCAAGCAACACAACTGTTTTCAACACTCTTAATAATACACTGTCATGAAACTAGATAGCACAGGCTGATAGGTCCAAATCAATCTGCTTGCAATCACATCATTCTCTATAGGGCACAGCTGATTGGTTCCTGCTGTATCAGTAGCCAATGAGCTTGCTGCTCAACCTTTAAATATTTGGTCAGTATTTGCTGTAGCAGTTTGCATCACGCTTTGAGAAATGGTCCACCTTCCCCAGCTCCACCTGTATAGATCTGCTACGGGTAATTCATGTATGCTATTTACATGTACATGTACAACAGCAGCATGTCTTACTTGCTCACAGCAGCGTGTCGTCTATACGCAAGAACAGCAGCAGCAGCATAGCTGATCTACTCTGCTAAGACTAAACATATCAACATTGTCATATCCATTACCATGCTAAACACAGAAATATGAAGAAATGTTTCTTTAGCAGCAAATCAGCATATTGGAATTTCTGAAGTATAATTTGACACTGAAGCCCGGATTAATGGCAGTTGAAAATTCAGCTTTGCCCTCACATGAATAAACTAAATTTTTAAATATATAAAAATAGAATAGAAAGAGTTATTTTAAAATGTAATGTTTCACAATATTACTGTTTTTTGCAAGTTCTGTTTAAATGCAGCATTTGTGAGCATAAGAGACTTCTTTCAAAAACATTAAATTAATCTTACCATCCTCGAACATTTGAAAGGCAGTGTATATAAATTATATACAAAATATTGCTGATGGAATACAAGAAGCAGAAAGTGACTAAAACTATTTTTTTAAACTAAACTAAGTTTTTGTAGTTCAATTAATTACTTGACATATATAATTAATTTTATGAATTTTAATCTATTGATAACCGTAATAGTCACATACTGAGTGTCAAACCAGCTCTGTTAAATGTGATATTCATATTCTTAACACTCCTGAGAGCGATACTGATTCAGCAGGGGTTTAGTGTGCGTTTGATGCATCTCTCGGTGGTCCAAGTCTCTCTGTGGTCCACCTCCTCTAATAAAAACAACATCAATGGAACTGCCATGCTTTCTTCCCCTCTCTGTTAAGATATCATATCTCCCTTATGAAATTTCAAATAAGTTATTAAAAATTGATAAACCTCCTTAGCGCATATGAATATCTGCCCTGTTAACAAGAGCAGCGAGATTAGTCAATAAATTTACATGCTTGAATATGTTTTGCCTGAGACCTGGATGTGGCCCTAGACACCTCTATGTGATGAGAATCTGACACAATCCACACTATTTCATCAAAACTTTCCATTTGCATGAGAGCGAGGTGCCGTTTTTCATGCGGTAATTCTAGAGGACAGATGCCATAGTGTGTGTGCTAAAAGAGGGATAATTCTGAATTTTAAACAGAGGCCAGTGTATGCTTCAGGCTGTATTTGAATTTATGCAGATTGCTGTCAAAGCGATATTACTCATATTTGAATGTGTTTTTCAAGGGGCCTATTCACGTCATGTGTGTACATGTCTTATTAGGTAGCAGTGCAACCTGAAAGGTTAGAGCGTAGCATTAGAAATGAATTACACAAGGCTACTGGGCTTGTATCTTTTAACACGGTGTGAAGGCATCAAGTAGAATCTTGTGAGTCAGTGACCCATAAGAACTCTGATATTATGGGGGAGGTTAGATTTATGGTAATGCTTTACAGATCCATTAGCATTGGGGGAGATATCACTAGTAATGACAGGAAGAACTAAAATATATCTGTGGGCTTAAAACTTGTAACACCGCATTTTGTACTCGACCCTGCTATAATACTTCAAGCACAATTCCCACCCACATGTTCCTTGGCAGTCAATAATTTAGCTGCTTTAACGTGTTGACAAATTATTCAACAAAATGTGCAACTGAAACAAATGTGATTGGCTGTTTAAGTTTAAGACTTTGTCTTTTTTTTTTTTTTTTACTTTTGGGTAATTTTACCTTTTTAGATTAAAAAAAATGTTTTCAGTATATAAATTAAAACAATTTACAATTTAACCACAAAAAAATGACTAACCAAAGTATGACAAGCAACTTGTGTGCATAAATGTCATTTTAAAATCTCTATAAAATCTGATTTTCCTGCACTTTTGATGTAAACAAGTTTGCCTCAGACAGACAACTTATATCTGGTGCCATTTATGTGTGCATGATTTCCCACTGGCATAAATTATCATATATTATGAGACATCAAAAAACCTGCCAATTGCTTCTAATTGCTACTACCAAGTTGACAGCACTAAAGTAAACAAAGGAAGGGGTCAAACTTTAACATTTTTAAGGACCTAGGACACATTATTCAGGATGATGTCTGGTGTAATCCAGAGAAAAAAGAAAAAAAAACATGCAAATGTGATGACGTTTAGGGGATTTTAAGGCAACTTTGTGACTATACAAACAGAAATCAGGGGAGAACATTTGTTTCTCGTTCCCATGAGGCCGTTGTCTCTCTGTCCCTAATCAGACAGGTTTCGACAAACGCAGTTCCTTTGTTGATAATGTCGGTAATTAACGCAAATGACTGCTAGTCTTACAGGACTCGCCCCTGGTGAGATTGTAATCATTCTTAATAGTGAAATGAAGGCCTGTGCTTGTTCATGTGTTTTTCATCAGTGCATGATGAGCTACCTTTAAGGCCCAAGATTGCATGCAGTAATTTGGCATAATAAGGCTGTAACTTTGTGGTAAAGGTTTGCGAGAGCAGTGACTTTTCTTTGAGGGAACCACAGCCTCAGCAAAGGGCAGTTGTGGTTGTGTAATCAAGTGCTTAGAACAATGACAATCATATTTTTCTTCCAAAGTCTACAAAGACCTGAAATTTTGTTTCATAGAGATTTGTTGATTTTCTCTTATATAAAACCCACCATTTTTTGTTGTTGTTTTATTTACTCGTTCTGTTATTGTTAGACAAGTAGCTATTCTACTACAAGTAGATATTGTAGTATTTTTTCCTTTGGCACTTCTTTCTATAATAATCTTATAGTGATTAAAATAAAAATAAAATAAAGATTTATTTTATTATCTACTTTTATTAAAAATCTGAAGGGCCCCGAATGGACATGATGGACATGATTAACTGTAGGTTTTTACCCTTTTGTTCGTTTACATGAGACTTAACTTTTGTTTCCCTCTTTGACTTTGTGCGATTTGCACAACATTCTTACCAGATGTTTAAAAATAATTTAACCTCTGATTAGAGTCACCTCTTCCCTTTTAATTTCCTCATGAAACTAAGAGAGAGGGAACTAAGGTTGAGCCAAGAGTGGCCTGTCGCAATCCAGTCGGCCGAACGATGTACCTGGCAAAGTCTGACTGCAGAGATCTGGGTAGTGAATCATGCTGATAATGCAGTTGGGTTTTCGTGGAGGCTGAACCTTAACTGGAATGCTGTCTTTGAGTTTCTCAATACAGAAACACACAAGTAGCAGTTTCACCTCTATCTGTTTCTCCTTTTACCTCATTTGAGGACAGCGGTGAAGAAAGTACAAGGATTGCAAAAGAAAAACTAGAGGGAGGGTTAGGGAGGGTTGCTTAAGAAACTGTCTCAGAAAGACATGATACCTGTGGTTAAGATAACATGCCTGTAAGGGCAAAATGGGAAAATGAAGGAAAATCAACAACAGAATTTGTCTGTTTATTGAATAACAAGCAGATATTAATCGATCAGTAGAATTTAAAGATACTTGCATTGTACTTTGAGTTGTATAGTTAAGGGACCAAGCATAAGTGGAGTCAGACTAATGGGATATCTGCACTTAATACTGAAAATATAGCTTTATGATCACGAAAAGAACAAGTGTAAATAACCCTATTGAAGACCGACAACGAACCAATCACTCAAAAGATTTTAGGAGAATGTGTAAATGCACATGTTTGTTTAGGCCAGCCCAGGGGTTTTCAAACTGGGCTCTAGGGTGTGCTCTAACATTTAATAGGTAAAAAAACACAAACAAAAGCTTAATACAAAGCTTATTACAAAGCTTGTCAGCTTAATACAAAGTAACTATTTACCAGATAATATCTGCAGAATATATCTGTTTTGGCTTTAGTACAGTAACAATATAATAGCCAATTATTTACATGTGCAAAAAATTTTATTCTTAATGCACACTTGTTTTTCTCACACATATAAATGAGACTTTCTATATGAAACTGTATTTCTGGCTTTATAATTCAGGAAGGTGGTCCATTGCAAGGGGATCACCATATTTTAAGGCCATGGCATCCAAAAACTTGAAAACCTCCACATATGTAAACTCCTCCTATATATGTAACTATGTAAGCATGCAAAATGTGGCACATAACAGCGGTTGCAATCAATCAAAATGCATGAAGTGACTAAGTGAAAATATGCCTTAACTGGTCTTAGGAGTCGAATTAGATAATTTCATGATGGAAGGAAAGAGAAGTACTGCTGTTACATGTTTGATTCATTTTAATTATTTGCATGGACCATCTGCGTTAATCTCACAGATCTGTAACTTATCCCAACATGTGACTCCACATTCTAGCTCTGCCACACTGCAGCTGGTGAACTTCTTTTGACTGGTTTAGATGAAAATATGGGCCACCGTGCTATAAGTCAGCTATGCTGTTTTATCTTAGAATGCGGAAGAAGATGTGTGTAATCAAATTTTAAATGAAATTTTGCATGTACATTTTCAAGTGTGAAAAGTCCGGCTCTTTGACACATGGCGTCTTTGAGGCGCTAGCTGACTTTTCCCTCCTTTTCTCAGAAATTCTTGCTATGTGAGGTTTTAGTGACAGGAAGGCGAGAGGTGATCACTCAGGCAGGAAGTAGGGAGTGAAATGACTCGCTGGTTGATTGGCGGTTCAAAACACAAACGGCAGACTTTTAAGCATTCTCTAAAGATTCAATAATTTAAATAATTATTTATTCTTGTTTTTATAGTTCTACATTTTTGCAAAGAGAGATTATGCATTGTACATTAGAAAGGTCAGCCTCACTGCTGTATGTCGATGCTACGTTTGAACAAATCTTTATTTTAGCCTCAATCAGAGTATGATTATTTCCATAAGAGAATACATTTGTGGATGGGTATTGCTCAACATGAGCAGGTGGAGGTCTAGCCAGAGGCATGCTGCCACGCTGACCCCCAGTAGGGATTAACATTGCACCTGCTTTACAGGAAATGGAGGGGGAGGATTTAAAATGGGAATGGGGGGAGAACAGGCGAGCACCTGTGGACGTGGGTGACTCCGGAAGCAAAGGGAAACCCTTAGGATTAGAATCCATCTGCTCCTGGTTAAACTCAGCTCTTGCTGGAACTGCTACTAACTTTGCCTTTGACTTCCAGCTTTGTTGAGTGGAGTTACAAGGAACTTTGTTGTGATACGTTCTCACCACAGTTTTGATATTTACATGCTCTTTTCAGATTATGATATATAATTATTGAAATGGGTTAGTCAGTTGACGATAATAATAATATTACACTCTAAGAAATGCTGGGTTAAAAACAACCCAAGTTGGGTTGAAAATGGACAAACCCAGCGATTGGGTTGTTTTGACCCAGCAGTTGGGTTAAATGTTTGCCCAACCTGCTGGGTAGTTTTATTTAACCCAACAATTGTTTACAAATTACTATATTTCTGGCTAAAAATGAACCCAAAATAGGTTGGAAATTAAAAATCAGACTCATAATTACTAGAGGCAACAATAATAATCAAAAAGATGAGCATTTATTAATAAGCAATTTAATAAATGTTTATTGTTTAAATATTATTCAAAAAAAGTATTAATAAATGTTTGTTTATTAAACATATTAATAAATGTTAATTTCCAACATATTTTGGGTTCATTTTAAGCAAGAAATACAGTAATTTTTAAACAATATTTGGGTTAAATAAAACTACCAAGCAGGTTGGGCAAACATTTAACCCAGCCGCTGGGTTAAAACAACCCAATCGCTGGGTTTGTCCATTTTCAACCCAACTTGGGTTGTTTTTAACCTAGCATTTTTTAGAGTGTAGTAGGGCTAGGTAAACAATATCGATTTCTCGATTTTAATCTATTCTCATTTTACGAACCAATATCGATTCTTACACTCAAAAAATGCTGGGTTAAAAACAACCCAATTTGGGTTATTTTGGCAACCCAGTGCTGGGTCAAAAAGGGATGAACCCAGCGCTGGGTTGTTTTTTGTAACCTAAATTTTGGTGTTAAATGACTACATTGCTGTATTTAAATTAACCCAAATGGGTTTTTAATTAAACCCAGAAATCTTAGACATTATGAAATCACTTGTACACACAGAATGACTATCAAAAGGTAAAAATTTATTAAAAACAAGACCAAGGGCAAACATGGTCAAAAGTAACAGCATGCATGTGAGATGAAAATCAGAGAAGAATTGCAAATCAACAGCCACACAGTTTATACAGATAAATGAAATTGTTTTTCACATTTCAATGAACATTGATGAATATAACTGGCATTTAAGACCAAATAAGCCTTTTTTTGCATGTTATCCACCGCCAACGAAAACACTACACTATAAAATTATTCACTGGTTTCAACTTGAAGTAATTGTATTAAATATTTCAATAAAATATTCAAGCAAACAAAGGTAATAAGTTAACTTCCAAAGTTCACTCAATTTCAAACATAACTATAAATCCATAATCTTAAGTTGTTTACAAAACTATAATAATTATCTAAAATCTCTATTGTTGCCTAAAATAAGGAGCTATATTATAAGAGTTTTAATAACTAACACAAGTTAACATGACTAAAGTTTTTTTTGTTTGTTTTACAAACATGACTGAACAAATAAACCACAACATTAACACTGACATTATAACATTTGTTAGTTATTGAATTTTCTAAGGCAAGTATACATGTGAGTTTGAATGAGAAAGTGTGAATTCCTCCACTAAACAACAATAAACAACCATTGAACATTTGTCAGATTATATGCTAAAAGTACGTTGAGTCCATGAATACATACAGAACACACATCACTGCCAATTTTCATGACCTCTTTAGGATAACTGATGTCCAGTCATGAAGAAGCTCCATTAGCACAGCAAAGGCATGCAACATCCTTTAAATTATCCAGGACAATCTTCTCCTTTAAAAGCACTGTCACATCAGTGATCTCCATTGGGGATCTCCATTCTCCTTTTTGACCAGTATTCATCCCTGTCACCACCTGTTCATCATTGGGTTAAAAAGAGGAAAAAGAAAATTACTAGGGAAAACAAAACAAACTCCTAAAATATTTGATGGTTAAAACTGAATAATTTTCAGACAGGTGCATCCACATCAGTAAGGGTAGGTCAATAGTCTTTTTTAATCACTTCAAACACTTTGTGTAGCTGTTTCATAAATCTTCTACCACATGCTACAATGGCAGCACCAGTGAGTGCATTTAATTACATTATTATTGACCAACACAAATGATTCATGATTCAATAATTGAGCTGGGCGATATGGCCAAAAATATTGTCACAGTACTTTGATCATACAATAGCGATATTTATCACGATAATCAGCACAGCAAAGCATCACATTTTGATGCTTTATATGATATAAACAGATATAATTTAGGATTTTTATTCATATATAAATATTGGTATGGATTACTGTCACATGTCTGGTGTTTCTGTTTCCCCTGTGACCTAGTTTTCCCCAGTCTGATTAGTTCATTTGATCCACCTGTGTCTAGTTAATTAGCTCATCACCTTGTTTAGTTCCCTTTGTTGGTCTCTTGTATACCCAGTGTTCTCCTTCACTCCTTGTCCTTTCTCGTTTATGTGTACATGCTGTCTCTGTTGGAATCTCTTGTGTTTTATTAAAGTATTACTCGTATACTCGTGCGTTGATATACAGCCACTGTAACAATTACTACAATAACTTTGCATTTGTGAAGCTTAAAAATACTGATTATCTAGACTGTAAATGGATAAAAAATAAATAAATAAATAAAGACGAGAATATAAAAAATAACCTCATTTGTGTTCCATAGATGGACAAAGTCTTTTGGGTTTGGAAATACATGAGGTTGGGTAAATGGTGACAATTTTTTTTTTTTGTGTGCACTATTCCTTTAAGAAAGGAAGACCAAGGAGAAGGGCTCCTCTCCACAGTTGGTTTGAGTTCTGCAATGAATGTGTTGAACACGGACATCAATTATTTGAAAAAATGTCAAGAAGTCATACTGTTGTTGCATAAACATTTTAAGTGACGTTAAATAGGCAGAAGACAACAGAAATATTCATTTTCTAAAAATAAACTCAAAAGAATGAAGCACTCCTTAGGTCTCTGGCTTGATCTACAAAAACAAACATGGTTTTATCAAAAAACAACAGATAACGACGTGAATTTTAAACTTTACTTACCATAAATCGTCTTTCCCTCTCTTCTGAAGAAGCTGAGAAGATCGCGCATCCTCGCACAGCAGTCGCCTGTCGTTTACTCCCGGCTCGGGCCAAATGAATACAAGCGCAACAAGTCTGAAATATTACATGCAAAACATTCATTTTAACAATTATCGCTTCAACACCATCAAAATAAACCAACTTTTATAACATATCGCAGTTTCATTTCCTTAGGGAAAACTAGGTCATTACATTCGGGTTAATCGCGAAGATAAAAAAAGAGAATATCTTTAATTATTTATCTTTACTTTACTCATATTCTACTTACGAAAAAAATGGAACTGGCGCTGCGTTCGTTCCGTAAGAAGAATAGGGAAGGCGTAGGACAGACAGCGTAAGCTTTTTGAAGAATACAGAAGTGCAGTTTTGGTGGAAGCACGTGCAAGGCAATCATTTGTTTATATAAAGCATATACATTTACATTTTTTTTCCTAAAAATGACAGATCGTTCCGCTAGATAAGACCCTTATTCCTCGTCTGGTATCGTTTAAAGCCCTTTGAAGCTGCACTAAAACTGTAATTTTGACCTTCAACCGTTTGGAAGCCTTCAACCTTTGGAAGTCCACTATAAGGAGAATAATCCTGGAATGTTTTCATCAAAAACCTTAATTTCTTTTTGACTGAAGAAAGAAAGACATGAACATCTTGGATGACATGGGGGTGAGTAAATTATCAGGAATTTTTTTTAAAAAGTGGACTAATCCTTTAACCCAGCGTCCTTACCCAGCAGTCTCAACCCAGCGTTTGGGTTGAAAAAATAACCCAGCATTTTTTAGAGTGTAAATCCCAAGAATCGATTAGTCTAGTGTGTTTTCAGTTGAACAGAACATGTAGCACACCTCCCATCCAATAAATCGCAATAATCTTTGTGCTTTGTTACTTTTGATATGAAGCAAAGTCTCAGATTTCAAATGATGTCCATCTTATTATGAGATTCAAAAAATAAATACCATTTTGGCGCTGTTTAATGTAACGTGACAGATCGCTGTAGCGCCTCAGTTATAGAGAAGCGGCAGGACAGTGTGCATGTGAACATCCTCTCCACTTTAATACCAGTTACAGCGCAAAATAAACATGAATAAACATCTGAAGGTATGTTAAAATATACAGTACAACTTACCAAAATCCATATCATGTCTCGTGTAAAAGAGACTCAGTGTTTCAACCTCGGAAAGACGTCAATAAAACAGCCACGATTTAAATGTTTATATTTAAAAAAACAAAACAAATTGGAGTAGAAATATAATTACGTAATTCTAAACTTTATTTATTATAAAAAAACATAATTGAGTGTAATTTAAGTGTTTGTATATAAATAAGTTAATTTTAACCTAATATTATAGTACAGTAGTACCAACTGACTCCCATGTGTAGTTTACAGCTTTAGTTGAGATATTTATTTTCTCTAGAAAATTTGCCATGTACTGTATCTGATATACTACATCCAAAATAATCGATATCGAATCAAATCAAATCAAATCGTAATCGAATCGAATTGAATCGCAAGCATGTGAATAGAAATCGAATCGAATCTTAAAAAGTGTCAATCCCCAGCCTTAAATATTAGTAATAATAATAATAATGTACAGTATAGTGCCCAAAAGTGATGTCCGGATGGGATATTTGTTTTTAATGACTCTACAAGTTCGATTAAACCATGAGCAAAATATTTGATATTTTTTAAAGGTACACTATGTAACTTTTGGCCCGCGTTTAAAAAACAAAACTGCATGCATTTTGCAGAAGAACATTGTTTTGGTTGTGCTTCGGCTCTGAGTGACTGTGCAGATGAATATGACCCTTCACAATAGATAATGCTTTACAATGAACTCTGTTAGAGAGCTACATATGGCAATTTGTCTCTTCAATAAAATACCTTACTCACCTGTTGAAAGGCAAGCCAATGTTGATTCTCATTTTATTCCGAGCGGTCGCATTCTCTTTTTGCCAGCAGACTCTCCTCTGCTTGATGTTTTTTTTTTAAAGTTACATAGTGTAGTGTAATTAGATATTTGTGGGAAGAATTTACATAGTGTACTGTAATTAGAAATTTGTGGGAAGAACATAACACTAAACTTCACTCTAAAAAATGCTGGGTTAAAAAAACCCAAGCTGGGTAAAATATGGACAAACCCAGCAGGTTGGGTTAAAAGGCACCTATTATGCCCTCTTTCACATGATGTAATATAAGTCTCTGGTCTGTTCAAGTTTCAGCTTAAAATACCCCACAAATTTGCCCCTATTTGGTGGTGAGCAAAAACACGCCTTTTACTATATTACTATATTGCTGGCTAAAAAAATTAATCCAAAATTGGTTGAAAAAAATGGCTGGGCGAAAACAACCCAATCCCTGGTTTTGTCCATATTTAACCCAGCAGTTTTTAGAGTGTTGGTTTATTTATCTGACAAAATTATTTGGCCAAAAAAAAAAAAAAAAAAAAAAAANAAAAAAAAAAAAAAAAAAGGCAAACTACAGCTACAGTTTTTATTTTACTATGAATAAACTGCATAGAAAAACAAAACGCTCACAGGAAAAAGCATACATTAATTAATATCAGTTATTAATCAGTTATTAATATTTAATTCTTGCTCTCTTGTTTTTGCATGGGTTCATAATTTTCTTTGTGTGACAGCCAGGCCAAAACAGCAAATAAATTATTATTACAAATAAAACAACTGACTCCAAGCACAACTACTGTCACAAATTCTGGACTCTTATGTTATGTTCTGTTGTGTGTTTTGCTTTATAGTTCATGTTGATTTAAGTTCTCCAGGTGCTTCCTATCTGCCACACCCCCTTATTACCTTTTTTAGTTAGTTTTCCCTGAGTATTTATAGTCCTTGTGTTCACTCTTGTTTATGAGTCGTTAACATTTGTTTGTATGTTGTGCTTTGTGTTTCTTGTTTTCTGAGTCTTATTATTAAATTGCTCCTGCACGTAGATCCACTCCTCCATCTGCTCATTCCACACCCTAACGTAACAGAACGACTCATCAACTATGGATCTAGCAGGATCAAGCCAGGCCCTTTTGAGTGCTCTTTGTACTGTGTTCCAGAACGGGCGGCCGATAGTGTTATGTGGAGGAGTTTGTGGCTATTTGCCATCTCGCTCCACTAGATGAATCCACCCTTATAGACTGCTTTTGGAGCGGGCTGGATATGAATATCGCTGAGTTGATGTCGTGGAAAAATGGCGGCTGGACCCTGGCTCAGTATATTGATCTGGCCCTGCATCCGTGTGGATCTTCCTTCACAGTGGGTGAAGTGGAGTGCGGTTGCTTCGCACTCAAGCCCGCCGGTTGCTTCGCACTCAAGCTCGCCGGCCGCTACGTACTCTAGCCCGTCTGTCTCAGCACTTTCTAGTTCCTCGGATGGAGCGCCCCTCGACTCAGAGGTAGACTGTTTGTTTTTTTCTCCCTGTAATGGCGGTAGCCATTTGGTGTGTTTGGGCTGCACACACGCCACCTATTTCGCCCGAGTCAGCGGGAGGACTTTCTGAACTTTCTGTGTCTTCTGATGCCTTTGTTTCGGTCGTGGGCACCGTTCCTGAACTCTCTGTGTTCCCTGATAGCTCTGTTGAGGCCATTTCTGAACTTTTTGTATCCCCTGATGGCTCCATTATGGCTACTGAAGCTGTTTTTGAACTCTCTGTGTCCTCTGACATTAATGTCTGCCCAGTTGCAAACACCGAGATCGCTTGTGAACTCCCTGTCAAATTAGAAGAGACTATAGAGATCTCTCCTGAACTTTCTGCCAGTCCTATTATGGTCAAGGAGACTTTTGAATTCCCTGTATGTTTATTTTTGGCCTCAGAGACTATTACTACCCTGCCTGTGCCCTCTTTTGTAGTTCAGCCTATCTCTCAAGATCCACTGTGGAGATCTTCAGCCCTGTCTACACCACTGTGGTTGTCATCATCTCCGCCTTGGAGATCTTCAGCCCCGACTACACTGCTGTGGTGGTCATCTGCTCCACCATGGAGTTCTTCAGCAGCCCCGACTACACTGCTGTGGTGGTCATCTGCTCCACCGTGGAGATCTCCAGCCCCGACTACACTGCTGTGGTGGTCATGTGCTCCGCCGTGAAGATCTCCAGCCCCGACTACAGTGCTGTGGTGGTCATCTGCTGTGGGGGGTTCTGTCACAAATTCCCTGTGTCTGGACTCTTATGTTATGTTCTGTTGTGTGTTTTGCTTTATAGTTCATGTTGATTTAAGTTCTCCAGGTGCTTCCTATCTGCTACACCCCCTTATTACCTTGTTTAGTTAGTTTTCCCTGAGTATTTATAGTCCTTGTGTTCACTCTTGGTTATGAGTCGTTAACGTTTGTTTGTATGTTGTGCTTCGTGTTTCTTGTTTTCTGAGTCTTATTATTAAATTGCTCCTGCACGTAGATCCACTCCTCTGTCTGCTCATTCCACATCCGAACGTTACAACTACGTAATATGATTACAAAATCTTTTTTACCAATATTTAACAATATTCTAATAAATGGTGAAGATGTCAACTTTCCTAGGCCGGACATCACTGCTGGCCACTACTGTATATAAAATAAAATGTTAAAATGTAAGTATTAAGAAAGTATCTAAAAGTATAGAATTTTTTTATATTTTTTATAGATTTCAAGGTCGCTTTCCAACCAACCAACCAATTAATTTTGAAATCTGAAAATTCTAATTAAAATCTGAAATGAGCATGTAAATATCAGAGCTGTTATGTGAATGTATCACAACAAGATTATAAATGACTCCTCTCAACAAAGCTGGATGTCAAAGGCAAAGCTAGTAGTGGTTCCAGAAAAAGCTGTTTAACCATTTTATATTAAAATAAAAATAATATTAATAAATAATAATAATAAGTTATACATTTCTATAGCTGCTTTAAAAAGCTCAAGTTCGCTTTACAATCAACATCCATTCAGTTAACAAACAAAATGATAAGATGATATGCATTAAAAGTAAAATAATATAAAAATGAAATAATAATAATTTGCTTGTGTTTGTTTCAGAATTGCTGTCCATAAGATCTATCCATATAATCTAGATATTAAATTGGTTACTGTGATGCACCCTTGTCATCACATAATATTTCCAAATTCCAACAACAAGGACGTCTCTGGATTGAAATTTTGCTCATAAAACGATGGATCGAAGTCATCAACCAGAGAATGTTGTTCTCTATCCATATTTGGAGCGTCGCCTGTTCCTAACTATCCCAAGTTGGACAGCTTAACGATGCTGTTACTCTTCAGTTGGATCCGAGTCTCATGGCCCAGCGCGAGTCCCAGCACGGCATTGTGGGTGTTGTCCCATTCTGCAAACATCATCCAATTCACCCTTTTATACATTCCACAAAAAATCTCTGAACAGCACACAATTACAGATTTGGAAACTCCATTTTGTAGCTGGATGCCTTGCAAAGCTCTTACAGAACAAGTCTGGGTTCCGTCCAGTTTGGATATCTCGGATATCAGATGTCTCCTGCACATGTATCGCTCGTGTATAATCAAAGACTGAAGCTGATAAAGGTAATATGCAGTACATTTTTGGCTGTGACCTGTCGGTCTTCGCAGATACGGTCTGGGTGTGCGCCATTTCCATCGCTCAGTGGGTTGTCTCTCTTTAGCCAAAGCAGTTGTAAAACCAAAAGAAGTGTGCTATCAAATGAGCCTGACAGGGGCCTGATAAAAACAACTTTTGCCAGGGAGAAAAACAGAGCCTTGGCTAAGCTCACATAACTAATGTAGGCCTTGCATCTTACTCTCCAGGATTTTAGACTTCTCGCTGCTACCCTTGGCAGAAGCATCACTCGCATTCACATAGGCAAAGGACCTCCGAAAGAGCACCAGAAATGTCTGCCAAAATGCTCACAGCTCAGTTTAAGGAAAACAGTCCAAAACTGCACTGAAACTCATTTCTTCCCACTGGGCTGTTAGTCAGGACCTGAAGTTATGTCAACTTTCGGGAGATTTTTGTGGAAGAAAAAAAAATTGCCACTAACGTCTCTGGCCAACATTTGCTCTAACTTCATGTATTTTCATAGGACTTCAGTTAGGGGCCTGCAGCCTCCTTCCAGTCCAGACCGTGACTCTTGTAAACAAAGAGAGTGGGGATTAAGTTAAATACCGAAATATGTGTTTGCAATATTACCGCACTTACTGTTAGCATAGCAAACAAAACTGTTTGTTGGTCATCTGAGAAAATATAATTGAATTGGTTCAAAATGTAAGGAAAATTGGTGTATAATTCAGAGGCATTCGGAGGTTGACGGTGCTAAGCGAGATCTATTCTTTGGTAATGAGTAAATGAAGATGTTTGTTTTTCAGAACAATTGAAAATATTCACCCGCTCCGACTGTGTGTTTGACGCACGGCATGGAATATGTAGCCTCACTTTCTTTTTAACCATTTCACCAGTTGCAGCGTGGGCTTTTAAGATTCGCAAGTATTCCCTCCAGAATTCATTAATCATTTAATCCCGGTATCGGCGCCTCTCCTGTACGAACATCTTGCTTTAGGTACTTTTATTCCTTGTAATAAAACTTTAATGTGGTATCCTCTATATATATTCAAGTTCAGGCATCAATATTTCCTTCTTTAAATACTTAATGCACAGCCTGCTTCATATCTTTCAACTTTTAAACATGAAGAGCGCAAAAGTCGGAGGCTTAGATGTCTAACTCACTGAAATACTTTCATGCTAAAGATCAGATATTGAGTATAATCATATGTATAATCACATATCTACTGCAAAAATAGCCATTTCACCTGCAGGCTGAGGATTCACATTGGCGGGAACTGTGGTTCTGAAGGTATTTGGCAGCATGTTTGCGGATGTGGCCCATGGCATTTGACATGATGTTCTTATAGGTTTGCTCTGAAGATAGTCCATCATTCAAAGCACAAAACGGCCCTGCAGGGACTCACCCTTAGCAAGCTCTCAATCCATTTATGCATGTGAGTACGGTCTTAACTGTGAGCTTGTTGATTTATTTTTATTTTTTTTACCATGACAGTGTAAAAAAAAAAGGTTTGAGCTTATTTCTTTTTTCCTTAAATCAGAATTTACATATAATGTGACTGGGCTAGAACCTGACAGATAGGTAGAGAGGCCATGTGTTACAATGATTTTACCACATATAAATGGCGCTTATAGACATGACATGAAGCGGAGCACATAAAACAACTCTTAACCATGGTAAAAATCACTGTAATGCATGGCTTAATCTAATCTGCTCTTTTTTTTAGGATTCTTAGAAAGTAGAGCATTATAAAGTTATAGAGCATTATAAATGTCTTTTCTTTCTTTCTTTCTTTCTTTCTTTCTTTCTTTCTTTCTTTCTTTCTTTCTTTCTTTCTTTCTTTCTTTCTTTCTTTCTTTCTTTCTTTCTTTCTGTATAATTAGTTAATGAGATATTGTTGTGAAATAACAATGAAAAATACAACACAACATTCATTAATCTTGGTTAATGTTAATTTCTACATATATAATGTATAAATTAACATTATTTAATATATTATGAAAAAAAAACATGAATTAATGAACAAAGAACATGAACCCAGATTAATAAATGCTGTAAAAACGTTTAAAGTTTAATACCTAATGGATTACCTCATCTAAAGAATAACTTACTGTTTTTTTTTTCTTGTTTTAAGCATAAATGTCTCTAAATTTTGGTTATAGTTTCCATTTCCAAACCACATTGACTTTACTATAGAATCCTATTGACGTGTGTGCTCGCTCTTTTACAATGACTTTGTCTCATCCAATCAGATTTAGCAAACAGCAGTTTGAATTTAGATACTCGTAGCAGTGAACAGTGACTCTTCTGTGTCAGGATGTGTTTTGCCAGGTAATCATGCCTAATCATGAATCACAAATGAAATAATTAACAGACCTACAGAGAGTGCATGAGCAAAGTATTACCGTTCATTAACAAATTACACCTTCCGTTCGCATCACGTATATTCATGCCTCTCATGTAATTGCATAGCACACCACCATTTGCCCCATGTTTGGCTGGGCGGGTAAAAGTTACAGAGCGTGTAATTTGCTGCTCAACAACAAATTACATAACCACTTATCCACTCCAGCGTCCCTCCAACACAGACAGGTAGAGCCTGCAGCTGACTGCCGCCTCAGCCTGCCGATGCTGGGAAGCTCTTTTCTTGCCTCATTGAAGCAAAGACATTGTGGATGACATGTTTCACCTGGCACGTGTCGGAGTCTGGCAGACAGCCGTGGCCAGTACACCTGAGGCCAGCGCTCCTGGATCACTCGCTCTCTCTCTGTCTCTCGCTCTCTCTGGCTCACTCTATGTTTGATCTAATGTGACATCTTGAGGGAATACCCAGCATGCTGTTATGTCTGCTTTATTACCGGCTGAGTGCCTCAGGTTTACCTCTGTGACTGTGTGTGTGTGTGTGTGTGTGTGTGTGTGTTTTGTGTAGTATTTTCCACATCCAAGTAGCAGAACTGACAGTGTATTTTATNACTTTTTATATATATATATTTCTTAATATTTTTTATATATTGTAATTATTTTTATTGTACTAAATATTACTTTATATTTATACATTTGTATAGTACAGATGATATATATGATTTATATACATTTGATGAGGTAGGCCAGGGATAGGTTGATGTTTAGTGCTGTGGATATAAAACAACAATATATTGACTTGACAAATTTGACAAAATGCTTTTTTTTTCCCATCTAAGCAATAATTTAATTTAACAATTTAATTTATTGTATATAAATTAGTGCTTTTAAATTAGCGCGTTAACGCATGCAATTATTTTTTTCAGTTTAACGTGAATATTTAACGCAATTAACACAGCATCCGTTTTTTTCCATCACAATTTGGCTAGTGTTACATTTGCCTGATTTGGGACACTTATGTGGTCCTAAATCAGATACAGGTCTTTTGCAATTCGACTTCAGTCTGAAAAGTAATATCTGAATTTATGTGAATTTTACATCACTCTAGATTAACATTCATTACAATTCTGTGCTGATGGGAGTCACTCCAAACATTTTACATACTGGTAGTTCTTTGGTCACTCTGTGAATATACAGTATATGGAAGACGGCAGCTAAGTTAGTCAGTGGAGCGACAGTGAGGAAAAAATGTGAGGAAAAACTCTGCTCTCTTTCTTGGCCCACTTCTTGTGGTTCTTTACCTCCAGACCCTCTCAAGAGAAATGCCTCCATCCCTGCCAGTATGATGCCACTGTTACAGGCTGTTGATCCAGACTTACTTCTGAGGCAAAGTCTATTGGATTGGCCAATGGCTAATGACTCAGATCTTCAGACTGGCAACAGATTAGAGAGTCTGTGATAAAGGTAGTTTGAAGTAAAACAAGTAGTCAGAATGTTTGGTAAGACGAATGTTAGACAATATGTTACAAAAAAAAAAAAAAAGATAGCATGATTTTTTTTCCAGAATATCTAATCGAGAATATTCACGCTTCAAGGGGACAGTAAGTAAAGAAATTAGTTTTATTTGACAACATGCATTAAATTAATCAAAAGTGAAAGTAAAGACATTTATGTTACAAAAGATTTCAAATAATGCTTTTCTTTGGAACTTTATATGAAAGCATCCTGAGGAAGAAAAAAAAAAATTAACTGTTTCCAACATTGATAATAAGAAATGTTTCTTGTGAACCAAATCAGCATATTAGAATGTTTTGGTCATGTGATCATTGTGACACTGAAGACTGGCGTAATGACTGCTGAAAATTCATCTTTGCCATCACAGGAATAAATTACATTTTAAAATATATTAAAACTACAAAACAGTTATTTTAAATTGTAATAATAAAAAAGTTATAATATTTTACAATATTACTGTTTTTATTGTATTTTGATCAAATAAATGCAGACTTGGTGAGCATAAGAGACTTCTTTCAAAAAGATTTAAAAAATGTTACCTACCCCAAACTCTGACTGGTAGTGTATATAAGCACAGAATCATCTATAATAACTATGTATTCACAGCATGAGCTGGACTTGAACCGGAGCTGCAATTCAAATATCAGTGTTTAAATAAAGACCATTTCTTTCTCAATCACAGTTTTTGCTCCTTTTTATTCTGTAAATGGCTTCATTAAATGAGTGCTCTTCAGTAACCATGTTTATTTTACATTGCTATTATTATTTGGTACACAATACCTTCCCATTTCGTTTTATTTCAAAGAGAATGTAATGGCACAGATTTAAAGGAGCATCATCTTCCTGCAGAGAGAAGTCAATATGTTTCAGCGCAGGTCTGCATAACCTCATTTGTAGCTTCTTGTCCTGTTCCTTCATGAATAATTCAAGTACGCCGAAAGCAAGTGTGCTGTGCGTGTCTCCATGTGCGTGTGTGTGTTGTATGCGTGGAGGAAACGCTCTGTCTGAGGAGCCCTTGCCCCAACTTAGAGACCTCCAACTGTGCTGCCGAGCATCTCGGTATCGCTGCAGATGAAAGTCTAGAGGCCTGAGTGTGTGTGTGTGATCTGACATTGAAGATATGCTCTTGCCTTGAGCAAAGTTCTTCCCCTCTTCTCGAATGCAACCAAATCCTCATGAGAACGTCATATTCAAATAATGAATACAAACACAATTGCGCTTGGCAGATCGCATAAACAAAGTCAGAAAACAATCAATAATTGATCTCGCAATTATATCTTGACTTATGACAATAGGAATAATCAAGTTGGATGGAGAACGAGGGTGGCGGTTGGAGTCAAAGCCAAACGTGTTTAAAGGTGTTAGATGTTAGGTAGAGAGGTCAAATACTCCAACTTTTTTTGACCTGAACACTTTCCTTGGGCTTTTGACCTTTCAAGATGAACCAGAGAACTTGTTCAGCTCATTAGGGAGCTCAAATCTAACAAAAAAAATCTGCCTGGTGAATCAATAGTAGCAAAAATGAGTGGCCCGGCGCATACAAAAAACAGATTCTCGTTATTGTGCAAAACACAGACCTTGGGCGCCAAAGTATGTGGAGCAGGCCAAATAATTCCTAAACATAGACTGCAACAACCCATTTTGACAAACAAGAGCCAAGGGATAAAGTAACCTTTGGAGCTGCATTCCACTGGACGTGTTGAGATTCTCCTTGTTATTTAATACTTAAGGAAGAGTGCAGCACCTTTCTGTAATATGGAGCAGATGGTGGCAAATCGAGTCCTGCAATTGCCATCTGTGAAGAGCAGGTGTCTGCCAATTGTGTTAGAAAATGGGATTCAGTCCAAGAACTACCTGACCAAAGACAAACACCCTGCAGGGAGCACTTTTTCTATTCACTGCATGTTTATCCACAAATATTCTTTCTTTCCCCCCCAATACCAATATTTCTGCAGCCCCTAGCTTTGTCTTTTACTAACTTAATTTAACATCTCTCTCTCCTGTAAAGTCACTCCTCCCCTCACTCTTTCCCTCTGCCCACTATTCTAAAGGAGATGGGGTCGCCTTAGAGTCCAGAGAGGGCAACACAAGTGTGGCATTGTGGGCCAAAGGAGAGACGACCATTGTTCCTGCCCGCTGCCTGCCACAGCTGTGCACGAATAAGAGCAGGGACAAACCACAGCATATATCAATGTGGAGGCTGTGAGGGATGGTCCACGGGTGTCCACACTCAAAGAAGCCTAGTGTCTTTCAACTAAAAAATGCCAAAGGGCGCACAAATCACTCAAGGTGACGCTTTTATTGCTTTCAATCCACAGGAGGAGACGAGAGAGCTAGTAAAAGGAAAAAGACTCCTGAGGAATAGAAAATGTACATGTAAAATATAGTATTTATCTTTGNTTTATATATATACAAATATTTTCATATATATATATATATATATATATATATAAATTATATATATTTTTTTTTCATATATGTATATATATTATATAATTACACATATTAACATATTATATATTATATATATATATTCATAAAGTATATAAACCTTGACGTACTACTAAACTATAATATATATATTATCTATGGCATGGAAATTATAGTATTTATAATATGATTGGTTGTATATATTGAATGAAAATCTGAATATATGGAATGAAAATCTGAATATATGGAATGAAACTAGAATATATGGAATGAAATTCTGAATATATGGAATGAAAAGTCTGAATATATGGAATGAAAGTCTGAATAAATTCAATGACAGTCTGAATATATGGAATGAAACTTGAATATGTTGAATGAAAGTCTGAATATATGGAATGAAACTTATATTCAATGAAAACTGATGTCATCAAAGCGCCATATTGTGTTTTTCATTTGTGATTGTTCAGATGTTGAACTATGAGCGAGTCTGCGTGAAATCTAGTCTCTTACCATACTGCACTGTTAAAGTGTGTAACTTCATAATTTATTTTACTCATAAATACATACATACATACATGCCATTAATACAGCAGTGCACTAATCCAAAGTATTCATTTCAAAGTTTAAATAATACCTAACAAGCCTAATTTATTTACCTTAAATTTAAAGATATAGCCTAATATTGACTACGTCTGAAATCAAACCTAACACCTGTGATATTTATGAGTTTTACTATGACTGATTGAAATAAAACTCTTACCAACCGCAATTCAAATGCATTCAGTTCTATTCTTACCTCTTCTGTCTAGGACCCTTTCGAGTGAACGGGCGAAGTTTGTGGATAGGAGATGCTGTGGGTGGTCCCTGTGAGGTCAAGGTGGAAGGCATGTTTCTTTCTGTTGCCGGACAAGCAGGAACTTGTTGGCCTGTGATGTTTACCGCGTTAAGTGTACCGCGATTAAATAGCGAACAGATTTCTTCATCGTTAGAAACATATTGAATCCGGTTGCCAGTATTTTGGCCCGTACACGCATTCGCCAGTGTGTTTATTAATTCGTTATTACTTAAAATGGTTGCTACTAGATTTCGTGCAGACTCGCCCATAGTTCAACATCTGAACAATCACAAATGAAAAACACAAGATGGAGCTTTGATGACTTCAGTTTTCATTAAATATAAGTTTCATTCTATATATTCAGACTTTCATTCCATGTATTCAGACTTTCATTCAATATATTCAAGTTTCATTCAATATATGTAATTTGTACATTTTTAGCCAGGAAGATCGAAGAAGGATATAGTATTTGTGCTGAATTTCACATGATTCAACATGAAACTAAGTAGAAACAGCTCACACTCAACAGGCCGCTGCATCTAGGCTAGTCAATGAACTGGAAGGAAATTAGACATAGTATCTGCAGGATATTGGCAGCGGGCAAGGCTCCCCGTGATCGTGGCTGAAAACGAACGGCGCAGGGGCAAGTTAGGCGCAGCATGTTCACCCCAAGCATGCCCTTTAAGAGCTGTGAGTGCATTTATCGCTGCAGGAGAGCCCTAAGTCCACACTAAGCTTCTCTTCCATAACTTACAGAATTATCCCTCTCTCCTCGCTCTTTCTCATGCTCTTCTTGTGCTCCTGTTATTAGCTACCACTCTGGACAAATATTGTGGTTGTGGAGTCAGAACAGATATCCGTCTTACAAAATGAACAAGATAGGGACAGAAAGAGGTTAGGAGCTGCTCTTGGACAGGAGAAGAATGCTGGGAGGAGTGTGCACATTAAAAGCTCAGAAATACTTATTTGCCTTGAAGTCATTTCAAAATTTTGTGACCATTAATATATAAGTATAAGGCTGGATTTATTTGATCAAAAATACAGTAAAAACAGCAATGTTGTGAAATATTATTAATATATTTTAAATGTAATTTATTTCTGTGATGGCAAAGCTAAATTTTCAGCATTACTCCAATCTTCAATGTCACATGATCCTTCAGAAATCATTCTAATATGCTGATTTGGAAACATTTCTATTATTATCAATGTTGAAAACAGTGCTGCTTACTATTTTTGTGGAAACCGTGATACAGTAAATGATTTTTTTTTTTCAGGATTCTTTGATGAATAGAAAAATCTAAAGCTCAGTATTTGAAATAGTAAAGACATGTATAGTGTTACAAAATATTTCTGAAACTTTTGATTAAATGATGGCATCCTTGCTGAATAAAAATTATAATTTATATATATATATATATAAACTTTTGAATGGTAGTATGTTTTTTTTAAATAATAGTTTTATTCAGCAAGTATGCATTAAACTTAATACTTTTATTAATTTTTCTTTTGCACACCGTTCCATACCATATATACTACTGTTTATATATCTTAATTCTATATTATTTTTTATCTGTACTTGCAACTATGCTGTTATGTATTCATTTTAGATGTCACACACACTGACATTTTGCATATTACCATTTCCATACCATGTTTTCTTGTCTACAGTGATTACTTACACTGCTTTGACATTTATACCTCAATGCCATTTTTCACTTATGTAATTTATTTATAAAAAAAGTATATACACTTATGGTTGAATGTTAACAGTATTGTCATTGTGCAAAATACAAAGTCAATGAAATAAAGTTGAATAAAATCTAATCTAATACAGCAAAATATAAAATGGAATGGATGAAAAATTGTGGAATGCAACCATTGTAGTGTATTTTGTTTATGGATCCAGCATCATAATACACCAGAAAATAGCATAAGAACATAACAAAACGGTGATGTTCAGAATAATGTTTCAATCGCAGATGTTTTAGCAGGGGATTGAACAGATTTTTATTAATGTTTATTGCACCTGACAATGACTACATAAGAGACTAACTCTGAAGTCACATGTGGGACATCTGAAAAATACTTTTCTTCCTCTCAAATTTCCCTCTATTCTCCTGTTCAATTTCACAACAGACATTATATATGATACGACCATTATATATGAGTTGATCCTGCCATTAATGTCTCATGATGGATTAAATAAATCTAATCAGGGTCTCCTTATATTTAATATATCATCAAGCCTTTGTAAGAGTTTGAGGTCCTCTTTTGCGGAGCTCACCTTCAAGTCGCCATGTGTCACTTCTGTGTTAAAAGCGGCCTTTGACACTCATCTGGCTGTGCGTACAAAAGTGAGCATTGCATTATGGGAGTGGAATCTTGTCAACAGGAAGTTGGATTGTCCACAAGGCCTCGCTCTGTCGTTTAAACAGCCTCTTCGTTGTGATACGCTCCTCTATCCATGTGTGGAAAAAAAAACAGCTGGACATAAAACCTCTGTGTGTGAGTTTGTGCGTGAGCATGTTTTACTCTCCGAGCACCACAGATAATGGTGCGATCCTCTTCTACCCCCCGAGGATGCACTTTGGCTAAGGAACGGGGACCGGGGACAGAGGGGAATCACAGAAAGCGTTATGAATGTGCGTTTGATTTCATACGCCACAGGGGTCCGCGGCACAGTGGGCCACTTGTTGTGCGGCCGCCCAGATGTGCACCCGCCCGCTCGGATGAGGTCCCCCCTCAAAGACGCCCTGTTAGCGCTGCTGTCTGTGGAGACAGTGAGGAGCCCTATCCTCACCTCGCCCTGAGACCGACATACACACACACACACACCTCAGAAATGAATCAGTCCTGTACCAGGCAGAGCAGCAGCGTGAAGGGAAGATTCAATCATTCCAGTGTTTGCGTTTGATTGTGTTGAAGAGCTCAACTGGCAATGTGTGGTGTATAAAGGCGAAACGTGAAAAGAGACATGATATACGACCCTGTGTCTGTGGGGTTACATACTGGGAGCAAACAAAAACATATATGTTTAAGAACAATGAATAAGTCAAAGCATACACCCTCTCTGGGGCCACGTGTTGATGAGGATGCATTTTGTCTGCCAGCTAAATAAAAACGTCAAAGGATAGTGTTTCACAGTCTTAGACCAGTGGGAATCTCATATTTACATATATTTGCTGTGCAAAAGTCGCAGGCACATTAGATGCTTCACAGAAACACTTGTTTTAAGATGGTTTTATCTTTTGCTTTAGTGTTGTCAATAGGAAATGTCAATTCATTTTGCCATTTGTAACTATTGTAATAATCCAGAGACTTAGTTAAAGTTATTTTGAGACACGTAAATTCATAGAAGAATCATGTCAACAACTCTCAAGATGCTTGGAACAACATACCTGCAAACTTCCTTAAAACTGTGCACAACTGTTACTTGGAAAAAGCTTTTTTTATTTTTTTAAAGACAAAAGTTTATACCAAATATTGATTCAATTTAGTTAACAGAAGTTCAGTGATAAACAAAAACCGTGGCATTATTTTTTGACAACATCCTAACTCACTTTGCAGCATTTTTTTCAGAAGTGGCTAAAACAGTACTGTAGTTTACAGGTAGGTTGTTCCAAGTGTCTTGGAGATGTTGCCACAGTTTTTCTATTAATTTAGTCTGTCTCGGATTTTGTCTCTTTATATAATCCCAGACTGACTTGATGATGCTGAGATCAGGGCCCATATTTATCAAGTTTCTCAAAGTGCCATTTTAGTCTTAAGTGCTGAGAATTCATGAAATGTACTCCTACTTTCAAACTTAAGTATAAATGCAAGTTATCAAATTTCTTAAAGCTAAGAATCACTCTTACTCTCCCAGTTATTTAAGACAGCTTGAGAGGTCTCTCAAGTGGTCAGGAGTTGCCAGTAGGGGCTTGTGATGGCACTGAAGAGACAGAGACATGCGCAAATCTTTCAGGGGAGCAAGAAGTTTTTGAAATGTTTGACGATGAGCAGTTAATCAAACGGTATCCTTTGGACAGAGCAGGCATCATCTTTGTCAGCGCTGATTAATGTTGGGCTGAATTGTTCGACTTATTCAGCAAGCGCTTCTTCCATGCACCAGTTCAGTTTTCTTTTGGAATCCATGGAGGCTGATTATATCATAAAATCTAGGCTACATATAGGCAGGTCAGTTAACAGCACACCGGTTTAAAAATTGCAATTAAAACATGGTGGAAAACGTATTTCTTTCATTTCCAATGTGTATATCATAATGTATTCTTTTGAAAATGTGTGTTGAATGTAAACTACTCTTAGGAATTTCACCATTCAAAGTTAATTTATCTGAGAATATTCTTAAATAAGGAAATCTATTCAGTGATCTGTTCATAGGTCCATGCCTATGTTGTCATCCAAAATCCCGTTTGTGGCACAGCAAAATTAAATGGCAGTTTATTGTTGATACTTGGAAAAAATCAATCAATCGAATCAATCAATTAATCAATCAATCAAAAACACACATACACACGCAGTGGAATGATTACAGAGCGCTTTGAGCACACTTGCATTTGTGCTGTATATCGTATCAGATATGCTGATATTAAATGTTTATGATTATGTCAATGTTTATAAGGCACAGCAGCACAAACGCATGAATGGCCTTTGGAAAATTTGACATCTATCACTATTTTTAGGGATAAAAGAGTCAAGAAGAATAAAACACTTTAAAAACAATTTACAAGGAAATATTGGAGAAGAAAAAAAGGGGATGGAGCTCATCAAACACATGAATGCAGAATTAACATGATACACCTGACAGTGAAGCACAGAGAGTTTAAATGATGGGATGCCAAAAGTAATTTATAGCAGCAGGAGTGTTTTCACATTCTCTTTTATGTGGGTTATTGATGTGGAGCTCCTGTGAGAAAGAACACATTGTACCTCCAGGTGTGACAAGACGCTTTTGTGTTCGCAATGATTTCTTTGTCACGCACCTTCCCAAAGGAAGGCTAAGTGGCCAGTGTCAGGCATTTAAAGGGGGCGCACCCTGCTGCTCATCATTCATAACCTGATCGATACTCACAAAGGGAGGCTATCGATATGCCACACTTTCACATAGTCCAACGTAAGCTCATAAATGCAGCAACATGTAGGCCTCAACACACACACACACATGCAGTCCTCTTTCCACAGTATACATTTCTTCTGCTGAACGACTAACACTAATTTCGGATTGCTGATCTTGATAATTATTCAGAAAGTTTTCTTTCGGGGCTGTCAAAATCTAATTTAATCTTTGAAATAAATGGAAAGTTTTAGGATTTTGACATTTACAACAAAGCAATGAATGTAAAATGAATTAAAAATATATTTAGGATTCATTTTTGACTTGTTTGTCATATTTCAGAGCTTCACCAACAATTGAATTCAGTAACAAATAAAAGTCATACAAAGACTGCAAATTACTTAACATTTGTTAAAAGACTAGACATGATTTAAACACAGTTAAGTTTAAATATGATTTCATATCCTTAAGAAGGTCTTTATGTTTCATTCAACTGTTAAATGAAAGTTTATCTGGGATTGTTGTGTGTATTGAACATACATGTGCTTATTCAGTGCTGTCTTCAGAAATCACATATAACTGAATGATAAAATTAAAATGTCAAATATGTGGCACAGAGGGTAGACATATGACATATAAATATGATATATAGCCTATTGTTGTGCTTACAGGGACCTGGGTTTGAACTCAGTCTGGTTCATGCCATGATCCCACTCTTTCCTGTCAATTCTCCACTGTAATAAAGAATAG
>RJVU01002418.1:1604686-1647173 GCA_003731715.1 Anabarilius grahami | reverse complement strand
CCACTCTTCCTTAGTTGTTTTTGAGTTGATCTCATCCCCATAAATGAGTGAGCCTTTGGGGCATTGTTTAGGTTGAAATCCCTGGCCTATGCCAAGAAGTGAAATTGCTGCGCCTTGGGGGTCTTGGAGACAAACTAAAGAGCCAATCCTCTGACTTGCTGTTGTTTCACTGGTAGTCTTGTGATATGATGCTTATTAAGAGCATGATGTTTTGATAACAAATCCACATGTTATTAATCATATTAACAGGACACAGAAGACTAAGGAGCGTTTACAATTCAAGAAAGAAAGTACATGTGTTTTTATTTAGTTAATTTGTCTCTTATAGAAGAATAATCCTAATTGTTATTAGTAATGAGATAATAATTATTATGAATACAATCCACTACCGGTTAAACGTTTACAATTTTTTAAGAAGCCTCTTTTCCTCACCAAGGCTGTATTTATTTGATTAAAAAATACAGTAAAAACAGTAATATTGTGAAATATTATTAAAAATTAAAATAACTGTTTTCTATTTGGATATATTTTAAAATATTTCTGAGATTATTGTAAAATGTTATCAACATTTTTTATTGTTATCAATTAATATTTTAGCCTAATATTTTGAAAATATTTTTTCAGGATTCTTTGTAGAATAGAAAGTTCAGAATAACAGCATTTATTTTAAATAGCCACTTTTTGTCAATTTAATGCATCCTTGCTGAATAAAAATAATTTTAAAAACCCTACTGATCCCAAAATATATATATATATATATCAGTCTTTAGTCAGGGTAAACTTATTCAGTAAAATTCATATTGTAGTCAAAACTGGGCACAGAATACACCAACTAGTGTATTTCAGACTGATTTATCTTACTAATTTATTTCATTTATGGTAAACGAAGAACAATTAAAGACCCGTTCTGGTTATTCAAAAAAAAAAAAAAAAATGTTACACCATGTTATAACTCGAGCTCTGAGCTGTAGCCTAAATCTCACGACATATCTCTTCTGCAAATCTGACACAGGAGGAGACAGAACTGAAGCAAAAGGAAATCTGGAACAAAAGCGAAGCCATCTTTTCAAACAACAGCCTGTGGCTCCTTTCACTTGGCATCTTCAAGATGCATCTGATCCTTTGCTTTGTTTAAAGCCAGAGCGTCTTTAAAAGTGGATTTATTTGTTTGAGGTTGTTTCTCTATTTATTTCTGTATTTACCAAGATCATCCAGTTCTGGGAGGGAAAGGGACGGTGGGTTTTGTCAAATCCTAGAAGGTTTCTTGGCACAGGCACAAACACAACTTGATGACTTACAGAAGACAAAGATGGTTAGTTACCGACTGTCTGCTCGGGGGCTATTGTGATGGATCCACTTCCCCGATCAAACCTACTTTTAAAAGTTCATCGTGAATACAGGCCTGTATCTGAGGGAATGGCGCAAATAAATACTAAGCGGCGACAGGAAACAATAACAGGATCTCCTTCATTTTGCCTTCAAGATTTATAAAAACAACAAGGTAGATAAGCTGGAGGATCAAGGGAATAAACAATTGTGCAATGGAGCTGAGAGTCATTAGATCAAATAGCTTTAATTACCTGATTACGGTGAGCTAGAGCTGACTCGCTTTCTCTGGAACGCTGACTGCATGACTAAATTAGCGGAAGAGATAAGGTACAGCCCCAGATCTGCTCCACCTTACCTAATCTCAATCAGGTTTACCATCAACACTGCCTGTGACTCAGTTACTGTTAAATAAGAGTGGTGCAAATGCTATTTTCAGCTTTTTCTAGACTGATCAAACTCCATTTAGATAAGGAGGGCTGTTACAGGACCTTTTAATGTTCAGGACAGCCTTTGAGAACAGAACGGGTTGTTTAATTGAGATAATTGCTCTTTTATACTTTCCCATGATAAAGACTGGCAGATCCCATCAGGTCAACAGTAACTAGCAGCGATAGATCAAGGCGTTTTGAAAAGTTGTTTCATTTTGTCACATTCACATGAATCCACTGGAAATCAGATGTCTAATGTTCATGGTAGAAAAGGTAACAACAATAGCAGCAGAATAAAAAATTTACCAGGTTTTATTACTCAACTAAGCATGTGCTATTTAGTCATTTCATCTATTTGTTTATTATTTTATTTTAGGAGTATCAAAGCAATGCCAAGTTTGATGAAGGTGTGTGTTTTGTCTCCCTGTTTGCATTCTTTGCAAACAACCTTTTGACCTTAAAATGAAGCCATCCAAAAGCCCAGCAACGTACACACATTAAATATTTTCTTTGTCTTACTTTTGCTCACAATTGTTTTCCAGTGGTTATTGGATGTTCCGTCATCCTGTGTTGTGATCTTTGTTAGATAAAGTCCTCGCGTCCCAACAAAAGCATCTTGGAGATACGTGAGGATTTGGGTGTCCTGTAACTATGTTTGTTTGACTGATGGGTGTTGTCTGAATGATCTCAACTCTTGTGGCTTATAGTCTGTTTTTCATTTTTGCTGAATCTGATTTAGTCCAGGGTATGTGACATTCATTCATGACATAACATTTTTAACCTGCATCACATGTTTTTCTAATCTTAACATACACAAAATCACAAACTCTGACAATGGAGCTGAGGAGACAATCCAGAGCCCGTGCTGTTCTCTGCCCTCACTCCGCACTGTCAATATTCAATCCCCAAATACTGTACATCTCTTTTGAGGGCAGTATTTGCATCAATGATTTTGCCCCATGTCAGTTTCTCACAGCTGACAGCGTTGACTGCTGAGGAGTTTGACATCAGCCCTGTGGATTTACTCCTGACAGAGGTCAGACCCTGGTGTGACAGTCAGATTTACAGTCTGGTGACAGCTTCCCCGTGGACCAGATCACCAGGGATTGATTTTGAGCTCACTTCTGGATAGCAGTCATTTTACTGGCTTAACTACTTATATGTGCATGTGCATTGTACTGTACTTTAGTTACAAGCCAAGTATATATCGAATGTTAGCATTATGGAAATAGCTTTTTGGCTTGTAAATAAAGTAACACATTTAGATAAAAAGGGAATCTTGAGAAAATGTAAAGTGATTCTGTCATCATTTACTCACTCTCCTGTCGTTCCAAAGCTGTATGACTTTCCTTTTTCTCTTTAAAGGGATCGTTCACCCAAAAATGAACATTTATCCCATGATTTACTCACCCTCAAGCCATCCCAGGTGTAGGAGCCTTCTGTGTATAAAGGCCTTCTGAAGCGAAGCAATGGGTTTTTGCAAGAAAAATATCCATATTTAAAACTTTATAAAGTAAAATAACTAGCTTCAGCCAGACGACCGTACGCATACTGCGGAAGTCGACTTGAGCCAAATGAATAACCTCTGAAGCGA
The DNA here is from genome assembly GCA_003731715.1 of Anabarilius grahami. Taxonomy (NCBI): domain Eukaryota; kingdom Metazoa; phylum Chordata; class Actinopteri; order Cypriniformes; family Xenocyprididae; genus Anabarilius; species Anabarilius grahami. Next base: position 1,643,822 of record RJVU01002418.1, on the reverse strand, counting down.
TGTATGATGCAGGATGTAGGAGTATCGTAAGCTTAATCGGCTCTTGCGGTTTAAACAAATATGCCTGGGCAACAAACTCAAGTTCCTCTTCTCTTGTATTGAAATCCTCCAACATTTCTCTTAAAATTTCTCATTTTAGACTTTTAATTTGTGACTGATGTTTTGTTTTGCTCTATCCTTGCTTCGTCATTGCATCATGTGTCAGGTCAGAGGTTGCTCTTCCAACAGCAAATCCTTGTGTACGGCCATCTGCTGGAAGCTAGTTATTTTACTTTATAAAGTTTTAAATATGGATATTTTTCTTACAAAAACCCATTGCTTCATTTCAGAAGGCCTTTATTAACCCCCTGGAGCCATATGGATTTTTATGATAGATGGATGCCTTTTTTTCGGGGCTTCAAAACACGACCCCCGTTCACTACCATTATAAAGCTTGAAGGAGCCAGGATATTTTTCAATATATCTCCAATTGTGTTTGTCTGAAAGAAGATATTAATATACACCTAAGATGGCTTGAGGGTGAGTAATTCATGGGATAATTTTCATTTTTGGGTGAACTATCCCCTTTAACAAATTAAGGCATCATGGCACATTGAGATATTTAAGTTCTCACAACAATAATATAAAATGAAAATCTTAATAATTGTTCTCAGTAACATTACTTTGTTTAGTCAATTTAAATTAGCTTGTTCCAAAAAAAAAAAAAAAGTGTTCAGTCAACAAATTTTTGTCAAGGAAGCTGAGGTTTTTCAACAAATGTTATGTTCTTTTCATGTTTATGACTTTAGAACTCAACAACTAACATACAAACTTCAATAATGGTGAAAATCAGTATTACTGCAAGTAAACATGCATACCCTGGGAATCAAACCCATCACGTTGTTGATGCTATAGCCAATGATCCTACATGACTGCTAAAAATGAAGACAAAAAGAAAAAGAACAGGATAAAAAAGTAACGATTAAACAGTAGCATTTTAACTGTATCTGCTTGCTTTATTCATGCTACAATGCATGCTGAGAGCTTGTAAACCTTTAACCAATTAACAACATTTGTACACAAAAGAGTTTATTCAGACAACTCTGTTCCAACTTGTTTTTATGTTGATTAATTCATTCAGATTTTTTATTATGACTATAGGTTGGACAAAGCGTAATTGCAACAAATTTTATTTTGTTTGCAGTATTGCAATGAATTAATGAATTAATTAAAATAATATATATGTGTGTGTGTGTGTGTGTGTGAGAGAGAGAGAGAAAGAAAGAGAGTGAGGATTTGTTGACAATTGTTGTTCAGTCCCAGGAGACACAAAAGACAAGAAGCCATCCATGCAGCCGCTAAAATTACATGATGAGAAAACACACACACACACACACACACGCACACACACGTTTGTTTCACGATAATGAGGACAGTGCATAGACGTCTATTGATTTTATTTGAGGTTAATGATATTTTCTAACCCAACCCCTACCCCTAAACCCACCTATTACAGAAACACATGCAAAACACTAGATTTAAATATAAAAAAGGTTTTGGCCGATTTTAAAGCCTTTTTAACTAGTGAGGACCAGTGAAATGTCCTGTTTCACTATAAAAGTTAGGAAATTTGACATTATACAAATATAGCCAAACCTGTGCACACACACACATTACCTCACATGTGTTTAGAAAGGTAATTTACCTTGATAGTTCTAGCCTTCAGTCTACATTACATTACACATTGATAACAAGCAAACTCCCAATCGTGTCCTCAGGTTCAAGTTAAAAGGCCCGTGTGTGTGGTGCAATGTAAGCAAAAGACTGAAGTTCCGCCTTGAGATAGGAAAGGCCCAGGCAATTAGGCTGTTTCATGTCACTGGACTGTGTCTGTTCCCCCCTCTGGACACTTCTGAGTACCGCTTAAGACACCTAAATGCTGTGGAGTAGGGAGCAGAGCACGGATAATGTCATTTAGATTGAGGAACCGTGACTGGGAGTAGTTTTGGATCAGATAATGGTCTCCGTAAAGGAACATTATTCCACATAAGCAAGAGTCAAGCTCTTGTCTGATGTTAGCTGGCCTGATATCTCTTTAAAAACAGGACAAAAAAATATTCTAGTCAAAAGATGTTAAAATGGTCAATTCAAAAGTAAAGATGAAAAAAATAACTGAATTCAGGTTAAATTGTAGTTTAATTACATTCCACAAACAGTTTCAGCTTGAAACATACAAACACACACAGAGAGTATCTGGAGAATTTCCTGTGCCTACCCACCCACCTTAAACTGTCTCGTGGGACAGAGGAACAGAAGATGAGCGGGGAGGAGGCTGTCTGTATGTTCTCAGTAGGGTGACACAGATCCTGAAGAATTCTCAGGAAATGCTGCCAAGCTCAAGTTCTCTGTCTGTGTCCCTGTCTATTTTTCATCAATATCTCTGAGCTTAGGTCAAATAAAATCATATAACAACTAAGTTAATAAACCCGATGTAGAGATAAAAGCTTTGATTGTTCAGTCTGATAGTGTCATATTCTTGGGTTCTACTATGGGCTGTACTGACCCTATGGAAATATTTCCACACTTTTTTCATAAAAAACATAACAGATTGGAAGAAGAAAAAAAAAACATAATCGGCCCCATTTTATATTAGGTGTCTTTAACCCATATGGGACTAATTATTAAATCACAGCTGGAAAAAAATGTATGACTTTATATTTTACATATATTTAAGGCTAAAATCATTTTCCAAAATTAGTTTTCTACTTCTGACCTTTGACCTTTTTTATGCATTCGTCATTTATAATTGACGTTTCCTATTAGGGTAAATTATTTTTGGCAAATTGTCTAAAACTTTTTACACATTCAAATGCATTTTCACTATCTGAAAAGTAGTGAAAGGTCTTAGTGTTTCAAAAAAACATTTTAATGTTTTATTAACATTCCATTTCATATTGTGCTACTATATTTCATTTGGAACTCACATTTGAAAATGTCAAAAACTTGAGACAAATTCAGATGTAGCTTCACTGCCTGGAAACCATGTTAAAACATTAAAACAATCTTTAACATTGTTTCTTTCTTAGAAGTCCAAATCAAAGATTATAGCCCAAGTGAAAATCAACAACACTTCTTTTTCAGCCCACACTTTTCACATGATTTTGACCTGTTTAATCATCATTTTTGGAGCATTTGCTTGTCAGTGTAGTAAGGCCAACAGGCAGTGGCATCTTTCCTGACCTCTGGTTGTAGTATGGATCACATCTTCTAAACTGGCATATAAATACCCAAATGCCTGACTTCCACATCAATCTATGACTTATATTCTTCATCTCTACCATCACCCTCACTGCTTCCATCCTCCTTGATCTTCAACTTCTTCCTTTCTTACTATGACCTTATTTTCTGATTCACTGCCGTCACTATCATCAATACTTTCTGGAAAAGGTACAGCTTTTCCTCTCAGTCTTCTATAAAACTTACTAACATCAACCAAAAAGGCTATTAACCTGCCTGCCAGTAATGAACAATAGTGCAGTTATACAGAAAACATAAAAGGACTTTGTCATTTATGCTTAACATATAGATTTTAAAAAAAATTTTTTATTTGAGTTATATTATTTCCTAGTCTAAATAGGAACTCACCTAACATGTGCTAATGTCTCCTTCCGGTGCTTGTTGCCAAAAATGTCAAGCACATGGCACATAGATTTTAATTTTATTGGCTGAAGAAGATGAATTTACTGAAATGTAAATTATTTTGGTTGAACGACATTATTGAATTTAAATGTGATTTTCTTTGCGTCATTTATAAATGACAATACACCATAACTACTTTGAACTTGCATACAGTTTTAGGTACAATGTACTTATTGTGTTCATGTTGTATTGCAAAACACTTTTGCTACTATTGAGTTGGGATATGGGTAAATTTAGGAACAGGTTTATTTGTATGGTTAGGTTTAAGTGTGGGTTAAGGGGTAGANTTACATGCAAGCATTTTTAAAATGCAATATAAAAACAAGTATGTACACAATAAGTAAATTGCATCAAATCATTAATTTCAATATTAGTACATAGTAGTTAAAGACACTTAATGTAAAGTCCAAATAATCTGTTGTGTGACATCTGATGTGATTCACACATCAGATGTTTCGGTAACACTTAAGGCTTCTTTTATTAACATTAGTAACTCAATTTGCTAACCCTGTAGCATTTAACATTTACTACTACATTTTTAAGATCAAACGTTGAATGTGTGAACATTAGTTAATACACTGTGAACTAACATGAACATGCATATTTTTTATTAACTAACATTAACAAAGGTTAATAAATGCTGTAAAAAATATATTGCTCATTCTTAGTTTATGTTAGTTAATGCAAATAAATGAGACCTAATTGTAAAGTTTAACCAATGTCTCATCTCAAGCACTTACTCTGTTGTCTTTTTGATAAACAAAATGTGGTTAAAATTGAGCTACAACTGTGGGATAGCATGGTTTGTGTTTATTTCATCATTGTTTAGATAATTCTTTTTAAACATTCATCAAGTCATGGTAATCATATTCAAAGAGTTTTCAAAATAAATATATAAATAAATAAATATAAAAATGAATAAATTATTAGTTTGAATAAAAAACAACCTCTGGAACATAAAAGTGCCTGTGTTTGAAGAAACACTCTACTATTATTATTATTTCTTATAAATATCATAAATTGTATAAAGGGGGTTGGATTTCTAAAGGTGGTATGCTGAACTTGACTATTTTCATAATCATGAAACAGTGTATCCTGGTCATTGTGTTCTTCACCAAAACTGAAATGCTCTTGAATGTTACATTCCCACGCTGACAAAATAAAGTCTGCTAACAATCACAATCTGGACCTGTAGACATTTCATTAGAAAATTTGACTCCGGTATTAGAACATAACCATTATTCATTCTGATGCAACAGTTTGTGAATGGTTATTGTTTTATTAATTTGCCGAAAAATGCCCAGTAACTGTTTTACACTTTACATTAACATTGTTGTACATGTTGTGCATTGCACATAATATGACACATAAACACTGTAATGTAAAGTTTGACCTTTTTATGTTTCCAAATCCATGATGTATCACAACTGGCCAGATAGATCTAGTTCCTGATGGGGTGAAGAGAGAGTTGTAGGGCCATTCAACACCACTTGCACTTAAAAAGAAATACAAGCCGACAGTAACATTCCCCTCGTAAACATTTATGAAAGTAGAGCGTTTGTCTTGAGAAGGCCAGGTCACAGACATTTTCACAGAAATATAATATCCGTTATCAGAGTTTCCTATTTGTCCCACATTATTTTGGTGGAAGGTTGTGGCACAGGTGATTTTTCTTTCCTGTGTGAGATAAAACAGGACTCGAGAAAAGAGAGTAAGTCTTAAGTGGGACTATGAATCCTTATCTGATGTTACAAGTGCTTGAAATATGAGATCATATCCAGACCCAACAAGTATAGAGAAGCGGGACAAAATAGGAAACGCATATTTGTGATTATGACATTGGTTTGCTTGGTGTCAAGGCTCATTATATTTACTGATTTAGCTCTACATGGCGGTAACTTTAGCCATGTTATTGTAGACTGTTTGTGACCCTGTAGGTAGTACATGAAAAGGTATGAAAAAAAGGATATTAAAATGAATGCCCATGACTCCGACCTTGAACAAATATCTCATAAATTGTGAATGTAGCAAAGTGGTTTCATCAAAAGGTGACCTACAGTGTAAAACAAATTTGAGGCAAACATTGGCCGCTTTTCACTCCACAGATAAGTGTTTACGTAACGTTCACATTGTGAGGTTAAATGAATGTCAAGAGTCCAAATGGCAAAGCTGCAAGAGTGAAAAAAGCCTATTAGGACAGGGAATATTTTTATCAATCATATTGCATGGAGGAAAACAATGGTAAACAGGCAGACACATCTGTCCCCAGCTTATCTGTGTATTATGACGCACTTAACCAACACGACTAATGCACACATCACCGGTGCCTGTTAAAGCTTTCTGTAGCTGGACTTAAAGATACTTAGCAAAGGTCCTCTTTTATAGGTCGCTCATTACAAGCATTTACTGTAAGCTTTATGAATTGACAGGTCATGGTTGGTGGATGGCAGATATTTGTTTTCACAAATGGCTGACAGTGTTTTAGTTGTGTAAATTAAAACATATGGGTTTAAATTATAATTTTACAGATTTTTTTCTTTTCTTTTTTTCTTTTACAATATTACATTTGGATTCTCAAAGTAAGTTAGAGAAATTCCAAATGGCATTTTTGCACCCTTGAAGGGCACTTCGGGAAGGGGATGCCATTTGTAGGGGCGTTCCAAATGAAAGTGAATTCCTTCACAAAGAGCCCTTCCACAAGTCCCTTAGAGAAGGGTACATGCCATGGTAATTTCAAGGAAGTAATTTGATCATTTATGGTCATGTGACCCAGGGTGGCGAATCCTCACAATTCATTTTAAAGCTAGACGGCGAATAATTCAATAATAGAATAATTCAAGTTGTTTTGTTTGTGATATTTCACACACATTTATGTCATACATTTCATATTTCATATAGCTTTCATAGATAAAAATGAGTTTAGTAGATATGTTAGGAAGTGTTGACTACTTACAGTGTCCAAACAAGAGATGGCAAGTTTTAAAGCTGAGAGCAGAGATGGAACACACAATATATATATATATATGAAGCATAATGTAGGTAGGTGTTACGGATGCTGGTGTAGAGACGAGGCAGTACAAGGAAATCCACAATAATGGGTACTTTAATGAACGAAGGAGGAAACACCAAACAAACTAAACAACATCAAGAACGGACAGGGAGTGAGTCCATTATAAAGGCAGTGCTGATGATGAAGTCCAGGTGCAGGTGATGAGTGATGATGGGGAGATGACGAGGGAAGTGAGTGCAGGTGTGGAGACAGGAGGATTATGGGAAATGGAGTCCGGGAGACAAGGGAACTGTGACAGTACCTCCCCCTCCCGGAGGGTGGGTGCCCTGAAGACCTCAGGTAGGTGCAGGGAGAGGAGCGGACGGACACTGAGGTCTCTAGGGCGGGTCAGGGGCCGTGGGCGGCCATGGAGAATCTTGAGCCCCACCCACATGAGTGGTGCCCACATGTTCCCCACCCACGGGTACTAGCCCCCCCCCCCAAAAAAATAATATTTAGGGAGGTTTAGGGGAGGCTTGAAGGGTCCGTGGAAAGGAGGGGGCTCGCGGGCTGGAGTGGGCTCGTGGGTGCATGGAGCGGGCTTGTGGGTGCATGGAGCGGGCTCGGCGTGGGCAGGAGAGGTCTGATAACAGGGCCCAGTCCATCCCCTCATATTCCACTAAAAGCCCCACAGATACTGGAGCGGGCTCGGTGAAGACTGGAGAGGGCTCGGCGGAGACCGGAGAGGGCTCGTGGAAGGCTGGTGTTCTGGCGTGGAAGGCTGGTGTTCTGGCGTGGAAGGCTGGTGTTCTGGCGTGGAAGGCTGGTGTTCTGGCGTGGAAGGCTGGTGTTCTGGCGTGGATGGTACCGTTGAAGCGGTATGTGCAGGGCTCCGGGGTGTGGTGAGCTGGTGATGCCTGGCGAGTTTCTGATGGGGCTGGACAAGGAACACGCTGATTCTCTTCCATTTCATCCACTTCGAAATTAGAACCATTTAAAAAGAGAATAAAATTTATGGAATCGACTAGGGAGGAATTACAGGCAGGTTCGCTATAGCGAATTATATCCTTGTCCTGTCCCATCAGAAAAACAGCATTGAGGCAGGCATCAGTCCAACCCACCAAATAGGAGACCTCCAGAAACTCCTCCACATACCTCTCCAACGGTCCGCCACTCTGCCGCAGACGGCATAGCCGGTCCTCCATCTGGAGAGTCTTCAGGGGCTCAGGAAGCAGGTAAATACCCATAGCTAGGTTGTGGATCTCCAGCGATTGGGTCCGTTCTTCTGTTACGGATGCTGGTGTAGAGACGAGGCAGTACAAGGAAATCCACAATAATGGGTACTTTAATGAACGAAGGAGGAAACACAAAACATAAACTAAACAACATTAAGAATGGACAGGGAGTGAGTCCATTATAAAGGCAGTGCTGATGATGAAGTCCAGGTGCAGGTGAAGAGTGATGATGGGGAGATGACGAGGGAAGTGAGTGCAGGTGTGGAGACAGGAGGATTATGGGAAATGGAGTCCGGGAGACAAGGGAACTGTGACAGTAGGTAGGTAGGTAGGTAGATGGATGGATGGATGGATGGATGGATGGATGGATGGATGGATTGATTGATGGATGGAACAATAGACATACAGTCAAACTTCAAGGCTTTCTAATGTTTTATGTTTTCCAGCCCTTTCACACAATCAAACATTCAAAGCCTGTCTTAACAAACTTTGCGATTCTGGTAAAAAAAAAATTCTGTTTAAATTATAATTCTTTGAATTTCAATTATTTTTTAATGTCTTGCATTCAAATTTAAACTGCATTTCTGCATCCTGTTTGCTGCCTCAATTCAAATTCAATTTAAATTCAAGAATTTAGCCCCTTTTAAAATGCAATGTCAATTCAATTCTGAATGACCTATAATTTTGCCTGGTAGAGATGATACATTTTCCTAGAGCAGCACAGGGCTGGTTTATAGATGCTCATCTAATATTTTACATTTTCTGTCCTCAATTCACTTTATAATCAAAGACTAGACTTCTTTTTTTAATGACAGGATAATTGTTTTATTTATGAAGGGTTCACATTACTGACTGCTCACCAAAAGGTCAATGGTCAAAGTGAGAAACAGATTAGGGAGGATGTAGTGATGTTGTTGAACAGCTTTTATGATTATGCCAATCAGAATTTGCAAGCAAACAAGCAAATTCCTGCAGGAGCTTTCCAAATTAAGAAAACAACCTGAAACGGAAAGATTAGTCTCTGTCTGATCTCGTCTCATTTGAACTGTTATTTCAACCATCTTCATTTTCCTGTGCCAATGGTGAAACAAATGTTCCTGTTAAACATTCCAGGATTCATCCATATTTAATTACTCGCACCTTCATTAACATACGCCTCCCTTTAATGAAGAAAGTGTTACATTTATTCACACCAAATGGCAATTCTGCCTTTGATGATCTGAACAATTAGGGAACATCAAAGCCTAGGTTGTGCAAACTAGGATTCTAATTTGCATAATTAAACCAACCTGTAGACAGAAAAAAGTCGAACATTTGAAATGGAAAGTTAAATTATATTTATGCTGCTTATGAAATAATTATGTACCTTGTACTCAATTAAGAATGTGTTAATTAACTTGTAGTTTAAACAACTAAGAAATTTGTTTAGCTGCTCTGTATTGAAATAGTGACGTTCCTTTTGGCATGTCTCATTCCTCAGAGTAAAATGAAGAATCTTTCATCTTTTAAGCCATTTTTAATGGCAACTGAAATAGTTAATGTTATGACACAGACAGATTGAGATTTATGCTTTACAAAACGACCTCATTTGCTTCTGCCAATTTCATACTAATCTCTCATCAGAGGTGTTCTCAAGATGTCCATTTACCCACACTAATTCATGTGCACACAATAAATCACTTGATTGAGAAATACGGAGTGTACTCAACAGGTTTGTCAACTTCACAAGTTTGATGCCATATGTCATGTGTGGATCATACTTCTCTATCCACATGATATATCACAAACAAGAACTGCCATTTGTTTACTTTGTAATGGAGTGAACTATAAATTAGTTTTAAGAAATAAATAACATGCATAAAACTCACAAATGTCAAACTTTTGATACTTGATTCTCATCAAACGATTATTATTGGTGGACAAGCAAGGTTTCTGACATCAGAAATGAATGAAATCAATAATTAATAGAATGATGTAACAAAATCTAGATTGCATCAGACAACATAAATAAATACCAGACTGAATATTACTGTATTTCCTTTACTGTATAGCTAATAACAAACATTAGCATGTTATCAAAACAAGTTACAAGCAACATTAATGTGATTAATATGTAAACACCACTAAAGCAAAAGTAAAGCCCTAAAATATTCTAGCAATAGTGCAAAGTAAAATAAAATGTTATTTTTGACTCATCTACATTATCATTCAAATTTTGTGGTCAGTGATCACAATATATATAGTCAAACCAAAAATTATTCAGACTAGATTTAATTTTTTTTTTTAAATATCTTTTTACTAGTGGGTGCAGGACACTATAGTTCATTTATGTAAGTGAAGATAGCAAAATAAAGTAAACTGTGACATATTATACCCAACAATTCTTCATACAGTGGACTACCAGTAAAATTGATAAAAATTTGGAACCAAAATTTATTCAAACACTTTGACCTGACAATGTTTTGCTTAAGTGTTATCTGACATAATTAAGATCATTGTTTTCTGACACAGTTTAACTCTGAGATCTTGTCATATTTTATTACCTTTTTTTTTTAAACTATAGTGAATAAACTGTAATAATGAATGAAATGTTCAAGGTGTCTGAATAAATTTTGGTTTGACTGTATGTATATTTATTTATTTATTTATTTATTTATTTATTTTTTGGGGGGGAAAGAAATAAATACTTGGCATGGATGCATTAAAGAATCCTAAAAAATGTATCACAATTTTCATAAAATATTAAGCAGCTCAGCCATGTTGCTTTAAACTGTAATTACTAGTGTATTGTATATGTTAACATAAATAAGTGTTGTGCTACTTCAATTTATCATGATTTTGTCATCCCACTATATCTCTTATCCTATTATAAATTGACATATAAGTTTATTTATTTATTTATTTTAGGGGGAGAAAATGCCTCCTCCCCAAACAAAACCTATGCCACTGGCAATACATCTCAGAGATTTCAAAACACTACACAGCGTTTCATGCTTCTCCAGTAACTAGCATATTGAAAAAGGAAAGTTCAGGAACTTGTTGTGTTTGGCCTTTGCACTCTATCCATCCCCTGTTCAAAATCAAATCAGGGTTCTCGATGTGACCTGTTCTCTACTCTACTCTCCACTGTCGACTCTGTTAACATTAGCCAAACTAATGAGGCGGCGCTCCTTATCTGCCTCCCTCCTCTCTTGACATGAGAGTCCTGCACACAGTTCTCTCGCAGTCATCGCTCCTCTGTGCGTCAGCTCCCGCAAGTCGGGGAGTCGAACCCCTCTGGCCCTCGCTCTTCGTGGGAACAACATGCTCTCCCCGCCCCACCTCCCCGATGGACCTTAGGCCTTGTCATCTTTAAACCTTCAAACAACACCCGAGTCGCCCTCCCCCTTCCCACGGTTAAAATAAATTGTCCTTAGTGTAGAGCCGGCTGTCTGAAGCTTGCAAGTTAGGCCTTCCTGTCTTCAGGATTTTGTAAACCCTCCCCCAGAGAGTACGAAAGACTTTGTGAGAAAGACTAGAGAAAAGAGGGACAGGAAAAGAGAGCAAATGAGAAGAAGGTGTTGTAATTCCTGCCCACTCTTGAGTCAGGACAGCGCCCACACACTTTTTCTCAAGCCCCCACGAGCACCGATGGCTGCAGTGATAATATGGGGCTGGGTGTGTGTGTGTCGTAACGACGGTGAGGTGGCGTTTAATGGCTGGCCAAAGTATCCTCGTGGGCGACTGCCGTTCCCATGCCCCGCTGCATTCCTCCCTTAGATCCCAGACGCGTTCTTTTGCTACTATTTATTTTTCCTTCCCCCTACGTGGAGGCCAGGATGTACAACGAGTGCATTACCACTGACCTGAGTGGGAGGGGAAACAGTGGAGCCCTCCTGAACACAAATGGACATACACACATACACACTTAAATGTTGCCATTAGTCCGGCCCCCAAGGGGTTCTGCTCTCCTTTTAACACAGCAGTGACACCATGTGTAGTGCGCTCTGGGTAGTTGTGGAGCAATCTGACCCATCGTGAGGTCTGTGTGATTATCTTATGATTAACCTAGTTTTCTCTAGTTCTGATAAAAAATATTAATAAATTAACGGTTTGATGATTTTGGCAATGATAATAATGAGGTGAAAAATTTGCATTATGACAATCATTAAGACATTTAAATTCAAATATATTGCTGATGAAAATATGATATTAAACTTGCACTGACAATGTTTTTTTTTTTTAAAAGAAAACTCTAGAAAAAATATGATTGTTTTAAATTATCCAATCATTATGAACACCAGTAAACTGAAGTGCTTTTGATTACATCATGAGATTAATCAGATATGTAAGATTTTGGGGTCAGTAAGAACTCTCTTATGCTCACCAAGGCTCCATTTAATTGATATTAAAGACAGTTAAAACAGTAATATTGTGAAATATTATTACAATTTAAAATAACTGTTTTACATTTTAATATACATTTAAATGTAATTCATCAAAGCTGAATTTTCAGCATCATTACTCCAGTCTTCAGTGTCACATGATACTTCAGAAATCATTCTAATATGCTGAGTTTGTGCTCAAGAAACATTTCTTTTTACTATCAATGATGAAAACAGTTGTGCTGCTTAATATTTTTGTAGAAACTGTGATACATTTTTTTTCAGGATTCTTTGATGAATAGAAAGTTAAAAAAATAGAAAACTATTGTAACATAAATGTCTTTACTATCACTTTTGATCAGTGTAATACATCCTTGCTGGATAAAAGTATTAATTACTTACAGTAATGTAATATTTCAACTTCTGCACAAAATGATGCAAATTCACAAGTGAATTTGAACTTTAAGTTACACGCTAGTCAGAATGTGTCAGAAGTCAAGTTGTAAATGCAATCTTTCTGTAAATATGAAATAAAACACAGACAATCAATATCTAAAGCATAACAAATTCACAATATTGTATTAGAATATGTCTGGCCCCTAACAGGAAGTATAACTCACTTGCCAGTTTTTCTTGCTTGAGTCTTTAAGTCTCCACTAAGCTGCCTTGACTGCATCCCTGAATTGTTCATGCATGCAGCACTGAGGTCTGTAACTTGCGGGCCAAACCCGGGGTGGCACTGGGAGGGCAGGGCAGACACACGTCTGCACATCAATATCACAACGCCCAGGGGCTCAGCCACATCTCAGTGATGGAGATTATCTCCCATGATGAAGGTGAGAGAGAGAGCTTCAGGCCTTTGGCTAATTTAATTTCCTTTCAGTTTCAGTGCTGGGTCATTTTGTATTAGTATAGGCTCTGTCTACAGTAGCTGCTTTTGGACAGGGCAGTATTTGAGATGAATAAGCAAAATATACCTGAAAAACATGGGAAAAAATTAGAAGCACAAAAGTGGCATATTTATGTAATCGTTCAATACGCATATGTTTTCTTAAAAACTAAAAATATTGTATCTATGAATACAGTTTATATAAAAAATATTGTATCTATGAATACAGTTTATATTTAATTATATTTATTTATATCATTTTGTATCTATTTATATGACTCCATGTATATGAATTTCACCATCCTATAAATATACACAGGGCTTGACATTAACTTTTTTGTTCATCGGCCACTGTGGATAGTGGTTTTCTTTCGACTGTTTACGTTCATACAAACATAACTCACTGTGTTTACATGAATACTCACTAAGACCATAATTTTGACATTATTTTGTGTGTATTTGACTGTTTAAGCACAATAAGCAGCGAAAAAGAACTCAGTTTAGTACTGTGAGGCTGCTTTAAGTGTGCAAGCTTTGGGTGTGAGTACAAAATCTGCGGGAATTAGTTAAATTATGCGTGCAATCCCACGCCGAAATTCAAGTCCTGTGAGACACCAACAATATTCATCCGGAGCAAATGAAACGAGTGAGTGAGAGGAGGCAGGTTTGTGTGTCAACTCGCTGTCAGACAGATGAGCGGAAAATGAGTTTCAGATATTTCAGTATCTATGTATTGAAAAACATATATTCTTCAAGTCATAATTATGAAAAAATAAACTTGCAACTACACAATAAAAATTCATAATGCAAGATTTTGAAAAATAAAGTTGCACTTTTAAAAAATAAAATCCAAATGATGAGAAGTAAAGATGCAACTGCACAATAGTCTTATTGTGAGATATATAGTCAAACTGTCAGATATAAAGTCACATTGCTTCATATAAAGTCAAATTGCAAGATGAGTATGGCAGTAAAAAAAAAAGGGAGGGGGGGGGGCATTACTAAAGATAAGTTCTGTTCAAAACACATTTCAGGAGACAAAACAATAACAAGAACACAGTGACAGTCCTGTTACAGGGCACAGATTCATCCAATCAGTAAGGAAAAGATACTCTAAAACACAAAGAACATCTAAAAAGGAAACAGGCCTAAATCCCCTTCTCATGAGTTCTTCCTGAGGCTCTTCTCCCTGGGAAAGCACGGGGCAAGCCAAACACCCAGAACTTTCTCAAAGCCCTCACAATCTGCAGATCTGACAGGCCCACTTCCTGTCGGGGGAACTTCCCACCTCTCCCTGCTGGAGAAGAACAGGATGCAAGGACCCCCTAGGTGATCCAAAACGTGGAGAGGACATCGCTCTGGGGGCCCTGTACAGAGCTATCATAACACACTATAGATTCACACGTTTCTACCCCCCCAACCCGGCCGTACTTTCTCACAGAGTTTGCGATGCGCTGGTTTGTGTACAGCGGCCTCTCAAACAGGAGGACCGCCGCCTTTTCACCCTTTTGAAATTATTGTTCTTGCCTTGTCTATTATTACAGACAAAGACACTGATGGACCAGGCCTCCGTTAGAGTATTTTTTCTCTCTCTCTCACTTACTGTCTCCCTGTTTTTAAATGACCAATTATCTTGATTTACTAAAACCTGACACGCAGTGAACTGCATTCTCACGTCAGCCCCAGGAAGAGCGACGCCACTCTCCCGGACGTATCCCCATTTAAAAATGCATAAATATTTGTTCTCTTAAGGACCGCATTGACAAATGCTCTAAAAACAAGTCATTTAGTGACTCTCAATAAATCTATATTTAGCTACCACTACAGCTGAAACTCAAGTCATTGACCCCGAGTCAGAAGGGAGGGGGGAAAAGGAGCTTTTAAAGAGAGTGAAAATGTATTTTGTGCTGGAGCACATCTGGGATTGGTTACCCTCATGGAGGTAGGTATTAAAATGGGAAACACGCTGGATTTTCCCTGAGCGTATGCCTTAGTGACTCTAAACAAAGCAGAACATTTACACTTCCGTTTTACACGCGGATTAGAGAAAAGCAACATGCCCCCGTGAGTCCACCTGGTCGGATTCCACTATCACAACAATGTTGAACCGACGAACCAACTATCGGCCTAATCCTTGTGAGAAACAACCAACGTGCTCTTTTGTAGACTGGGGGACGTCAGCAATTTAGAAGTTCTCCAGTACATTACTGGACTCTTTGCTGTTAGCGACTTGAAATTATCCCATGCTTCACTTGGAGACCATGTCATTTCACTCCGGCCCAGATAAGTGCTCTAAGCACTGTGTTGTTTTTCCAGTTGCCTGACATCTCAAGCTGACTGCGCTAACATCAGTGATATACAAATGAGGAAGCGTTAAGGGCCGGCTAGTTCGTTACAGGAAGCTTTTCTGCAGGGTAAAATAAAAAACAGCTCATTTGGACAAGACAGTGAACACATCATGAGAAAACATGCCACTCGTGACACCCATGTCATTAGTAATCAAACAAATGTTGATGAATTGAATATAATTAGCATGTGTCAGATGCTTTTAGTGTAATCAGAAATGATGGGCCAGCCAGTTAAGCGCACACATTCAAAAGTCCCAGAGTGCTTCTTTAAGTAGAAATATTGGTAATTTCTCTCTGGCAGTGTGTCCTTCAACTTTTCTGCCTGTTATCTTGGATGACGGATTACGGCGGATTTGTCAGTTTTAGAAGAGAAGTAATACAGGCTAATCACACTGACCATCTTAACACATCTATTCACCATTTTCCCAAACAACATATTGGGAAGTAAGAAAAAGAAAGGTTGTCAGGAGCATAAAGGGAGAATTGATGAACCCAGACCACATTTTTTGTTATATTTCTTTTAAAGATTTCAAGATATTAAGATTCAACAGTCATGCTACAACATAACAGCATTTTTAATTGGTACTGACACTGAGATGTTTTAAAAAGGGCTGTCAATGTAGCATTTATTGTGATTAAAAAGCAACTATAAATGTCTGTATACTACCTCTCAAAAGTTTGGAGTAAGTAAGAATTTATGTTTTTGAAAGAAGCCTCCTATGCTCACTTTATTCATAAAATAATACAGGAGAAAACAGTAATATTACTAAATATTAATACAATTTAAAATAACTGTTTTCAATATGAATATATATTTTTTAAAGTAATTTATTATTGTGATGACAAAGCTGAATTTTCAGCACCAATTACTCACATGATTCTTCAGAAATCATTCTAATATGATGATTTTGTGCTCATGAAATATTTCTTATTATTATCAATGTTGAAAACAGTTATGCTGCTTAATATGTTTGTGGAAACTGTGATACACTGTCAGGATTTTTTGATGAATAGAAAGGTTCAAAAAGAACAAAACAAGCATCTTTAGGATTTTCATCAGTTGATTTAAATTGCTGGATTAAATGCACTGCTTTGTAACATGAGCTCTGTTTTGAGTGTGCTGTGAAACTCCTGTGTGAAGATTGCAGTTCCCAGTAAGTGCATGAGTAAACTGTGATTATACTCATGCCTGATATGGCCTTTGTATCAACACCTCCAACGAGTGAGGGGCTCTCAGCAGCCATTAGTGACCACATACAAAGAGCTCTCAGCTGGAATCAAAACTGTATGCACTGCACAATGAACTCTACTTCCTCTAATTCATTTCCCACCTGTGGAGGTCTATGGTCCAGCATGTTCTCTTAAGGAGAACTCAGAACAGTAAAATGACTCTCCAAAGAATCAGTGATGAATAAACCAGAAACAACCTGATGGCCTTCTTGTACAGAGGACCTGAGAGAGAACAGCTGGCTTATAAAGTTCGAAAAATCCCTAACCCCTGATGATTTTTAAAAATAATTTAAAAGTGGCAGCCATTTTAAAAACTTCAAATATACTTGAAAAAGAAAATAATCACGATTATTTTTAACCTGCAAAAAATTAGTTCTTTTTTTCTTCTTCTTCTTCTTTTCTTTCAAAATGTAGTGCATTCAGTTTTACTGCATTCATGGGCAATTCAATGATAATTAAATTCCATCATACAAAGATTGCAAATAGCTTTTTTAATGTCATATTTTTCTTCTTTTCATACCAGTTTAGGTACTATTATTACTATTAACTTTCATATGTGCGTGAGAGACCTTTGTTTAGGAGCTCATTTATCAACAATACATTATACCAAACACAGTGGGCTATGTTTCTGCAAATAAAGACACATTGGTTATTTTCTCAATGAAAAACAATGGTATCAGACCTCTGGAGCCCAAGACAATACCAGCAACACATCAAGATTGAAAACACTGAAAGAACACCAATATACAGCATTTACATGAACTCTAATACACCTTATAACAGCAGACAGACACACATTAAGCCAGCAGGCCAAGGATTTAGATTTACAAGACCTCTTCACTCCTGACATTTTTTTTATCTCACCACATGGACGTTCAACTTGGAAAAACTACTCAGACAAGGTAGAGGATTTGGTGGAGCAGCTTTATTTTCATTAATCAGTCTTAAAAAAGCAATCTCCGGACAGATGTTTTTGCCTCCTCTTTTTTTATTTCTGACAGGCAGCTGTAAAGCCGTTTTAGGACGGGATTGAGAGCAGGACGCCACCTGTGTCGGCAGTTCCAGAGCACGGGGCTCTTGTCCCTGTGAACATCTGAACTAATCCGGTCAGATACAAGAAGTGTTCAGTATGCTGATACAGATGTACTGGGCATATTGCTGTCGGTGAGCTGGGGCCAGACGTGTTGTGCTGAAATTGAACAGGCGGTCAAGACAGCCATGGATAAAAATGCGTTTCCCCCTTAATCTCATGTAGAGTTCAGTGTGACCTCCTTACCGATCTCCATGGTTATCTAAACAGGGAGGTCTTCATATTGTAGATCTTCACGAGGGTGTGTGCCAACATATTTTTCAGATCGGGAATGAATCTTCCCATAGTAAGAGGAATAAAATTCATTCAAAAATATGGTGCCTACTAAATTAATAAAATAAATTGGCCCTGTGGGCTTACAGTAACTCTAAAAACACTTTTCATGCTCTGTATAGTTTATTTGTCTACTGACAATGGATTTACAGTACATGCATCACAGGAAAATTTTCTTTTTTTTTTCCGGAATTAACAGAAAATTCCAACACGTCTCAAATGATGCACTATGTTAGATAACTTTCAATGGTGGAAATGTCACTGTAACATTTTTAACATGATAAAAAGTTTCAACTTCAAAAGTGAAAAAAAAGTTTTAAAGAAAAAAATCTGCTAGTTTAAAAAAATATCAATGCCTGGAACATAAAAGAGGCCGTGTGTTTTCCAATGCCCTTTCTGTCTCAGAAGGCATCCTGTCATCACTCACTGCTTTGATATCAGCACACTGAAGGGATGATGATTCTAATCCTGAGACAAGGATTTTGGTTTTGTCATTCAAAACTTCAGGACAGCCACAACCAATCAGATTCCATTCCATTAAAAGTTCAGTTTAGATGGAGTCCACCGCAAGACTCAAGAGACAAGGTTAATGCTGCCAATTGCTGGCAGTGGGCGAGATCTGTGAATTTAAAAGAGGGGAGGAAAGCATGCTGGACTATCTGTGAAGAGTGAGCGTTTACAATACATGTAACAGGGGATACCCTGCAAATCACAACAAGGTGACAGTCACTATGGACATGAGCTAAGTGGGCCAAGCTCCCAAAATCCCATTTATACTGAGGGCTAGTTTAATCTGGGCTTTTGGTGCCATAATTCAGCATCTAAACCTCTATTTATGCAGCTCTTAGATGATGGATGGATGCCCACTTACAGTCCCCCACCTTTCTGTGCCCAGTTTAACCTCAGATCACAGTCTTGGCTTCCAGCACTGAGTTTAAAATTTATTTAAACTGAAGCAATTCAGAAGTCCCATTTCATAGACAAAGCGCTCAGCTTCTGAAAACCTCATCCATCCACCCCCATCCAGAATCATTTGTCTAGTGCAGTTGATGTGCATTCCCTGCTGTTCGAATTTTCATTAAATGAATATTCTGGGTTCAATACAAGTTAAGCTCAATTGACAGCATTTGTGGCATAATGTTGATTACCACATTAAATAATTTTTACTTGTCCCTCGTTATTTAAAAAAAATAAAAAAAACACTAAGACAAAAATGAGGTTACAGTTAAAATGAAAATAAAGGGGGCACAATTTGTCAGTTAAAAGCAGTAAGGTGAAGTTTATCATTTTTTAAAAGCAATTGTATTATTCTTGTTTTTTAAAAAATGTAAATGTTATTTCAGTTTTTCATTTTAGGGTTTTAGCCTATGGCAACAAAGTTGGTAAATTGTATATAACTTAACATAGAAAATGTTAGTGACTTATTTTCCCACAAAAATCATGTTAAAACATACTGTTTATGTTTTGTGGCTATACCATCCATCCAATTTCCAAACTACCCGTCATATCCAGGGTCTCAGGATTATTGAAAAAGTGAATATTTTAACGTTTATGGATTGGTCCCATTCACTTCAATTGTAATTGCCTCTCTGTAAACTGTTTTGAAGACAATGATGGACTTAATCTTTGTGTAATCAACATTGCCACAAATGGTGTCCATTGAGCTTAACGTGTACTGAACCCGGAATATTACACTGTATAGTGCATTACCACTAAATCAAAGGAGAGCTTGTTGAATCCAGAAATTCCTTGAACTACAAAGATAGCTATGATCCTCAAAATTATCAGTTGACCAGCCTTTCTGGAAAATGCTTCACAATTCCTGTTTAGATGAAATTACTCTTTAATGAATCCACCAATGAACTGGAAGAGTTTTGAATTACTTTAGGCTGAAGTAAGTATACCCTCTACATTGGCAGCGTCTCACCACAAATTTGATATGATTATTGTTCCATTATTTAGCTTTTTGAAGCATTTTCGAGGCTCCTCTCTTCAAATGTAACTTAAAACAACCTGAATGAACGTGGTAAAAACTCTAGAAAATGATCCGGACTGATTAATTGAGGTGAGAGGCGCATGTCTGTTTAAAAACATCAGTGACATTTTACTGTGATTGAATAATTGCAGCCTGTCATATGCGAAAAACATTCAAAAGAAAACCGCACTCTTTGGCAGCAGAGACATCTCCTTGGTGAATTTTAAATTATATGTTGTCGATGGAAGTATTTGAGCTATAATTTGGTGTCTCTCTTTCATAAAAGTTTAAACTCATTTAATTTAACAGTGCTGAGGGAGCTTTCCAGTTCATGGATCACTTTCCACTCTTTTCACTCAATGGAGATGATCGTTGCCTTTGTTACAGAAATGTCTAAGATGCGATGCTATTATTTTTCCAGAGCATCAAGGTCATTAACAGATGACTAAAATGCTACATTTCTCTTACGGCTGATGTTCTTATCGAGACATGAATATCTTCTTCCCTTTCACCAGTGTTTTAAATAGACATGGTTTTCTTTGTTGTTAGTGCGGTAATTCACAAGGTTCTGAATTCACAGAAATATATAATCATGCACAGACTTCACTCTTTTAAATACCATAATAGTTGCTTTTTTCACTTTAACATATCGCTACAGGGCAATTCTCCATCTAAAGCTACCAAATGAAGGAAATATGCTTTCCCACATTTTCCCTATGCCTTTTTTCTGTATCACTTTGTTCCAACATCTGCCAAATAGATGTGCTATTCCAGATTTGTGGCATTTGGAGGCATTACATGGATTTATAGCTTGTTTTAACCTTTTTGTGCCTCAGAAATTGTGACAACAAAAATGTGTTCCCTCAGTACCAGGCCTGGAAGAAAGGCATCTGTTCAGGGATACACAATGGTCTCAACATGCCTGATCTCAGAGCAGTGCCACAGATCAGTGGAGCCTGTGAGGACGGACCCAGAGGTTGGGATTTACCAGGGTCCTCCCTGTTCTCAGATAAAATCATACTAGATACTGCACAACTGGATGTGTTTTTCAATGTACAGTACCTGCATTATGTTTGAAGGATGATAGGCAGAAAGCAATGTATGGTCCTGAAAAACCGCTCAGATGCTGAAGATATAATCAGATTACTGTAAGCGTCCTGCAGATAGTGAAGGGAAATAAATAAATATATAACTTAGCTTTTTAAAAGCATTTATCCATGGAATTACAAGCTCATCTGAGGACATGTGTGTCTGTGCATGTGTTGGTTTATGTTGTGACACCAAAATCAGTTCCACAGATGTTGTAACATTTAGCTGTAATCCACTTAATAGCCTAGTTTGAATAAATATTGTCATATTTACAATATCTATCTATCAGCGTACAGTCCAAGCAAAAGTGACAAATACAGTATAAATCAATTGTGTGACTCTTCTTAAAACAGCATGACCCTGGATATACATCTTAACCGCCTTGAAACCGCTTGCCTGATATTCACCACTCAAATGATCAGGTTGATAGAACACTTGAAAACTCCGTTAAAAACAGCGGTCAAAGGATGCTAACCATCATGGTCAGCAATCGTATTTAAGATCCTCAGACCGCCTGCCAAGTGAAATAAGCATGGAGTGTAAAATTAACTGAGCATCCATGTGCCAGACCTCAGCCTCAATCCTGGAACACTGGAACCTCTCACAGGGAATGCGATAGCGAGCCTCTGATGCCTCCTACCAGTCACACCCATACACGCAGGCCCTGTGACCTCATATTCCTGCTTTCCTCACCCTGTTGCGAAAAGCTTCCTGGCGTCAGCAGACAAAAGGAGAAACCCTTTCCAAGAAAAAGATATTAAGGCCTTTATTTGCTCAAGGGCTGTGGAGAATGCGCTTGATATAGAATCCAGTAGTTAATACACATTTTTATAATTTCATGGCCTCCTGAGCCATGAGTAGTATACAGTCATTCAGTGTGTTGATACAGTGGGGAACGGGGCGGTGGATGGGGTCACGCCACACTATGGGCTGTTGAGAATGTGAAAGCACTGAGGTTTGAACTTTCTCCACGACAGCTCAGTCCTCAGACCAACCAGTCTTTACCACACTTTTGGTTGGCTCCTCTGGACATCCATTTGTTTTCTCAACCCACTGTATATGTGACTGAGGTTTCAGTCCATGAACACAGTATGGCCACTAATTTGTACTCCTCTGGCTGTTTTTGCAACATGTCAAACTACCGCTGCACTGCTTGTAAGTTGTCAAATTCAGGAATGCGTCATATTCTTGTTCTAATACATTTTCTGAACCTCATCGCACATCAATTGATCAATGTCAGGCTCAGTGTTTTTGAATTTTGTCTCCAAATGTCATTTCACTTTAAAATACTGTCATATAACATGATATGATTGGAACGGACTATGTACACTTGTCACTTTGAAATATGGCATCATTCATAGACCTTGCCATTTGTGCCTGTTGATTAGGCACATGGATATGTTTCAAGAGAAAAATGATGGAAAGAAGTTAAGTTGTCATTTCCACTAAATAGTATGTTTATGCACAGCTGTGGTTTTGAAATCGGTACCTCTTGACATAAAACACAATCAATTGTCTAAAATTTGGTCTGCTGAGCAGTCGAGGTTTTGTAGTTAGTCCCTCATCTCTGGCCTCCACAGGTATTTGAGGGAGGCTTCCCAAAACAGGACTGAAAAATAAAACAGTCCGGACCAAATCAGCCTCTTTACTCATTTTTTTCGTCAACAGTTTTAAGACTTCTCATCTGACATATAATTTGAGCTGTGGTCCCTTTGAAAACGGCACAGTGGCTTGGCTGACATTTGACAAACCTGTGTGGAGTTGACAGCACTGGTCTGTGGTCTACCTTATTTGAAGCGAGGCTGCTTACAGCACAAAAAAAGGTTTGAGTTACTGTTTTGAGAAACACAGCCACGTTCACTGCAGAGCTCAGAGAACGAGAGCTGAACTAGAGATGGAGGTATGATCTCTACCTCAACTGCCTTTAAATTAAACTTGCCATGGTTGCTTGTTAGTAAAAAAAAAGTCCATAATTAAGGTTCAGCTACTGTGATCTCAGTATTCACAGGTATTCATATCTAAAGCGTATCATGTACATTTTATAACAACACACTTTCACAGTATAAACGTATAAATGCATTGACAAGCATCTAAAATGTAAAACCTTTCATGTGTGAACAACTGTAGAGACATTTTACAAATCCTTTCAGCTTTGTACTGTAGAATATGAATTATATTGTATTTCTAATGAATTAGATTAATAAGATATTTTACTGCGATTGCATTTAACAGTTAGCATTTACCTATTTTGACATAACGAGCAAAAAGCTAATTTAAAAAATATCAAAAAATAAAAAAAAAGTTTTAATTTTGATAATTAAATTCACCCATTTAAGTGCTAATGACTATACTTTTATTAATGAAATGCTGACATCAATAAAAGCAATAGGCCACGAGAGGATGTGCATTACAATGACTTTACTATAGGAAAGAGGTGTTTTTATGCATAACACAAAACAGAGTGGTGAAAATCACTGTAATACAAGGAATGAATGGCTATTGCTTTTTAAAATGGCGGCAACAGCAATATGCTAAATAACTTACCAACTTACTAATAATTATCAAAATAACAATTCTTCCCCTCATAATATGGCTTATGATCCAAACTCTTAATGGGTTATCAAGCAATGTAGAATGTGAATGCATTAATACAGAATGTGTGTTTCATTCTACAACATCTTTGAACGTGGATCATCCAATCAGAATCTATCCATATTATCAAAATGACTTATCATTAATAGTATTTACCATTATTTATAATTAATTTATAATAGTTTCAGTGTCTACCCAAACACAAAAATGTATGTGTACACTTAACATACAAATACTGTGCAAATACAAATGAGATCCCCCTGCACAAGCTGCAAGTCTTTGTTGTGACCTCGAAACTTGGACTTTGAGAATCCTGTGAAGTACAAATGATTGATAAATGGAGAATATTATGTATTCATTTAATTTATTCAGATAAATATAGAATGTATGCATCTCAAAACATCTAATAAATATACCAAAGTACATGTTTGCATTGATCAACCATATACTACAAACAAATACTATATTTCTAGCCAAGACTCCTTCACTACAAATTATTAAAGGCTGTATGTGTGTGCATGCATTTCAAACACTCTCATAATTAAAGAGGTAAAATAAAATGCAACACACTCATTCTCTGTTAATTTGCAGACACCAACAAAAATGGAAAACAGACAGCAAATGGACCTTCCGACCCCCATACACACTGGAGCCAGTGAAGTGTGTCAAATCTAATTGGAATATATGAATGTTTCCTTTGTCTGTTGCCCCTATCCCACTTGGCAGCAAGGGGAAATCAGCCATATACTGCTTTTTTAATCACAGAATGAACCATAAACCTGTGCAAAAAATTTTTTTTCTTTTTTACATTTTTCGAAAAATATTTTTTTTTCTTTTGTAATCCACTTTTAATAGCCTAGTTAGATAGATATTATCTATCTATCTATCTATCTATCTATCTATCTATCTATCTATCTATCTATCTATCTATCTATCTATCTATCTATCTATCTATCTATCTATCTATCTCGTGGACCTGCCTAGAGTCTCATTTGTTTCTGTAGAAATGTAAATAACAGATACCATTAGAAGTGTCATTGTTATATTTTAGACACTAAGGTTTTGCAGATTCAATTAGTCAACCACAACAAACTCAGTCAAACATTCAAGTGGGCAAATCATAAAAATGAGCGACCACGAATTTTAATGACATCAAACCTTCCACAGAATCCCTGTTGGCAAGAAAAGCAGTTCTCACCACATTTAGCAGCATTCATTAAACTGTCTAGTACAATACCTTCACTCTAAGTATCCCCTTTTTACAAAACAAAACTATTTTGTGAATTCAATCTTTCTAATGAAAGCCAACATAATCCTGTCCTGTGTGCAGATAGGTTAGCCATTAGCCATCAATCACCCCAAGGTCTAGTGAGTGCCCCCTGGCACCCTGTCATCCCCTCACACAGAGGCAAGAGGAACACCGCGGATTCCTGGACTTGGGAACGGCTGGAGTCTCGGAGAATAAACTATCAGAGGCTCTCAGCAGCTCCACCAACAATAATAAAAATGCCCTGACTTTAAGGTGACATTCCCAATTTACGAGTATTTGTGTCTATAAAGTGTATTCCTTGGCTCCTGACTCCTTCAGCCTGTCTCGTAGAAAGAACAATACATTTGGCCTGCCTGAGACACTTGGAAATCCCTGTCCTCCTTTACTGAAGCTTCTCTCACCATCCTGCTGTTTGGCTCACTTTGCAGATCTCTTTGACTATACAATACATTACTTGTAATAAATAATTACATTTTGAATTCTGAATGTTATTATGCAGGATATAGTTAAACAATGAAACGAAGTATTCAAACAAAGAAACCGTACACATATAAAGATGATTGTACAATAACTGTACAAATTGACCTTGTTATATTTTGATGTATGCTGTGCTGGGGGAGGACCCCAATTCCCAGCATGCACTGCAACATTAATAAATCATGGAAACTGCTTTATTATTTCACAATTTGCTGTTTCCTGCATTATTTGCAATGATGTTGCACCTTTGAGCAAAGTGTTATGCAAGCTTATGAAAAGAGCTACAAAACCATGCAGCATGCACCAATTATCTGCACAGAGCTACAACCATAAATAACATAAATATAATGCATGCACACTACCCAAAAGTTTGGGGTCGGTAAGTTTTTTTTTTTTTTTTTCTAAGCTGACTTTTTGGTCATCATTTGATCAAAAATACAGTAAAACTGTATTTGCAATATTTGATTATTACAATTAAAAATAACTTTTTTCTATTTTAATATATTTTAAATGTAATTTAAATGTTGAATTATCATCAGCCATTACTGCAGTCTCCAGTGTTAGATCCTTCAGAAATTGTTTTGGTGCTCAAGAAACATTTCTTATTATTATCAATGTTGTGCTGCTTATTTTTTTGTTTGTTTTTTTGTGGAAACCATCATGATACCATTTTAAGGATTTTTTTGATGAATAGAAAGTTAAAAAGAACAGCATTTATTTGAAATATATGTAATCTTAGGTAATCTTACTGACCGTTTGAATGGTAGTGTATTTCAACAATGATTATTTTGTATAGGACAAAACTGCAGTTTTATAGTGGGAGATTGAATTTTTTAATTTTCCGAGATCATAATGGTCAATTTATTGCAGTCTATGCAAATATGTCTAATCTATCATTACTCAACTGGGTAGATAGGAAGAAAATGGACATGCTTGAAATGTGCAAAATAGGCTAAAACCAGCAGGACTGCAAAGCAACGCTTTATATTTTATTTGCTAAAAATGTTTGATTCTTTGTCTCATGCCCTGCTAGAAACTTCCTGTTTTGCTGGCCTTTCTTCCTCTTCTCAAAAAACAAGACAAAAAAGTTATGCTCTGTTCATAAAAGACATGATTAATGTAGAGAGCAAATAAACGGAAATTTGACGTCTACTGAAAAGGGGCCTCTTTGTAAAATGAAGCCATTGAGAACAATGAGCCATGCGGAGCCATTTTGGACCTGCCAAATAAAGTTTGACTTCTGTGGCGGCCACAGATGCTATGGCAACACGCTCTGACAGGGAGTTTATTTTCTCTAAGCTCTGGTGGAATATTAATAACTGAGGCACACATCCTGCCAAGTGGATCTGGATGGGGCATAATCCCAAACTGCGCGGGAAACACAAGTCGAATGTAAAATCGGTTGAGCTCCTGGTATTCTATCATGTATATGCGAAGCGCTTGCAATCGACTTATGCTGTTTTGGCTTTGGAAAAATAAGATGTTATATCAGCGTTGCAATCGAGTAGGTTATTTTCCACTTTAATAGCACTGGTGTTTTGTTAATGTAACAAAAGACTGAATTAATCTCCACAGTTCAGAGCATATTCAGAAAGACAATATCGTTTTCTTCTCCTTTTGAGGAGGAATATGTCAATTTACTTTGCCTAGTAATTACATATTGCCTAATATATCTCAATTACACTACATTTGTTTTGTAAAACACTGAGACACATCCAACGTATTGTTATTACTAAATCAACAGCACAGTTTTGATTCCTTACAATCCCTTGTTTGTGTAGAATCCCCTGATGCTTGGACTATGGCTGCTTTCTCAGGGTGGGAGTCAGGTACCGCAGCCAGAGCGCCATGGATCTGGTCTCTTAAGTGTAGGGACTGCTATCTCACATGTGTTTGACACAGTGTCAGGCCACAAAACTCCCACCAAAGCACTCAGGCACTGGGGATGTTATGTTTTCCCCAGCCCCTAATCATTTTTGGCCCCGGACCCACTTCCTGTTCTGCAATGAAATGGCTCAGGAATGCCATTCCTCTGATACAAGCGAGGCAGAGAGAGGGACGAGGAGGAAGTCTTCCTGCGCTCTACGTGTGTGTGAGATAGTGACACTGACCTGTTTGAACAGTGATGGCTTGACTCTCACGTTTCTAAATCCCTTATGTCAACATACTACACATTAATACACATTTTAAGACCACACTCCCTTACACTCTTCGACTTGTTAAGCTGGAATGCATCAGGCGACAGGGGAGTGTAGAGGACAGACTTTTCCCACATCGAAGTCACAACAGACTTTCGAACCTTGGCCCTAAAATAGCTCAGTTCGGTTCAACCAAATTTGTAGGATTGGAGGTCAGCCGGAGACGGAGCTGGCGTCACATTTCGTTAACACAAACAAGCATGGTGTCACAAACTTTCTGTGTCTTAATTCACCACTAACGGTTTCAGTTTTCTTTCTGGGCGAGTTGGCGCTCGCGTATAATTCATTACAATCTGTTCTAATGTTCTATACACCACAACAGTATTGTAGAGGCTTAAATCTAGAGCGCGATTCTGTATTTTATGGGTTTGATTTACATAACCCTCATCCAGACCACATCAAAGCCTCACGCGAAGAGTAAAGAGCACGTCAAAAGGCTCCCCGAAGCGACGTGATGTCTTGAGAGGATTCAAAGCAAACACACACTGCCCACAGAAGTCCTCCGTATGGAGCCTCTCTCTTTTTTTTCCGCTCCCCCCCTCTTTTCCGTGCTCTTACAGGGGTGTTGAAGTGACTGCGGTGTATTTTTATACAGTTCCATCCCCTCTGAAAAGAAGGCGCCTCAATTGGCTTGAACAATGTTTAAATAATCAAGGAGCTGTGAGTCTTTGAACTAATTTCACAAGGAGAGAGATCCAGATGTGGCGTCCCTCGCTCTGGCTCGCGTTCTGGTTTCGAATGCAGCGTGAGTGCGAAAGGCCTTTACCTCATCTAGTGGCCCATTCGGTTGAAGTCAGTTTGATTCTGTCAACATTAGAGCAGGAATGATGGAGTCAAAATAAACACTGCACAAGTGGTAAAGATAAAACAGCAAGTCAGTCAATGAGCTGCCAAATGCATGTGACACTTTTAAAAACATGGATTCAGAGAAATCCTTCATATCTAGCATATCTGCAGGTACGGCGTCTCCTGAAATGCTTTCTGTGCTTTCAGCCAATACACTCAAATTACAATTTATTCCTCCCTTCGGTGCCATGTGTTTGTAATTGCCCCAAATGATCCTGCCTAGAAATGTGTGCTCAACATTTTCTTTACTTCTCTTGGGTGTCGAGAGAGATAAACGTGCGCATGAAAATTCTGAGTGAGAAGGGCCGCACAAGATTTCATCAAACGTTTCATTTGTATACGTTCATCGGAGGGATATCTCTAATCAGATTTGAAAGGCTTGATTTAAGGATGATGAAAAAGAGAGGCTGCAGAGGGACTGCATTGCTTTTGGCAGGATGAAATTACTGAAATTTGGAAGGCAGTGCTTTTATTTGAGTGCCTGTAACAAAGATAATTTTACAAGGTTTCCGTTCATTAAGCGCTGCTCAGGTGCAGCGCAGACGGGAGTGTTTGCATGCGTATACACACACACACACAGAGCACAGCGCACACACATACATGGCCATGCACATCTGCATGCCCTAAATGCCAAAAAAAAAGGTTTGGCGCACAGCTGAATAGAATAGAATAGAATAGAATAGATCAGTGGTTCTCAACTAGTCGGTCCTAACCCAAAACTGTCGTTCCTATTCAGCATGTGCTGTAATAAATAATAATTACAATAATAATTTTAATGTAACTTTTGTTTGCTTTGGTACGATAACATTTTTGGGACCAGTAAAATCTGGGTCCCAAAGTAAAATCAGTGGAGAACCCCTGAAATAGAATAGACTAGAACAGAAAAGACAAGAGTAGACTAGACTAGACAGAATATCAAAGGTGTTATACAGGAAACATGCCACTAATTTGTTCTAAAAACATGTTTGAAATGCGCGCGCACACACACACACACACACACACTACTCTTTTCTCTGAACTGTGACACAGAGAATGTTGAACCTTAAAGGAAAATAAACGGGCCACTTCTCAGCTGCTTGGGCTCTTTCCCAAACTTTCACATGAGAAACAGAGGCAGGAATGCTGAGGAGCAAATCTCTCTCTTACACAAGTACATCCTTCTCATGTGTCTCTGCCATAACATACCTTTAATCGAGTCTATTTTTAGACATTTCCTGCTTCTTCCTAGGGTAAGACAGGGGGGCGTCTGATGTGTGTGTTTGTGTGTGTGTGTGTGACTTACAGTCAGTCACTCAGTTCCACAGGGAACAGGGCTGTTGTTCTAGCCTGGGAAAAAATGCACCTATCTCGTAAAGATTTTTGGGAAGGAGTAAAAAATGTTGGCGAGTCTCTCTGTAAAAATCCCCCATTTATATAACAACGAGAACACAGATTTTAGTCATGCTGTTTCCCATGATGCATATTTAGGCATAATATTCCTATTTTCCAACACCTTTGCTCACATTACGAAACTCGAACACATCAGAGATGACTGCATTGTTTCTTACTAAATTGAGCCCTTTTAGGGTGAGCTTTGTCAATTACCTTTTTGATTGATTTGGTTTGTTGTGACAATAAGAACAGAATAGATTAGAATAGAAATTCAACACAGGTAATGCAGTCTGGGAAATGAAGTGTTTTTCTTCCATTTTAAAGGAATTAAATAATTATTAAGGATTAAAAGGATAAAGGGAATAAATAAAAGTAAAAACGGTAAAATAAGTTCTACTGCAGTTGTGAAGTAATCAATTGAAACTATTGGCAAATAATATTTTGTTTTAAAATATGCACGTTCACTCTTACTGATATCTGATATGTCGAAAACGAAAACATTTGTCTTGTCACATTCATCAGTTACGAGTTACATGAATCAAATATAAATTATACCATATTTTACATTCAAAACAGTGACATTTCTTAAAAAGTTGAGTTGTTTGCATCCCTGGATATTAGTGTCAGTCGTTCAACATTCCTCTCATAAAACAGTTAAATATTAATGTTTAGCTGCTACTTTCCTTGTCTTCTGTTAACAGTAAGACCCGCCTTCTTGGATTTGATTGGCCATCTCACTCATTTTGACATTGACGAGTGCTGTTAGACTGTTGAGACAGAACAACCTAAAAACTTTTTAAACTTTTTAAAATAACAAATAGAGCTGCATGTAATAGGGTGCAGCAGAGCAGCATCATATCAAATATTGAGGGACAATTTGGCTATTTCAAATTTTTGGGGAGACTTGTCCCTCTAAATGTCTGTGGTGGCTATATATCTAACATACTATACTCTACATTTCATACAGTTATATGTATCATATCTTCTACATTTAAAATTTATAATGAACGACTGCTATACAAAGAGTCAAAAGCACATCTTAGGCCTACCTAATGCAGAAGAAGCCGCTTCTTTTACAAGTTGCGTAGATGTTGATAGTGAAAGCTAGCATCAGAGTTAGAGCCCTCTCTCCTTTAGTTGTAGGTTTATTTTAAAAACTATAAACAAATATCCATTTAGTTTAGTTAGCCTGCTATTTAGCATAAGCCTCAACTATAGTGGGAACAGAACGAGAAGAGAGTCCTCTCACGTACCGCGATATGATTCACGAGTTGGGAGAGAATGAGTTTCTTGTTTTTTTAGTATAGTATTCTATATAGTCACTAAAATAATAGGATAAGACAAATAAAATGAGAATATTTGAATAAATTTTTATTGTTATTGAATAGCTCCCACAAAATTATAAATGGCTCTGGTCCTACTCTGCCCCCCTGGCACCCCCCAAACTCCGTCCATGACTATTCAAGTGATTGTGCGGAGTGTGAAAGCTGAATAGTAGTAGCGCTTACTGCATGACGGCTAACATGTAGGCGCCGGTGCGATCACTTGCACTTAAAATACTCTGTTATTTTTGGTCATCATACAGATAAGAGTATTTTGAATCTGTGAAGAGTCTACTTTTATTTGCGTGCCCTCAAAATAACAACAAAAGGTTGAGCTTTTGTAAAATAATGAAAGCAAACGGTGCACTTTCTGCCATCTCTCTGTGTGAACTTGAGCGCGCCAAAAAAAGAAAGAACCGAAACTCCATGTAAACTTGCCTCATAGACATGAAAAATATATCTATAGAAAGCGAAATGTCTACTTTTAAATGAACCAATTGAAATGGAAAACAAATATACTTTGGTTATGTAATCCGTATGAAACGTGCATATAGGTGCGCCCACTACTGCAGGCATGAGTCATCATCGTCAACTTCATCACTGCAGCCGAAAATACAGAAAACACTAGTTTATCAATTAATTATTAAAATGTTAAAGCAGTCTCCTTGCTGTTTTTCCCCGATGCATTCATAATCATTACTTCTGCCAGTGCGCTGTGGCAAGCTTTATTCATGCGCTTGACAAAAGAGACGGATTAAAAAACCAGTTGTAAATGAGAATGTGTCTCCCTCAACCCACCAAACACACGTGGCCTCTTTAAGCTAACTAGCCTCCCAGATGTCAGGCGCTCTGATTGACATCGGAGAATCTTGGATGAAGCCAGGGACAGTGAAGAGAAAAACCAAAAGGGTCGCCTATCCAGAGAGGCTGGCACATGCTGGCATTCCTGAGGCCGGCATTCCCCATTTCTAGAGAGAGAGAGAGGGGCTCAAACTTTGCTGCTAATGAGCAGTAATGTCCCATGAATATTATTTAAACAGAGTAGAAATAAAGAGTGAGAGAGAAACAGAGATGGGCAAAGATAAAAACAGGACGAGAGAAGGAGAGGGTGTGTTATGGAGACAGTTAGAAAGAAACCAAATGAAAGAATAAACCAGGAGAGAGAGAGAGAGAGAGAGGTGTGTCTTGAGAGACGTAAGAGTTGAACTATGCTGCTCTTGGCAGCGCCGGGCCAGAGCGATGGAGCCGGAGGCGTCACGGCGCCACCTCAAAGAACGTTCCGGCGCGGCCACTCACTCGGGCGTTCACTCCCAGCACATGGCATTCATTTAGAGGGGGGGCTGCCGGCGAGCACGGGCCGCTGTCTCCCCTCACAAAGCCCAGCGGTGCCTGGGCAATTAGGAGGCCACAATTACCCGGGGTGGATCTCCTCCAGAACGTGGCCAGAAGTTACTGCGAGCCCCTGCCAAAGGGCTCTGAGGGAAGTGACAGGGAGGAGAGCTGCGGGGCGCTCGGCGCACTTGATTTACGTGAGGAAAACTTTTCGGGTTTTTGTTTGTGGAAATGATTTTCATTTGAGCCATTTAAGTCAAAGACACAAACACATTTGAGGCCCGGCCTAAGGGTGACAAGGATAATTAAAAATGTGTGTAAGCCACATCCTCTGAGTGTTGTAGCAAATACGCGGCATGACATCCTCCCCTTTGCAACGCTTTAGAGGTCTCTGATGGGCGCATTTCCTCGCCGTAATTTTTAATGCCAAAGATTCCTCCCTACAGAGAAATAGGTTAGCATGTTCCCAGTGTGGCTGGAGTTTATTAAGATGATCTGATTTGCCATGAGTCATACATGCTATATGAGGTCAAGAAGGAATGAACATGTCAAGTGCAGCTTCAGCAGGTTTGCGCTCATTTAAAATCTACTTATTGGAGTTTTCAACACAGCTAACGTCATTGCATTGGAAAATATAGTACAATCAGAAAAAGTGACAGTTCCTTATTATTTCCCACAATGTCAAGACTAAAGATTATTTGCAGTGAATTCACTAGTCATATTACCAGTGTGGGGCAGTGATAACGCTACCAACATTACTACATTTTTCAGTAGCTATTTATTTATATATCTGTTTATTTATACACTATGGGGTCTTTTTATTAAATTTTTTTTGAGAGAAACTCCAAGGCTGCATTTATTTGATAATACAGTGAAAATAGTAATATTCTGAAATATTATTATCATTTAAAATAATAGTTACAAAAAATTAAAGTAGCTTGTTGGTTAGGACGCTATGGTTTGAAAGATGCTCTCCTAACATTGTTGCTCTCAAATAGCATTAGAGAGCTCTATTTAGTGCTCCGTAAACCTACATCAATGTCAAAGGAGCATTGTAGAAGAAAACAGTTTAATGAGATGTGATTATAAACCGAGGTCTACAAAGTGGTTTGTAATCCCTTTGGAAGACTAGTTGACAAGTGACACACTCTCAAATTGTTAAAAAGTGAAGTGTTACAAAAAAAACCCACACATGTGAGTTGGTAATCCTGCTGTTTTCATTCAGATTTTTTTTTTGCAATAATAGTCTTTAAGAGCTGCAGAGAGAGAGAGATGAAGAGGGACAGGTCTCTGGGGAGTGTTCAACATGAGAATTAAAATATGCTTGGCAGGGTCCCTTCAAAAGAACCAGTAACTGGTCTTCATGTACAAACAACATTGCTAAAGCCAAATCTAAACAATGTAGTTAAAACTGTTCTGAACAAGAATAAGTTATAAAATTACAATAAATCACTCTTTACAGAAGCAATAGTGGAAATGGTACAAACAAAACACCATGCTATAGTTTTTGAGGATCATATGAGAACACATTTTAATGTATTTCTGAGACATCATTTTGCTTGCTGCATGAATACGCTTTAAACAAATTACCTCTGAATTTAATATTCAGCAAACTGGCGAGTCTCTCTTGACTCTTTGAGGTCAAAGCAGCAAGTCAGCAAGAGCTCAGTTCTGAATAACTAATCTGACATTTATATAAACATTCTGCTCAATTTTTTGTGTAGGGAGAGAACAAGCAAATCTTGGTGCCTGGGCTGGATGGACAACTTGAGGTTTTCTTAAAGTCACCCAATGTTTGTCAATAATAGCTAAATCTAAAGAGACAGTGTTCTAATCTAACCTTGCTCATCTCTTCTCAAAACTCTTACTGTGCTGCTGAGAAACCTAAGTGATAATATCATTCATTTTCATTATAACATGACAAGATTGTATTGCTTTTGATCCACTGTGGTATTCCGTCATTGGTCTTTTGGCACTGTAATGCCCACTTGAATTGTGACCGTTCCTGTAACTCCCTTCTAATGGTGCACATCTGTTATGTTTTACTCTTCTTTAGTTAGCATAAAAATCATTCTTTCTTTACGTTCAGATTCACTGAGCAACAGTTAGTAAATAAAAGCTATATTTCAAAAGAAAATGAAGTAGAAAAATAGATATGTTTAGGCTATGAATCACTGGTAGAGCACTGGAACTGAAGAGTAATTGATGACAGTGGCTAGCAAAGAATTGTCCGCTCTATACAAATTAATGAAATAAGAGATAAATACTTTGCAAATCTATATGGAACAAATCCAACAGTCATAATTCTATTTCAGCTGAAAGAAAATATTAAACAGCACACAGATACTGCACATAAAGGCGATTTAAAGTACCTGTCAACCTGACTGAGTCCAGACAAACAGTACTGGTTAGGGAATGTGGGAAATTGGTTCTGAGAAGTTACAAAGTAAGCTGACAAGTAGCTACCTCAGCTTCACCGCGGTAAACACTGCTTGTGTGCTCAACTCAGCTTGCTCGCTCTTACATCTATGGCCGTTTTAATGAGATAACGACATTATAATCAGGATGTGAGAGAGACTGAAATTGAGCTGCAGGGAACGAGAGGAGAGAGCGAGGGACAGAGATAAAGGAAGAAACGGAGGAGAGGGAGGAAATGTAACATGACGAAAGAGTCTTCACGCAGACTGCGAGACGCCACGTTGCCTGCTCAGACAAATAGCCTGTCCGCGCGGTGTTTGCTTGTCATGCGCTTGTCGCACACGGCCGCTGACATGATGGCATGCGATGGGCGGGGCTGTGATGATGTCAGTCATGTGGAAACAGGTGGAGGCTGCAATGCCTCCCGTAACCTGAGGCGAGTAATGAGGAGTGGACAACAAGTGACATCAAAGACAACAGAAGGAAAAATAGAAAGCTATAAAAGGCAATATTTCAAATAAGATGTATTCATTCTCTTTATGGCAGAGCTGAGTTTTTAGAAGCCATTATCAGTCCTATCAGTCTTCAGTGTCACATGATCCTTCAGAATTCAGTCTAATATGCTGATGTGGTGCTCAAGAAACATTTCTTGTTATTATCAGGGTTGAAAACAGTTGTACTGTTTAATATCTGTGAGGAAATCCTTTTTTTTTAGGATTATTTGATGAATAGAAAGTTAAAAAACTTTTCTTTTAAACATTTAAAATTGAACATGAAATTGAAGTTCATATTTCACCCGAACAACACTAACCAGTCAAACTTTAAGTCCTTTTTTTACTTTATCGACGTGCCACTTACCATGCATTTCCAACTGACTGCTTTCAAATAATACAGAAATGTGTAAATACACAGCATTTTGAAACTGTGGAACTTTCTTTTCTACTCTCAACTGAAACTCAGATGCTAGCACAAACTAATATGAAACCCACTACAAGGAAATTGGTGGCCTACTTGAACACAGTAGTCATTTGCTGACACCTAATTTAGCAAAAGAAGTGTCATTTCCTCATATCCAGTCTTAGGCATTAAATTGCATTGTTTCAAGATAAAATTAGTTCATAAAAAAAAGTACTACCATTTCATTGTTTTTTTCTGTATTTTCTTTTTCCCTGAAAGAGCACTAAATCACATTCTCAGATATGTATTATTGCTTTTGCATATAATGGAGTGTAAATGTAGTCTTGGCATCAGATCCGCTGAGATACGGTGCATAAGCATTTGCGTGGAGAGCTGCTGTCATTACATCAGAACTACTCAAACTTTCACAAAAGCTTTTCTTTGTCTGTCTCACCGGAGAGGCGTTGAGTTTTATCTATAGTTGAAATCCAGAAGTTACAGACTGAATACAAAGAAGACCCCCAACTATTGGACGAATAGGTGAAATCTGCTCTACTTCGTTTTAACAGCATATTGATGAGCTTACTTGCTCAAGCTGACTTGCTTCCGTTTTATAATACATTGATTTATTTTGTACTGTTTTGCTAATATGTGGCAAATTAGTTGTGAAATTCAATTGTGTCATTCCCATATCCTTTGTTGATCCCTCTTATCATGCTTTTTAAATTTTGGCTCTTAACATCTGACATCATTCCCGTTAGGTTTGTCTAGGTGGACATGACTGTTTTCTCTGAACTAAAAAAGTCTGTTTTTGTTTCTTGTTACAAATGAGCCCGCTAAAGAGATCGGTGAGATCAAAACAAATATCAGCTGCTGCGGTAGAGCTCCTTCATCAAACGTCTTGGGAGACCACCAACACTTCCCTCTTGGCTGGAATCCCCACTTATCCAATGTTTGTGTGTGTCCAGTGGACCGGTTGTTTTTCTACACAACAAACTTGAGAGCAAAAAAGGTAGTGCATGTTTTCATTAATTAAGAGAGCCAACAATCTTTCACCTGCTAAAAACATTTTTTGCCCCCCCTTTCAGGCACCTCAAGCGAACTATAGCAACTTTTAGCAAATCTGTTTCTTTGAGGCCTCAGCGAGCTCAGCCAGCTGTACTGACAAGTCCTTTTGCCTATAAAAGTGACTGTTGACCTGGCCTGTGTCTTCTCTCAATGCGTCCTCCTCCCCTTTTGGCCTTGGGAAAGCTTTGGATATTGCTTGCCATGCTGAAGCAAATAATCTGGAATTAAAAAATGGATTCCTTACTCCTTATCCCTAGCAACAAGCCTTGTGCCATCTGCTAGGCCAAAAGGGGCCACAGTCAGTGGGAATTTGGGCTGTTGTGAGGCCTCTGTCACCTGTTCTTGTGTGTTCTTTTGTCCATGAGATAATGATCCCCTTCAAATGTGAAGCAGTGAATAGCCATGATTTTTTTTTTACTGCAGCCCGAATTATATTTGTTTAAAGAATTTAGTTATATTTCAACAATGTAATTCATTTGATATAAGCTTATGTACATATATTAAAGCGACAATTTGAATGTTAACTAAAAAACAAGTTTGGTCTCTGTAGAGAAAAAGTTGGTTGCAGGTGCAGGACATTATACTCTCAATATACAGTATATAAATAATAATAATAAAAAAACATATACTCTTACATCCATCCCAGTTTAGATACAGATATAGAAATACAGGTACAGATTTTACAGATATTAATTATCTTATAGTCATTTTTCTCAGTACAGTTGGAGGTATGACACAGTATTATTTACCATTTATAGAAATGTTCAGTGTGTAGCCATTAACCATTAAATTTATTAAAATATCTGATAACATTTTGGTAACACTTTAAAATAATGTTAAATCCATTAACACTAGCTATGCATTAATCCTTTTACTCATTAGTCTTTGTTAATTTCAACATATACTAGATGATTTTTAAGTAGTTATAACATTTTAATTTATTAGTCAATGTATTATGAACAAACATGAATTAACTATAAACAAAAAAAAAGGATAAAATAGTATTAATAATAAAATAGTATAAATTAATATTAACCTAGTTTAATAAATGCTTTAAAAATGGTTGTTTATGACACTTAATGTATTTAAAACTATTGTCAGTGAATTGAATTTTATTGTAAAGTGTTTCTATTGGTCTATCAGTAACAGCTGGATGAAACTCTTTTATAAGATTCTTGAGGACCAAATAATAGAAAGTGATATCATAGTCTCATCTTACTAATAAAACAAAACACCAAAAATGAGCCATGAGATTGCACAAAGGAAATATGAGTAAAATGTTTACCCAGATATCTCTAGCACACTTTGAAGGATTAATCATTAACCTCTTACTGGTATGGGATGTAAAGACAGTGGGAGATGAAGGGGTGAGACAGTGCCATTATCTCAGACAGCCTTAAGCCATCAGGGCGTCCTGCTCACCTGGGGTGCACCAACAGCTGCTGAGTTTCCCTTCTGCTCACTTTAGTACCACTAATCCAATCTAAAACTGAAACCTTACTCTGGAAAACCACATATGCCAAAATCCAGAGACAAATATTGTTTATATGTTTTTGGACACTTTGACTCTACTATGAATTTGTATTGAAGTGAAGTGACATGACATGAAGTGACATGTGACATGTGGCCAAGTATGGTGACCCATACTCGGAATTTGTGCTCTGCATTTAACCCATCCAAGTGCACACACACAGCAGTGAACACACACACCGTGAACACACACCGGGAGCAGTGGGCAGCCATTGCTGCGGCGCCCGGGGAGCAGTTGGGGGTACGGTGCCTTGCTCAAGGGTCTCACCTCAGTCGTGGTGTTGAGGGTGGGGAGAGCGCTGGACATTCACTCCCCTCACCGACAATCCCTGCCGGACCTGAGACTCGAACCCATGACCTTTGGGTTACAAGTCCGACTCTCTATCCATTAGGCCACGACTGCCCCTGATTTAATTGGTGCATTAAATCAGCAAAAAATGTAAATGATCATTTACTCACCCTTGTGTCATATCAACCCTGTATGACTTTCTCTCTTGTGAGGAACACAAAAGCAGAAGTTTAGCAGAATGTCCAAGCTGTTTTTTCCATTTAATGTTCATGAATCATTATCTCGACTCTCCATTTTAACTGAGTGGGAAAAAGTAACTTTCTAGCTTTCTTTTAAAGTTTTTTTTTTTTTTTTTTTTTTTTTTTT
>RJVU01002418.1:1568074-1604674 GCA_003731715.1 Anabarilius grahami | reverse complement strand
AACTCCTCTTCTGTTGCATTAAAGAAAGTCATACAGGTTCATTTTTGGATGAACTCTCCCTTTAAATGAGCATTCACAATAAACTGCATCCTGTAATTTGAGATCAATCTCAGTGGGACATTAGAAAATACAAAATACTTGCAGTCCAACACTTGCTTAGATTGTCCAAAAAATCAAAAATGCACATTCTAAAGGTAACATGCATGTTACCTTATACTATCAAGTGATAAACAATCAACTGTTACGTGATTCATTCTATTCATATCTTCCTAAGGCAGATTATTAGATTTCAAATCTTTAAATCAATTAGCTCAGTTCCAAACACAGGTAGTTTAACTATAGTAGAATCTTATGACTTATGATAAAAATACTAAATTACACTGCAGTCTGTGATTACCTAAATCAAAAGATTTGTTTAGG
The DNA here is from genome assembly GCA_003731715.1 of Anabarilius grahami. Taxonomy (NCBI): domain Eukaryota; kingdom Metazoa; phylum Chordata; class Actinopteri; order Cypriniformes; family Xenocyprididae; genus Anabarilius; species Anabarilius grahami. The sequence continues at coordinate 1,604,254 of RJVU01002418.1, read as the reverse complement.
CATAGATGAAATAGTGACAAGGGGCATATTGAACCCAGATGGGCCAGTGCTGCGAGTCAAGATGTGCTCATCACTGGAATCAGGGCACTACCTCCCACCAGGAGGAAACGGAGGAATGCAGTGAGATTATCTTTGTTCAGCTCAGGGGTTCTCCAGAGGGGGAAAAAGGGACTTGATGAACAACATGGTGAAAAGATATGTGCTCAAATGAGAATGTGGAAAAATCTGGATGAAGAAAGAGAGACAATATCATTTGGGAGGTCAGTGGTTTAAATTAGTGCTGCCACAACAGTCAGAATCCTCCAGGGAAACACCGTCTGGGTGGCTATAATTCAGGGAGAAGATCAAATTAAGGACATGCAGGACTTACTTAAGAACTCACTGCGGTAAAGTACATAAAAATATACTCAGGGTGTGTGGTAATGATGTATCTGGCTGGCATGAGACTGGAATCTATGCTTAGAAACAGGTAAGAAATGTTAGTTCTTGGATCACAGAGTGATAAATCATGCACAGCCTCAATAAAGTCAGATTTTTCTCCCAGAATTCAAGCGAGTTGATTAAATCTTTACTGCATGTACTTCTAAGAACAGTAATCTGTTTGCTAAGCCCAGCGTGGCTTTTGTGTTCTTGGTTTCTATGAGTTTAAATAGTGATGGGTTGATGGTAATTAGCGAAGCCTTGTAAATAGTTGGCAATTGTGCCACAGCCCTATAAAATAAGATTAGAAACTTCTAAACTGTACTCTGTACCATGTGAGGGAAGTCACTGCTTTTTGATTTTTATGACATATATTTGGAACAATGCATGTAGCAAATGACATTGTATGGAAGGAGAATGAAATGTGAGGAAAGAAACTGATCTTGTTTAGATATGCCGTAGATTTAATCAATAAATAGAGATTGCATCATCATGATCACTAGTGTTCAAATTTTGTGTGGCCACTCATTGATATTAAAGAGGATATTTCCTTCCCTGCACCTGCTAGAAGACAACATGGAAGTCCAAGAATAATCACTCAATCAATCAATCAATCAATAGATAAATGGACTGTACCTTTGCGGATATGCCATAGAAATCACACTGGAAAAATTATGACTTCAAATTCATATTTCAGAACCATCCAAGACCTGTTTTTCAAGGTTTAGTAAAATGATGTCTTTATATCTAGCCGTGCAAATCTATCCGTACTTCAATAAAGGCCAGACACAGGATAATAACTACACCCTGAGGCAAAAATATGAACAAACCATGAAAAAAGAGTGTGTTTATTTGTACTTGAACCAACTTTCAATTTTTGACAAAGGGATTTTTTATTTACTTTCTCCTGAAAGCATAACAAATAAAATCAAATTTAACTTTCAGAACAAGTATGAGAGCTACCCATGAATGTTTCATGTTAGCATTTCATTTTTATTTTGTAAGTTTGAAACCCCAAATGCAATCGTGCGCTACAGTTATAATGCTACCTCTGTTCCTAGAACAGGGGGCAATGTGTAATTGTGCAAAGGAATGTATGACCAACTGCCATCCACAAAGACCTCCTTAATAGCGAACAGATCATCTCATATTTTTAGAATACCGTCCCAACAATGAGATTTCATCTACCCGCGAGTTGCCAAGCTTGAAATGTAAAGTCCTCTGTGTTCAATAAATGCAAAAGCTGGAATTCCACATGCAGTCCGTATGCATGTATTACCAGACTGGTAAAGATCACTACCTAAAGCACACAATGACATTGTTGTCAGTCAAACCTTTGTGACTTTCTTTTCTTTTACAAAAAGCTTCTCATTTACTGCATAATGTATTTCCAAGTTAGATTTTGCTTTCAAGCCAAATAGTAAGTACATCACACAAGGTCTGTTATGATGCCATGGAAATCTTGTAACCCTGAATCTCCAGCTCTTTCCGAACCTCAGGTGCTGGGCTCATCATTTTCTGTGCAACTTTGAAAAACAACTTAATCGTGAGTGCTGAACAGTAGTCAGCATTTGAATGTGTATAACTCGTGCTAATTTACTTGCAAATCAAATTTTATGGCACAAGTACCGCATAAACTTTAACAAGGGCTATTTTAGAATATTTATTAATATTAAGTTACGGAGTTGTAGGCTCTTAACAAAGCCAACCTTGACATCACAGCTGGCTCCTACATTATGACAGCAGTAAAGCAAACTTGCTACCATGGCTAGAAATTGGTAACAAACTCTTTACCCTCTCTAAAACCATGACTTAAAATTTGCATGAGAAAATGTGACTTTACAAGCTTGTTAGATAACCACATTTGTCCAAAATAAAAACTGGCTGCATCAAGTCTGCCATCGGTACAGGTATCAAATGAGCATGTGCATCAGATGACCATAAGGGCCAAACCCCCTTTGCCTTGTAATCAGTTAATCATTCCTTTTTGGCCAGCATCCCACCGTGTCTGGGGCAGGGGGGAGGATAACAGCACCCCTGCAGGCCAGTGAACCAGCCTTCAAGACAGGACTTTCCACCCCAAGCAGTGCAGAGAGGATGAAGAACCACATTGTATGATTCCCACAATGGCCACTCTGTCACCACAATCCCCACTAATTTCATTTGCCTGCGAGGTAGAGCAGAAATTCCCCAAGAATTCCTGTGATGAAGAGTTGCCCCCAGTCTTGTGGACAAAAATGTGTGTGTGTGGGTCTGTGCATACGTGCATGTTTTTTCCTGTGTACAGATCAAGAACTGCCTGTCGTGACAACCTTCTTCTGAAAGGGGCATTTAATGTCATACACGCTCCCAAAATGGAATCAGATCATCACTGGCATGAGAGGCCAAAACTGTGAATTGTGATGGTGAATGTTTTCTGAGCCATTTTTTATTAACATTTTTGATAAAAGGTAAACTTTAAAGAGATAGTACAGAATGTTTTGGAATGACATCAGAATATATATATATTTTTTTTTTTTGGGGTACAGTAACAGAGCAAATTTTACATAATTTAATAACTGGCATAAAAGTAAAAAAAAAATAACATTCAAAGTCAAAGTACTAAAAAATGTGATGGTAAATAATTTAATTATAAAAATGCAATAAATTACAATACAATGGTTTCATAACTTTTTCCAAGTCTAATTTTAACTTGACACAGCGACAACAGCATGACACACCGGACAAGTGAGATGTGACATAACGGCTAAAGACAATCTTTCAACACACCCTTATGAAAACTCGTAACAATTTGCACAAGATGGCGAAATCGTACTTGGCTTAAATGAAAAAGGTACAAGTCGCACATTTTTAATTGACTTTCTTTATACGATTTCTTATTTTTTCCATTTTGTACAAATTATTATGACTTCTTACGAGACTGGGTTGGTCTTTTCAATGTAAACTGAAGAACAACTGAAAAATATCATAGGCAGAATACAAGAACGCATCCTGTGTTTAGACAAGCAAAGGTTGTATATTCACTGAATGATTACAGTTGTTTGAAGTTATGTAAATTATTGTTAATGCTAAGTCTACTGGATGATTCATTTTTAATATACTGTAACAGATAAATTAATTCATTCACTTTATTATTTCATTCAGTGACAGTCAGTGTTTCCTCACAATTTTCTAATACAGTATGGCGTTCACAGCGAAGAGAATTTCATCCGTGTTCTTAATCTTTGGCATCAGACACGAGCAAGAAGGGCCTTTGAAGATCTGCCATGACTTCAAACCCATAATCATATTCCCTACAGATCTAACTTAGTTTGAGATATTATTTATAACCATTATCCAGTGTATATTGGAGGTGAATAACCAGATTTAATGTTCTTGGAATTTTTCTCAAAATCTTGCAAAACCCTTGTGAAATGACATGAGAGGCACTAGCTTCTTTCCTCATTCGATATGGCTCATTAACCTATTGTGCAATTTACATTTATACCTTTTGACTTTATAATTTCTGTTCCTGATTTTTCTTAATGAATGATTCATAATGTGTTTGATGAGACAAATCATTTAAATGTATCTGTATTTGATTAAATTTTTAAAGACTCACATGTAATTACATAAAACCCATTTGACAATTGCTACATACATTTTAAACAACCTTAGCTCCATAAATAAAATCTGCGAGTTCCAGGATGCTCCACAAACTCACAACAACACAAAAGAGTCTAAACCTCAGAGCTCAGCTTGCATTTAAACGGGTATTCTTGTTTGTAAATTCTGTGACATATTCAGAATGCAGGACTAAAATCAAAGGCTTTCAAGTGTTTGATGCTACTTAAGTACCCACAGGCTTCATCTGAAAATTGATCTTTTTGAGTCACGCTCAAATCGAAGATGAAATGAAGCCTGGCTTTCACAAAACTGAACTTTGTTTTCAAGAAAGATTGCAGTATATGTGGATTTTAGGCCTCTATTTCACATGTGAAGGAGCTACAGCTTTCCTCAGGAGAGAATATTGTGTAAAAATGGGCAGGAAAACACATCACCTACATTTCTAAACTGATTTTTTTTTTTTTTTTTTTCATGTGTAACCATAGAAACAAACTGAAATATTGACCACACATCTGTTTTAATATATGGCTTCAGTTTTGGACATTTTAAAACTGGAAAACTGAAAGAGGAATGGTTGAATATTTAAACAATTTTATGAAATAAAACCTTGGTCCAAACAGTCAACGCCTTCACAAAATGGAACCTTATCATATATAATGTATGTACAGTAAATTTATAGTCAATTTCTCTCAAATCCATTTGCCATCAAAAGGTTTCAGTTACCTTCTTGCAATATATTCCAGGAATTATATTTGAAAATATATTACAAAACAGTTATTTTAATTTGTAATAATGTTTTACAATTTTTGAATAAATAAATGCAATCTTGGTGAGAGGCCTTGGGGGACTTCTTTCAAAAACATAAAAAAATCTTAATGATTCCAAACTTTTGAGTGGTAGTGTACATACATTTTATGTTTTTAGGATTATGCATATAATGTCAAACAGTAATGAATCGCTCTGTCCTAGAGAATGACCACTCATTTAATCAGCGTTACATTGAATTAGGGCAAAGTGACAAATGTGTCCCCCCCCCCGCCAAAATTCCAAACACTCCCTTAAGAAATTCATCCTGGCGCCGACTCCACTCTGAACTAGCAGTATATTGACTGTAGCACATCAGCCTTTTCACATTAGTTCAGCGAAAACTATTGATGGAGTCAGCATTTGTCAGTGTTTTTAAAACTAGGTTACACAGAACCAATGCTCCTGTAATGAATCTTAATAATGGAGGTCATCAGATGTCATTTAATTTCGCTGGCCCATCCACCTCATTATTAAACTCCTTACTGCCATACCTCAACCGCTAACAGTGAGAAATGTATTTTTCTGCTGGAAGATGCTGGTCATAATTGTACAGTCTAGCCTTCTCCCCAGGTTTCCATGAGCTGAAGGTGGAACTACTTACAGTTGTGGTCAGCCGTGTTACCTCACACCACATGGCTGAGAGGACGATCGGGAGGATGAAGCAGACGAGGGGTGCGGTTACACCGTAACCCGTTTGCGCTGCTGCCAGGGGCCAAACCCACAGGCTGAGTGAGTGCAAATACATGGTGAATGACAGAGAAAACAAACTGAGAGAAAGAGGGTGACGCAGTATTTAGGCAGTCAGAGTGCAGAGGCTGCTTAATGAGATGTGGCGGTCAAGTGTAAACACAGCATTTACACTCTACTTGAAAAAAGCGACTATACCATCCCAGATGTTTAAACAAGCTTGTTTTGGAAGTGCGACAGAAGCATGATTTTATTTAGCAGACGTTCAGGAAACTTAAGCTGTAAAGATTTGCTTTAAAAGTGCTGTGAGTGTTGAGAGCAATGTTTTGAATCAAACACTGCATGGGAATTCACATGCAGCAATTTGCACTGAGAAAGCAACTAGGGGTTGTGCGATTTCCAGTGACATGGACATTCACGACCACTGGCGGTCTGACAAAACACAGAAAACTTTAGTTGTATGAGTGATATTTCAGAGGTTTTCAAACTGTTTGATGGCAATGACCCCCAAATATAATAATCCCCTTGTGAGGTAACTCCATTCTAATATATGTGTGTGTGTGTGTGTGTTTACACTGATCAGGCATAACATTATGACCACTGACAGGTGAAGTGAATAACACTGATTATCTCTTCATCACGGCATTTGTTAGTGGGTGGGATATATTAGGCAGCAAGTAAACATTTTGTCCTCAAAGTTGGTGTAACTGGGCAAGTGTAAGGATTTGAGCGAGTTTGACAAGGGCCAAATTGTGATGGCTAGACGACTGGGTCAGAGCATATCCAAAACTGCAGCTCTTGTGGGGTGTTCCCGGTCTGCAGTGGTCAGTATCTATCAAAAGTGTTCCAAGGAAGGAACAGTGGTGAACCGGCGACAGGGTCATGGGCGGCCAAGGCTCATTGATGCATGTGGGGAGTGAAGGCTGGTCCACTACTGATGCTCAATTTGCTCAAGAAGTTACTGCTGGTTCTGATAGAAAGGTGTCAGAATACACAGTGCATCACAGTTTGTTGCGTATGGGGCTGCATAGCTGCAGACCAGTCAGGGGTTTGCTGACCCCTGTCCACCTCCGAAAGCACCAACAGTGGGCACGTGAGCATTAGAATTGGACCACGGAGCAATGGAAGAAGGTGGCCTGGTCTGATGAATCACGTTTTCTTTTACATCACGTGGATGGCCGGGTGCGTGTGTGTCACTTACCAGGATGCACCATGGGAAGAAGGCAAGCCGGCGGAGGCAGTATGCTGCTTTGGGCAATGTTCTGCTGGGAACCCTTGGGTCCTGCCATCCATGTGGATGTTACTTAGACATGTATCACCTACCTAAGCATTGTTGCAGACCGTGTACACCCTTTCATGGAAACAGTATTCCCTGGTGGCTGTGGCCTCTTTCAGCAGGATAATGCGCCCTGCTATAAATGGATCAGGAATGGTTTGACCCAGGTGAAAAAAAAAGTACACTTCTTTAATGTACTTAAGTGCTCTATTTTCATGCACTTATTTTGTACTTAATATACTAAAAATTCTTCTTTAGTACTTCTTCAGATCATCTTAAGAACATCTAAGTGTACTCAACTGTGCTATTTTGAGACAGCATGAAATATGAACTTAAATGTGCTTTTAATATACTATCTCTGTATTTAAAAAATTTATTTAGATACTACTTATAGTACATTTGAACCCATAGTGTACTACAAGTGGTATCTAAATATATTTTTTAAATACAGAGATAGTATATTAAAAGCACATTTAAGTTCATATTTCATGGTGTCTCAAAATAGCACAGTTGAGTACACTTAGATGTTCTTAAGATTATCTTAAGAAGTACTAAAGAAGAAATTTTAGTATATTAAGTACAAAATTAGTGCATGGAAATAAAGCACTTTAAGTACATTATGGAAGTGTACTTTTTTTTTCACCTGGGGAGGATCACATCAGTGAATTTGAGGTGTTGACTTGGCCTCCAAATTCCCCAGATCTCAATCCAATCGAGCATCTGTGGGATGTGCTGCACAAACAAGTCCGATCCATGGAGGCCCCACCTCGCAACTTACAGGACTTAAAGGATCTGATGCTAACATCTTGGTGCAAGATACCACAGCACACCTTCAGGGGTCTAGTAGAGTCCATGCCTCGACAGGTCAGGGCTGTTTTGGCAGCAAAAGGGGGACTGATACAATATTAGGAAGGTGGTCATGTTATGCCTGATTGGTGTGATATATATATATATATATATATATCACAATATATAAACGTGTAAAATTTTATCTGGAAAATATTTACTTTTAATAATGTTTACTTTACCGTAAACAGTCCTTAGGAAAGCAGAATTAAACAGTAATAATGTTAACTTGTTTAATATTCTATTTTTTTACTTCTTTTTTTCTTTTTTCTTGGAACTTTTCCATGTACCCCCTAACACCCCTTGAGGCCCCCTGGGGACCCTAGATGACAATTTGAAAACCCTTGATCTATTAAATCAAAATGATGCATGGAAAACAGTGTCAAATTAAGAGCATTCCTAGTTTGATTCTTACATTATTTGTCAAACAATAATTCCATCTTATGCCTAGTTGTGCAGCCTACCAATAACGATGGGGCATCTAGCTATAGAAACACCCACCATGACCAATAATACAACCTCTCTGCAACCTCTAGTACTGTGTATGTGAACGCCCATCAAAGTGCCTCTTAGTATAACACATAACACTCATCGCAAAGCTTGTAGCATGTGCCCAACTTACTCGAATGTATTTGTATTTCCACAGAGTCAAGTTGCTGTTAGCTAAAAAATGAATTCAAAATGAACAACATCCTCAACAAAGCTATGCTAATTCAGCAAAGGCGTAATTACTGCTGACTGTACTGCTGTATGTTCCTAAATTTCTTTTAAAAGCCATGGAACAAGTTTCTCAAACCCAATACTTTCCTTCTTTCATCAATTTCTGGCCAATTCACAATAGTAAATGGAGGCAGGTCAAGTATGCACAGAATTTCTGTAGCTCATCAGCTGCTGTGAGGTGCACTGGTATGACGCCAGCTTGTTTTGGTTAGTACCTGTGTAAATCTGGGACCTCCGCCAGCGCCTCATGTTCCAGCGTTTTCCTTCCAGGCCAGCAGCTCATAAAGCTGTCAGTGCACTTGTAGTCCTGGTCACCTTTGCCACAGTTTAAGTCAGCAAATTTCCTCCATCTTGCCTCACTCGCACTCTCATCACTCTTGTACGCACATGACCTCAGACATGACGTGCAACGTGCAGCTAATGACAGGCAGGTTGCTTTACTACTGTAGAAGGATAGAGATGGTGTTAAAAACAGCAAATTACTTATAAATGTGTGTAATGAATAAGCCATTTAAATCATAAAAAACATGACATCCAGCAACCATTGCCTGAATCCCTTGTGTTCATCACTAACATGCTTCTGAGGATGTCAAACTAATTCTTCCCAAACAATCATTTTTATTGTTGGAATGACTCAACAAAGCATCTGCCACAGCAATCAGAACAATATCGCTTTTAGATTTGTACCATCCACACACTCGTTCCAGCCTGGAATAATAAGACTTTTCTTTTTTAGTTCGTACATGTTTTAAAATGATTCCTTCAGTATGACTTCAATGCAGATAACTGCTTGTGCAGTCTGTGTTTTGAGTTTTAATTGTTGTGAAATGATTCAGCGTCCTCACTAGGAGGAAAGGTGGTGTGAAGCAAATAACAAAACATGGGTTTTCCCTAAACAATAGTCAGAGCTAAAAGAACAGAATCAGGTGTCACATTCACTCTACAAAGAATAAAGCTAGTACACAACAAAACTGTACTTAGATCCAGTATATAAAGCTGAAAAATAATAAAGGGCTTACAGTTCTCACAACATACAACAATCAGAAATACAAGTACTACATGTTGATGCAGCTTAACTTCTTATAACATTTTTTAGACCAACAAACACTGTAGGTGAGATTAATGCTTTTCAGTTCAAATAGGCCCTCATGTCCCACTGCATACTTCACTAAAACACAGACTGCAATCAAATATGCATTCTTCCCTACTATATTCATCCCTACTGTATTCATAAAACAGTTGCCAAAAATTATCAGGATGACCTACTACTTCTGGCAAGATTCTGAAATGCACATCCATTTTACTATACCATGGGGCCATGGGAGAGGTGTTGTGAATAGGTGTGTTCGACTTGAAGCGGCATTGTGCGGACAAATCGGTGTATGACATCAAAGTACAGCGAGAGCGAATGGCCCTGTATGCTTTCGAATCACTCTTGCGGTACTTTGATGTCAAACACAGATCGGTCTGCGCAGCACTGCTACAAGTCGAACACACCTAATGGAAGTGAAGTGAGGCAACTGACACTGTAGATCACATGACAATGACAACATTATGAATGTAGTATGTCTGGATTACATTCATATGCTGCGTTTATGCCATGTCGTAATAACCATAATTACGAGATGACAACATGTGATGTTAAACTCTGAGCTGTTCATGTCCTCTGACATGGAATTATGCGCCTCTATGGTAACACTGTCAATTCCAAATTGAATCTGCAGCAGTCAGGTGGTACAGCGGTCATGTGGTACAAGTAGGAGTTCTCAGAAAATCCCCAGTTTACAAGTTGTAATTACGAGTTCTTCAAGAATGTTTTCCTACAATGCTTTTTACTAGTCATAATCTCGTAATTATGGCATGGCGTGAACGCTCCTATACAACACACATTCATAGTAATTGTATGAATGGTCACAAAGTACCCATTTAAAAGTAGAACCTCTTTCAGATAGGTACAAGTGGGTAACTATTTACAGGTAGGTCACGTAGGTACCTATTTACAGCCAGAAACTAGTGTTTCAGTGACGTTCCACTGACCTCCCAGTATGCGCTGGGGCATGAATCCTTAAAATGGTTGGTTTTTTTTGACTGTTTGCCAGCTGGTCATAATGTTATGCCTGATCAGTGTATATGTGCTTATGTGGGTATTTAATTTTTAAGAATTGTTTGTTTGTTTTATTTTTTATTTTTTAGTCTCACGAGTCTTTATGTAATGCTGCCCATAGTTACAGAAAAGCACTTTGCTCTCCATTACAAACATTAGAAAACAAACTCCCCATAGAAAACAAAACCTCAACTCATTTTTTGAAATTCTACAATTTAACAGTGCACAAATAACAAAGCTCACAAAGGTCACGGCGATGGCAATTTAGATCCCATGGCACTTCAGCTACTATCTACTTCATTAGTATGGTAATTGTTTTGACCTCGAGATTGCCCATTAGAAAGATGATCAGGCCATTAGCAGATGTCAACAGTGCTTTATGTCTTATAATTGTCATCACTGGTTGGCCTGCAATGTGCAAATTCTGATTTTACCGGTGGGATCATTCAAACAGTACTGAAGCTACAAGTATTTTCTGAGAGTGCTTGCAGTAGATGTATCCCATACATTATTATGTATTTCTCACAAAATACATGATATAAATTTATAGCAATACTTGGACCTGGTTTTGAACTAGATGTGAGCTAGAAAATTCATAGAGATTTTAGTTATAACGTGCAACAAAATGCTTTTTGCAACTCACAAAAAAAATAGCTGTTTTCCCAGGAAATGCAGCGTATGAAGCGAGGGTTTTAGAGTCTCTGTGATGGAAGGAGAGACAGCCCTTGTCAGGGTTCCAGATTCTAATAGCACAAGCATCTCTATTCACAGAACATTTCAGTGGAGTCATCTGTTTTACTGGAGATTGACTTTGTGTGTGTGTGTGTGTCAGAAGAAAAAAAGGACGTTTCAGTGTGATCCTAGCTGTAATGGGCTACCAAAACACATGTGTCTTTGTGTTAGCTGCCCAAATCACTTGATGAGACTGAAGGCTATTTTTTTGAGTGCACCAAAAATGTCAGATGCATTTTTACATGCTTGTGACATTCTGAAACGCCATAAAGTGCCTTTCACATGGTTCTATTATCAGTTAAATTGAAATAAAGCACATATGACATTGTATAAAATTGTCACATATTCATATGTTAAGTTACTCAAAGGTTTAGTTTATCTTGAGATACTGAATGCATGCAAAAGAGGCGCTTTTGAATCCAGATTGTAAATTAGTTTTAAACTGACTTGACTTTCTTCTGATTTGTTATATATTATTAGTTTAGTTCAGGATCAACTATAAGTTCAGAGAACACTTTAAGGTGTTTTAACAAATGTCCAAAACTAATTTCTCGTCACTCCTGCCAATAACAGCATTATTGAGCTATTTATACCTTATTTTGCAATATTTCCTCAATAATACATTTATTTTGCCCTAATGACAAAAGGAATTATTCAGCAGTTTTCCCTCTTACAACAAAAAGTTCTGGTTATTGTGTCTTTCACAGAATCGTTTACTAGCCTCCTTTCACAAAAACAACCAGATCCTTTGTGAATTTATTGTCTTATATTTACATTTCATCAGGAATGTGTTGCTATTATACATAAAGATGATTTTCAAATTTATCATACAGTTTGATTCATGAGTAAATCATGAACTGATTCTTTTATGTTGCTTATGTCCAATAAACAACAAGGGTCAGACTGTTGCAACTTTTACATTTATACCTTTAATAATTAATTAATTAATTATAAATGTGTTTTAGAATAGGGGACAAGAGTAATCACAGGAAGCACACAGACTCTTCCTGTTCCTCACTGGCATCTTTGTACCATTCCACCTGATATCATTTCTGACCACTAACCTCTTCAGCAAAGGTTACCGAGGCCGTGTCATGACCCCAACCTTTTCAAATCGGGTATGGGCACAATTGTTGAAGCGGCACATCAAAAGCAAACTCACTAATCAACCCTGATACAGCCTCTTCGTAACTCATTAGAGAGGTTGTTGGGAATTCCCTTAATGAGTTTTAAATCCTGTTGTGTGGCCACATAGCTGAAGAGTGAGATGAGGACTGAATAGCCTGTGCGGAGGACTGGAGTGATGGAAGGTGTGAGTGAAGTGGAGAGCACTGAGGTAAAGAATAGGATTAAACAGAGTGACAGCTGGAATCACATCACTAAAGTTAACTAGACGAGAAGAGCTTGGCAAGGTAGCTCGGCTAGTGAGACAGTGAGGAGTTGCTGTAGTTAACACTTCTGTCAGGTCACTGCTCATAGAGACACTCTGTGGTGAATGGCTGCAGGCTGTGTTTATGGTATAGGAGTTAGAAAGTGTTAAAATATGAACTGCTGACAGTAAGGTCTGTTACCAAGGTTATAAATAAATCGGAGGAAGAGAAATAACATAAATTCCTCTAATGTTGCCAATAATGATGGTTAAACAGTAGAATATTAGCAAAATATAGCCCCCAAAATATTTAGACACTTGTGGGTCACAATGTTTGTACTGTATGTCATTGCATTAATAAAATATTAAACCAAATGTAAATTATTTTAAAGAAAGATAACTTAGGTAAACTTTCCAAACATTTCATTAAAACATTTTAAACAAGCAAACAATTGATATTGGCTTACTGTTAAATAGATTTATACCATGGTCTGTCAGAATACTCAATTCTGATTGGCTGGAAGGTGTGCATTAAAACCTTTTAATAGTTCCAAGTCAGTTTAGTTTCCGTTCTATATTACTGCTCGGTTTTCATTGAGATACTGAGAATTTTATTGCATTAGATACACTTGGTTTTTCTATAATGCAATAAAATTCAAAATATCTAAACATTTTAAGGCCACTCTATATCCATTCAAATGTAGGTAACATAATAATGGAAATACAAAATGATGTGTTTTTTTTTTTTTTTTTTTTNTTTTTTTTTTTTTTTTTTTTTTGTAAATCATGATAAATTATTGTCTATTAAGACACCGTGTCCTGGTTTGGTGTTCAGTGCAATCATTAACCATCACATTTCCTCATTCAGCAAACCACACCTGGGGAAACAACCTGCTGTTGTCATCACTTCTGTGTGGTCAACACTGGTGCAACATCCTTCAGACCACATAAAACATGAAGTGTTAAAACAATTATTTTAAAGGGAACCTATTATGCAAAATTCACTTTAATAAGGTGTTTGAACACAGATGTGTGTCCAACAGTGTGTGTATACAACCAGCCTATCATGGTAAAAATCCACCCACTCTTTTTGTTTTATAATCTCCATAAATCATAGAGTCTCTCCAAAAGAGCGGTTCCAGATTTCCAGGTTCCAGAGCCCCGTCCATGATTGGTGACAGAATCTGCCCTATTAGCTTAGCTCCTCCCCTGAGTGAGCTGCCATGTTTATCTCCTCGCTAGAGCATTTAAGGGTGTACTCACAGTAGGCACTCTGAACCCTGCCCGAGCGCATTTGACCCTCAAAGCCCGGTTTGTTTGACAAGTGTGAGCGCTCTGTTCCATGCCCTGGCGTGGTTCGTTTAGCCGTCCCTGGCCCGCTTTGGAAGAGGTGGGCCAGAGGTTCGCATGCAGTGTGAGCACTAACCGTGCCTGAGCACGGAACAGCTACTACTTTTGTGTGCGCTACTGTCATCATTACGACGGCAAACATCTTTATTACTACTCTGATAGTACACTTATCAATTCATCTAGTTCATTTGAGTGTATTTGGGTTTATAACAGGTCTGCTTCACACCTTATTGATGAACATTGTAGTATGCGAGTAAAGCTATATAATCCTCTGATACGTGCAAGTGAAAATCGCTGCGCTGCATAAATGATAAATATATTAGGCAGTATCTTAGCGAAAGTGCATTTCTTCCTGTTTTCTTCCATTCAAAAAGTTACATCGTATATGACGCAAGCATGCTTCGGCCCGGAACATTAAGTGCAGTGTGAGTGCGGGCCAGTGGCGGAGTGGGGACAATTACGCTCCATCTCGGTTCAAGGCAACCGTGCCAAGTGTGAGTACACGCTAACAGTAGCGTTCAAGTAAGAAATGTATTCTTATTAAAGCTACTAAAGTTATTTAATCAAGAGCAGTGAGTGATTTTAGAGTTTTTCTTTTGTTGTTTGGTTTATATTAACAAGCATATAGGTAGCCTACTGTATATTACGCTGCTGTCACTTTAATACATATCAGATACAGATCTAATATATACATGTGATTTCTTTCCCTGCTGTTTACGTTCACAGACATAACCGACTGTGTTTGTGTACTTTGTGTGTTTTTTGACATAACCTTGTGTGTATATTTGACAGTTTAAGTGCAATAAGACGTGTAAGAGAAATCAGTTTAATACTCACAGGACCGACTGACAGCCAGCTTTCTGTGTGCGTGCTTCGGATGTGTGCGCTCAGAAAACAGCATTATTTTCCTTCCAGTAACTTCACAGACACATTCTGGGGACACCTGAGACTTATATTACATCTTGTAAAATGTGGCATAATAGGTCCCCTTGAAATAAATGCTAAAAAAATTGCTCTAAATTAATCGAGAGATTATATATAACTAAAACAGATCTCACCATCCTGTGGAAAAGAAAAGAAAAGAAAAGAAAAGAAAACTCCAAAACCACCAACAACAGGTTTCTTGAGGTAGGCTAAAGTGGAATGCCACCGGCAGCTCTTAAATAGGCAGAGGCCACAGGTGTTGGAGATAATCAGGCTCCGCCCCCATCCAATTGGCAACTATGCTCAGAAAGGAAAAAGAAACAAAAGAAAGAGTAACACTAATTAAATACATATAATTAAATAAGCTAAGTTTAATGAAGGACAGCATAAGATTCTACTTGTTATATGTGCCATGGGAAAATGTTCAAGAACTTCCTTTTGCTGATGCTGCAGCTATAGATTCCTTGTCATTACAAAGAAATGCAAGTTGATAGGATGACCTTCCTCTTTGCAAAACACCTCATTTTTTTAAGACTGTTGCTGAAAGTGAAGGGTATAATTTTAGCCACTTAAAATATGAATTAAATATAGTCTACATGTAAAAGAACAGAACTAATTCTGATTATGCTCATAAGAGTCATTTTGTTCATGAAACGGACTGTGACTGGTCGCGTTGCATGTTTGTTTATTTATTTATGTAGTCGACAGCACCTCAATCAAAAGTCATATTTTGCAGACCAATTAAAAAAAAAAAAATTTCACATTCAATTCAGATTACAAGCCTAAATCAACTGTGGCATTGTACAGTATATTCAGCACCACTCAGAAACTGCGTGATCAGCAAACGTTGCAGAAGTTTCAGAAATTACGTACATTTTTTAGACAGCACTTATTAATATTAGACTCTACCTGACTAGTTAGGTGTAAATTCAGCGAGGTACTTCGTCACTTGTGTTTTATGCTGGTTTAGGATATATTTTCTCTGCATCGCAATAAAAAAAAAACACCTAGTGAAGTCGTGCGTGACATGCACTCATTCTGTGGATGCACGTGAAAGTCCTAAACGAAAGTATTTAAAGGATTAGTACAAACAAAAATGGCAATTCTGTCATCATGTCGTTCCAAACCCATAAGACTTTCCTTCATCTTCAGAACAAAAAAGAAGATATTTTTAATGAAATCAGAGATTTCTGTTCCTCCAGTGACAGGCTACTCAACTACCACTTTGACGCTTCATAAAGAGATCATAAACCTAATCCATATGAATCAAGCTGTTTAGTCCATATTTTCTGAAAAGACATGATTGCTTTATATGATGAACAGATTCAATTTAGGCTTTTATTCACTTATAAACACTGATCAGTGAACATGAACAGAAACTCAACCGTACATGCTTGATGCGCGATACCAAACCTCATTGGCTCTTACGGAAGCTCAAACCAGAGCAGAGTAGAGTTGCAATGTTTTGATCTAGTTTTTGATCTTAATGATCATTTAAAATAATATTTTTAATATTAATAATATTTTCTAATGTTTATTATTCATATTACAAGTAGTGTAGTATTTAAGATTAAAATAAAGAAAGTATTTAAATTCCAATGCATAGAGGCAAATTAGAGCAATATGGTGGCCGGAAAAATAATATTCCAATTTAATGCCAAGGTTTAACCAATAGATGCCTGTGTGGCTCTTTAAAAGAGTAGTGCCAGACAAAATTACTTACTTATTTTTTTAGGTTTTGCATTTGAATATATATTTAGACATTATAAACACTAGATTTTTATACGTTTCGTTTTTTTAATGTTACATTTAAAAGGTTACTCACATCCTAATGTTAGCCTATTTTATGATCCTCACAGCATACACAATAAGGGAATCTTACTGAATGCAAGCTAATACAGAATTTATCCCAAGAAAGAATTTTAAATAGTGTTTAAAAAACAAGGCAACCAATTGACCCTTCGCCGGGAGTTTGATTGACAAGCGATCTAACCAATCATTACGCCGAATCCGCCATTTTGTCCGACAAAGCAGTCAGGAGTTAGAAGATTAACCTCGGTGGACTTGAACTTGAAAAATGGTATGTACTGACATCTTTCCGTGTTTGAAACAACATTCCTTCTCATGTTTATTCATGTTTATTTGATGCTATAAATGAACTGGTAGGAAGAGATGATCGGTGCACGAGCCGCTTGAGCCGAGGAGCTGCAATCTGTCACAACACATTAAAGAGCCACAAGACGTTTTTTATTGTTCGAATTTCTTAAAAAATTACAAAATTTGAAAGCTGGGACTTTGTTTAGTATCATAAGTAACCTGCTCTGTCTTGTCTGTCGACGTATTGTCAGTGTCCTCTTTGCTCCGTGATGTATTTTTCCCTCTGTGTGGAGTGACAGCACCAGGGCTTGTCGGACAAAGCAACAGTAACTTAGGGGGCCGGGTCTTTGCAAAGGGTCAATTGCATTAAACGAAACTCTTTATTATATAATATATCCAGTGGGGTGCTAGATAAGTTATTCCTTGAATGGGAAGTCTTCATAGAAACTCATTCGACCTCCTACAGGGTGAGAAAGATTGCAGAAAGACTGCAGAAAGACTAAAAACTGTTAAAATATGACAACTAGCATCTGGTTACTGTAGCTATTTAAGTGTCGCTCACATTATCTAACTGCAATAAGAGTCTATTTATTATCTAACGATAAACATTAACTATAACATGCTTCATAAAATACCACTACTGTGTTAAAATGTAAAAAAAAAAAAATTCCAGTCATTTCATCAATGATGAAACACTGAAATGAATGGGATTCAATGCTGGAACTATTGGAACTGTTGCTCCAGTACTCACATTACTTCCGCATTCCTCAATTCCTATGGAAGTCTATGGGAGTGTCGTAACTCTGTTTTTCGGCTCTGGCTTAAACGTGCTGTGTAATACATAAGAATGAATCTTGTTGGTTCTCACACGTCAAGCAAGCATGCTTGAGCTTTCGTTTACCTTAACTGATGTGTGTGTTGATGAATGTTTATATGTGAATAAATGCCTAAATTAAATCTGTTCATCATATAAAGAGATTGTGTCTCTTCAGAAAATTTGGACTAAACAGCTCGATTCATACGAATTCGTTTTACGATTTCTTTATGAACTCTTTGAAGCGATAAAGTGGTTGTTGTGTGGACTGACAATGAAGGAACAGACATCTTCGGAACATACGGGTTTGGAACAACATGAGGGTGAGTAAATAATGACAGAATTTTTAATTTTATGTGAACTAACCCTTTAAGATTTGCACGCTGCTTTTGCTTGCTTTTTGAAACAGAAATATTGGCCTTCAACTTCTATTTCTTTAGGAGTGGCAGGTGCAATACACAACCAGGAAAAGTACAAGGTTTGACAAATTTTCTCACATTTACTCTTATCATGAAATATCATGGACAGTTGTACTCACCATGACACTGTATGACCTTTTTGAATATATATATATTTTTTTATATATATGTGATTTATGGTTTATGGGAAATTTTCTGTCATGCACTGTGCACAATAAACCCCTTGTGTTCATGTCTAAAAGTACATACAACAGGATGTTTGTTCTGTTTGTTTGTTTTTTCTCATTTCAGTAGTTTATTATCTAATTTTAGTGCCTTGCCTTGGAAATTCCCTGTTGCAGCATCTCTTGGAGATGGAGATACTATATGTGATATCCAAGTTTCCCATCATAGCTCTCAGTATGTGATTCTTTAATAAATGATAGGGATTTTGATATTATTAAATAATATATTTTTATATGATTATGTCTGGAAGGGTCTGATATCTATGGAAACCTGTTTCTGCCTCACAGTAGAGAAAAAAATTTAAGTAATTGTGACTTCTCACAGTCACTCCTCAGATTTTTGAGCCAAGTGGATTTTGAATACAACTTCTAAAGGGCATAAGACATTGTCTTTTGGTGAATTTGGCCAATTTGAAGCCAAAATATGTAATTTATTTGATTCAACAGAACCAATTTTTGCTTGCGGGTGGTTGTCCAAAGCTGATGGAACACAAAATAAGCACAAACTTGTTGTCAAAATGTCACATTTGCACAATGAAAATGCAAGGAAATCATCAGTTGCATTTTTGCTTGGTTCATTATTAAAATATATTGTAGATCAGAATGTATATTAGCCCACTTTCACAATAAACAAAAATTACAGTAGGCCTACTAGACAATCATGACTTAGGATGAAGTGCCACAGTCACTGGTGCCCCCTCAAAAAAAAAAAATATATATATATATATATAATGTATTTTGCTCATGTCAGATTAGGTTTTTGATTGACAGAAAGACTTTTTGGCCCTTATTTACATTGTTGGAAAAAGCAAATGTAAATTGTATATGTTTCTCTTCTAGTTTTGTGTTTGTGTGATATGCATTGGCAAAGAATTTAATGCACAAGAAACGGCTTCTTGTAAACCAAGCCAGTTTGTCATTTCTGTCATAATAATGGCATACATTGAGACTGTGGGAGTCACAGCACACCCACTTTTTGTTTAGCATGTTATTTCTCACAACATGCTCTTGACGCCAAAGATGCACAAATGCCAACGTTGGTGCCATCTCCTTCCAAACCACAATGCCACTTGACTGCATGTTTTTTATTTTTAGTTTTATTTTATTTTTTTCGAGTTATTATTTCCGGATGTGTTTAATCAGGCACTCCCTATTTCAGACTATTTCCCTCCTACTATTGATGTTATTGATTGTTTTGCACTCTTCCATAACATACATCTCAAACAGGGATGAAAGTTCCTGCAGGCAAGATTAAAAGGATTGCTTGATTTGACATGCTGGAGAAACACCTATGAAACAAAGAATTTATGATGGCTGCTTCCTCCTTGTTACTTTCATCTCACAAAAGAAAACATCAGTAATAGTTTCCCTTTCCGACCACTCGGTGACTATTCACCCGGGCTCCTGGACTGATGTGGACTTTCCAGACACAAAAGACACTCCTGGCGTGCAGTCAAGGTGCCTCCCTCCGTGTAGAGTTTTCATAGCCATAATTGTTACTTAAAATATGCTTTCTCTGAGTGAAGGGAAATGGCTCAACTATTACTGTCAGTGTTTTTCTTTTTGATGTGTTTCACTGCTGTAAATCAGGGGGTGGTTTCACATTCCATCCTTGTGTTTTTAGACAGGAAATGTAACAGACAACAGAAGAGAGGCCGCTCTGTGTTTTGTAAACACGTTATTTACCTTGTAGTTTATGGAAACATTCTTTTATATTCAATGAAGAGCAAGTATCTGAATACTGTACTCTTGAGATGCTGGTCGACATTGCAGTATATTGACCTTATCCATTCATTGCTGTGAAAAGTAGGTGTGCGGCTTCTGCATACCGTTCAAATGTTTGGGGTTTAGTGGGGATTTTGTCTTTTTTATAAGAAATAAATACTTTTACTAAGCAAGGATGCAACTGATCAAAAGTGACAAAGACATTTATAATGTTATAAAAGATTAATACTTCAAATTAGATGCTGTTCTTTTTAACTTTGTTATCAAAGAATCCTTAAAAAAATGTATCCTGGTATTCAACATGTTTCTTGACCATCAAATTAACATATAACAATGATTTCAGAAGGGTCATGTGACTGAAGACTGGAGTAATGGCTGCTGAAAATATTTATTTTTTTAATCACAAAAATTCAGGAAAAAAAAAAAAAAAAAACTTACTGACCCCAAACCTTTGAATGGTGGTGTACCTTCTCTTTCAAAACAGTTCCTACCCATTTAAAAAGAAGAAGAAAAAAAAAAGATTCTGATCGTATTTCACCCTTCAAAGATATCCTCCTTGTCTCTACAGTCCTTTCCTTCCCAAACCAATGTACTAAATCAAAAATGTCATTCTTTGCTATGGGCGTGTGTTCTGCGTATAACTCCATTAGCCACCAGTGGTGACAGTGTCTCTCGTATGGGAAGAAGAATAACATGAAGAACTTTTTTCCGCTATCACGCATGGCCATGAAAACCACCGCTCCAGGGCTCTGTCCCAATCTAAACACATTTTGTCATAACTGAAAGCCTCTACCTTTTCTGCAGATACATGGTGTAGCGTTTCCAAACTGCGGCTGAACGCTCTGTCAACATTGTCTGTTATAACAAGAGACTACGGTGGGAGGTTAGGGAGCTGTGTACTCAGGCAGGGCTCAGTTTCCCCCTCACTAAAGGCTCTGGCCGTGAGTGATGAGTACCCAGTCAGACATACCAGACGCTTCATCTTTGATTTGTTGTCCCAGCAACCTGGCACCTCCAAGCCAACACACCAGACTCCTTTTTTGATCCCCTCCGCCGACAAAAACCATAATCATTTGACAAGCTGCTGTTCCCAACATTCTCC
Source organism: Anabarilius grahami (assembly GCA_003731715.1). Taxonomy (NCBI): domain Eukaryota; kingdom Metazoa; phylum Chordata; class Actinopteri; order Cypriniformes; family Xenocyprididae; genus Anabarilius; species Anabarilius grahami. Next base: position 1,583,032 of record RJVU01002418.1, on the reverse strand, counting down.
AAAACCTCCCATTATACACCCTCTCTGCCATGCCAGCTATCGGAAATCTAAAGATTTCCATTTTTACTTCTTCTTTTGGAGAAATGAAAGAAGCTCTTAAAGAATTCATCCATAGAAATGTAAAGAAAACAAAAAACGAGGAACAGATTTAACTGCATGCATAATAAATAAATAAATAAATAATTTATTATACAATTTTTTCAAGTCATTGTGACATTTTCTTGACAAAGTGCTGGGTCAACTAACTGTTATATTTTTAATTATTTACCAGTTCCCTTTTTTCAGAACAAAGAAATTACAGAGAATGCTGACATTAAGGTTTCCATGACACAAAAGTCAAAAGGTAGGCTCAAAGGAGTACAATGCATTTACAAAATCTCTTCTTCTCTCTTTAGTAATCTCTTTTTATCTTTTCCAAATAATTTGGAAAAACCCCAAATAAGCCAAATGAACTTGAAACTGTCTTAAGCCAATTTGGCTGATGAATAATATATATATTTTAAAGTATGTGTTTAAAGTGTTTAAAGCATTTTTCTAGCAAAAACAGTCAACTTTGCATACCTCTACTTTCTTTTGTGCATGGAAGTGTTATATTTTTTCATATCAGAGAGAGATAAGTCAGTTGCACATTTTAGTAGTACATCATTAGTGGACTCACACCTTTCTATGTCTTGTAAACTTCTGAGCGTCTAGTATAGGCTACCCTTACAGTCAAACAGCCAATGAAGTGACAATGAAAAAGATCTTTTCAGGATAAAATCCAAGAACAACAGGAGGCTGAAAACACAACCCTGATATGATGCCCCAAGACCAACTTAGATTTCTATGCAAACAATCTGATAGACGATATCCAGTGTGCAGTTCTCTACAAGAGTGGCACAGCCCTCGTCATTTGACCAGTTTTTAGTGGAGCTATTGTTCAACAAATGTTTAGTCATAATGGGTGTGCATCCCGAACTGCTGTGTCAAAACTTTAACATTTTATAACAATATCTCCCATTTGCATATTACTCACTCGCTTGTTTCTTTGTGTCTATTGCCCATTGTGTTGGCATCAAAATGGAGGCTTGTGTTATTAGAGAAGAGGCTTCATCTTATGTATCATTAAAAACCTGTAACCTAGGGCATTCAATCATTCAGACATGTAGCATTATGCCAATATTCTACGGTTCTAAAGCTCACACAAGCTATAGATGTCCATGGCGCCACGTCACGGAGTGAAATTTCATTACTGTAATGAAACGAGCTGGGTCAACAGAAGACGACTCCCGCTTCAATATGAGCATTAATTTTTTTTTTTTTGAAATTGGCCAGGCAGTTCCAGACACAAACACATTTGTAGCTGGGCCTGATGACAGAAGTAGCTGTGGCTTCCAGCTGTGTGTTAACACAATAGCCTTAACACTTTGGCCGGATTCTGGATTGGTCCCTGGAGAACAGCTCTGCTTTTTAAAGGTAAGTAATATGTATCCAAAAAATCAGCCATAAAGGGGTCCCTTTTTCCTCCCACTAAAGCCGCCCTGGCTGTTGTGAGTTGCGGCACTAGTTTACTTTGGCTCGTTCTGTGGGGTTTACAGTTAAAATGGAACACCTGACCCAGGATGACTGGTAATGTGACTCTAGTTTAAGCCAGGAACACTGATATCATGGGATATTTAACAGTTGTGTAGAGGTTGTGGAAAGGTTGTGGATTAGCTGTGCTTGTAGCAGCTCGTATCAAAAGATCATTGTAAATGTACATTTTGTCAAATGAAGAGGTGTACTGTAACTATAAAAATGTGAGGAAATTCTGGACCTGGTGTGGTCTTTATTTTGATTCATTACTCATGCAAATTTTGCAGTAAAGGTAAGATTATTATAATATATTATTGTAATATATACAATATTTAATTAGAAGTTTAGTGTCAGTATGATTTTTTTTTTTTTTTTTTTTTTTTAAGAAAGAAAGAAATTAATATTTTTATTCAGCAGGGACACATTAAAGGTTCAATAGGAAATTTTCGGAGAGGCTGGCTTTAAAATCATAAGATCACACTCTCCCTTCCGAGCGTCTCAAAAGCCACGCCTCCTCTAAAACGCACGAACGCGCTCGCGCACACTCACAAGTGCTCTCGGCAAAGCGTCACATGAAACTGCGTTAAACTAACTCACGTCTCAAAGCACGTAACATTACAATAATAATGAACTTAAACAATTTAGAGAGCTTGTACCTGACTGATGCAGATTCATTTCGGTGCTGATACTGTTGACATGGAAATGCATAATTCCTAGTCTGAGGAGGTGAACAGCTCCGGTTAGAGCGTCACGGGTTGCCATCTCTTCATTACGGTAGTTATGGCGTGAACGCAGCATAAGCTCATTGTTCTGGAGGAACTGTAAAGTAGCTGCTGTTTGTTTGTGGTGCTCCATGACTGACGTCTGTCTGTACTCTGTCTGCATAGCATGAAACGCGCTGATGACGTAAGATGTGTGCACGAGGGTATGTAAAAAAATTTAGTTGACAGGCAGGTAAGACTTTCCCTGCGTCTCAATCAGCTCCCTAACTCCCTAAATCGTGAATCAGTATATCATGTAAATGAATGTGGCTGATTCCCTGATCAGTGCCCTTACTACTGAACTAGGGAGCTGATTGAGACGCACTCATCGTATTATTTCATTCGGACCAAATATAATGATTGGATGAACATTTTATGGTCCTATGTCTTCCACAGACAATATATATTTATAAAAATACATTTAAACCGTTTAACAGTGATTGCTATCAGGATGTTTCTCATAGAGTCTCATAGAGACTTTCAACCAATGTTTCTGTAGAGAATCACCTATTGCAACTTTAAATTAAAACATGACTATAAAGACATTAAAATATAAAACTTTTATTTTAAGTTGAAATAATATTTCACAATATTAGGCTACTGTTTTAACTTTTCAGCAGCTATATTTTAATACATTTAAAAATATTTATATATGATATGATAAATACATCATATATATGGTGATTTCTTTATTTCTGCTGATAGATTTTAAATGTGTGAGCCACAGGAGCTCATGTCTGCATCCCAGGTTTCACTGCTGTTTGTAAACAACTGAGAGGAACACAGCAGAGGACAAGAGACATTTGAAGGGCTATCTTAAGTGGTGATAGGGAGGCGGAGCTTCCAGGAAGATGGACATAAACCAAAGCAGCGCTGACAGCATTAACCTGACCTGCTTCAGCATCCTAGTCTTAAGGTTTGTTCTGCTGAAATAACACATAACACACACATACAAGAAGACATACGCTGAGCAAACATCTTTTTGAAAAGTGCTCTAAATTTGACAGCGAAACACTTCCCCTTTTTTTTTCCTTTTTCTTTTTGCACTTAAATTCTGAAGACTTCTGCTTCCTTTGAGAGCTGAAATAAACCCAGAATACTTTGCTGTGAGTGCTCTCACTCCAAGCCAGAATCTCTAAATGCTACATTTTTGTGGTTGCACTGAAAAACCACAATTTATAAAATTAGTTGAAATATGGAATGGAATTATTTGTCAACTTAAGTAAATCTTAGACTGCCAGTGACCAAAGTTCAGACCTGAAGCAAGAACAAGTGTAGTTACTTTATTAGCACAGTTAATAAAACTTGTATCCTAAGGTCAAGTCCATGCTGAAGTGATTAGGATTTTTAATAAAAGCAATTTTTGTATCAGGAACAGTAACTTACAAAGGACTTAACAATTTGGGTCTGTTCGTCACACAAAGCTCATGGCTTCAGAAGATTTATAGGGATTTGTGATGCTTTTTGAAGCTTCATAACCCATGGTTGCTAGAAAAATATTTAAATGTTTATTTTTTTATTTGTGTGTTCCACAGAAGAAGAAAAAAACAACCACAAATTAATTTGGAACAACATGGGGAACAACATTTTTTTTAAAAAAATCCTTTGTTTTTGTATACACTACAATTGAAATTTTGAGACAGTGAGATTATTATTATTTTTTTCAACGAAGTTAATATTTTTAATCAGCAAGGATACACTGAATTGATCAAATGTGACAGTAATGACATTTATAATCTAAAAAAAACAACATTTCTATATCAAATAAATGCTGTTCTTTTGAACGTTTTAATTATCAAATAATAATAAAAAATCTAAGTTTCTACAAAAATATTAAATAGCACAACTGTTTTATAACAGTTCAATCAATGTTATACATTAATAATACTTAGAAAAGTTTATTGAGCACCAAATCAGCATATACCAAATCAGATGACTGATCATGATTGATCATCAGATGAAGGATCATGTGACCCTAAAGACTGAAGTAATGGCTGCTGAAAAAAAATCAGCTTTGCCATCAAAGCAATACATTACATTTTAAAATATATATTCAAATAGAAAACAGTTATTTTAAATTGTTATAATATTTCACAGTATTACTGTTTTTTTCTGTAATTTTGATAAAATAAATGCAGCCTTGGTGAACCTAAGAGACTTCTTTCAAAAAAACACACAAAAAAATCATACCGATCCCAAACTTTTGAATGATAGTGTATAAATAATGACATTTAGTTATACGTTTTAATTTTTTATTTTACTGGACCGAAGAGCGGGCTGTGAAAGAGTTGTGTAAACGCTCCTCTAGAAATACAGTATGTAGTGTGTTCCAAAGTTCGCTGAAAATTTGGGAAGAATAATACTTAAAGGGATAGTTCACCCAAAAATACATATTTTATGTTTATCTGCTTACTCCCAGGGCATCCAAGATGTAGGTGACTTTGTTTCTTCAGTAGAACACAAATGATGATTTTTAACTCCAACCGTTGCCGTCTGTCAGTCGTATAATGCATGTCAATGGTAACAAAATCTATGAGAGTAAAAAAACATGCACAGACAAATCCAAATTAAATCCTGCGGCTCATGACGACACATTGATGTCCTAAGACACGAAACGATCGGTTTGTGCGAGAAACCAAACAGTATTTATATAATTTTTTACCTCTAATACACCACTATGTCCAACTGCCTTGAGCACGCGCACAGCGTCCAGTGCGTGAGGTGTGTATGCGCTCTGGCGGAAGTGATCTCTCGCACGTATACGTCACTCATTGTTTACACATTGCACAAACATTGTATGTATGACGGCTAATCAAAATGGTACTTATACTTGCACTTATCCGAATTGTTCAAACCGACTTAAAACAAAAAGATTACGTTCTCTCGTGCAAACTCATTCGGGAGTGGTGACTTTCCACGTATTCCCAACTTCTGAGCCTGCTCGCATGAAGTTATGGTTGATTGCTCTTCGGCTGGAAATCAACACACCTATTAATGTACTAAAGTTGTTGAGGGTCTGCAGCGATCAATTTTCCCCTGATGATTTTACATACCCAGGAGAGGATCACGTACGACTTAAACCATCAGCTGTGCCTATGGTTTTTCCACATCCAACAGAGGTATGTGAACAAGATCTTTGTTTGTGTCCTTTTTATTTGTAAAGCTGCCCTTACGAAAAGTAACAAAATAAAAGTTTTGATGTAATAAAACCATGTTTTTTACTTCCATTTGTATAACAACTGTTGTACTACAGGCACCATGTTTAAACTACGCCAGAGCGTGTACACATCTCACGCACCGGATGCCATGCGCGCGCTCAAGGCAGTTGGACATAGTGGTGTATTAGAGGTAAAAAATTATATAAATACTGTTCGGTTTCTCGCACAAACCGATTGTTTCGTGTCTTAGGACATCAATGTGTCGTCACAAGCCACAGGGTTTAATTTGGATTTGTCTGTGCATGTTTTTTTTTTACTCTCATAGATTTTGTTACTATTGACACGCATTATACGACTGACAGACTGCAATGGTTGGAGTTCAAAATCATCATTTGTGTTCTACTGAAGAAACAAAGTCACCTACATCTTGGATGCCCTGGGGGTAAGCAGATAAACAGCAAAATTTCATTTTTGGGTGAACTATCCCTTTAAAGCAACAAACTTCATTAACAAGCGATCAGGAAGTGAATTAAATGCTTACTTTAAAAATGCTTACTGCAGTCACTGTTTTTAGTAAGCATGAAGAGAAATCAGATAATCAGAGATGAAAAACAGGAAGACTCAAGCACCCATAAATAAATTGCCTAAGAAGCCAACCAACATATTAACTTGAGTTGCTCTTTTTTCATGATAGTGTAGCATTTTTTAAAGAATATTTAGGAGCATTGCTGTAAACTGAACATTATTGGCTTATCACTTCTAACCTCTTCCCATGGTGCTCTGAGCCAGCGGCAGTGGCTCTGGTCAGTTTCAAGTGCAACTACATTCTATCTTTTCTCTTCCCTCTCGCTCTCCCTCACTCCCTTCAGCAGTCCCTGATAACGTGACATCCTGTTTAACTCGGTCAAACTCCTCTCCGACAGACTAACCTGATGTTGTGATAGAAATAGTGTCTTATTCTTCTGTCTGCCCGACAGCGCTGTGAAACGCTCATTCATTCCCGCTTTCGTCCTCCTACACACTCCCTCGCTTATCATCTCTGCTGCTAAATCTACCTGACAGGCCCCTCACAGGTAAACTTAATCCTCTCTGTGGCCTCTCTCGCTGTCTTTCTCTCTCTCTTGCAGTCTCTGTCTTTCTGTGTCTGTAGTGCCTCACACAACAGCGGGTGGGATCAAACATCCATCCTCTCCTTGTTGGTGCTGTCGGTGTGCTTTACAAAAGAGCTGACATTTCATCAAGGCAGTATCTTCTTTTCTGTTGTGTTGTTTTTCTAATCGTTATGACAGGATTTTTTTTTTACCACTCTTAGATATATTTACATTTAATACATGAAAATGACAACTGAATAAACAGATAAATGGCCTGATGTACCGTATTTGCCGCGGTGAACGAATAGTAAAAAATATAAGACCAGCTAAAACATCCTGTTTTAAAGCCTGAACATGTCAATAGATTTCTTAAGAAGGAAAAGAGGCACATAATAATATTAACATAAAACTTAATGTAGAAAGTAAGTCACAGACACAAAACATTAATCTTTTTTTTAAAACACGGTTAGTATCTATATGTGGTTACTTTACTACAGTACATTTTGCTATTCATTACCCATAATGCGATTCTACTGAAGAGAATAAATCACATTAGGAAGACATTATTGCAGCATTGCACATGTGGGGAGCAGTGGAGTAAGCTGTGCCACTTTTTATTTTAAATAGCCTCTAGGCCAATGAGAAATGAGATAGCTAATTATTTCAGGATGTCTTCTATCAACCAAAATAAGCCATCTGTAACATAGAACTATAGAAACATTACCATTGAAATTAGTTGTCTATTAGTGGAATATTGACACTATTTACATTTTAAAAAAATATGAAAAACATGCACTCTTATTTTAAAAAATGCATATTAAATGTCAAATATTAAGAAAATTTATTGTTGCAAAAATGTTTTAATATTTTGCATTTTATTATTATTTATATTTGTATTTATATATTGGTTTTAACAATATACACTACCGTTCAAAAGTTTGGGATCGGTAAGATTTTTTATATTTTTACAAGAAGTTTTGTCTGCTCACCAAGATTGCATTTATTTAATTAAAAATACAGTAAAAACAGTAATATTGTGAAATATTATTACAATTTAAAACAACTGTTTTCTATTGAAATATATTATATAAAATGTAATTTATTTTTGTGTTGGAAAACTGAATTTTCAGCATCATTACTCCAGTCTTCAGTGTCACATGATCCTTCAGAAATCATTTTAATATGATGATTTGCTGCTCAAGAAACATTTATTATTATTATCAATGTTAAAAACAGTTGTATACTTTTTTTTCAGGATTCCTTGATGAATAGAAAGTTCAAAAGAACAGCATTTATCTGAAATACACAGCTTTTGTAACATTATACACTACCGTTCAAAAGTTTGGGGTCAGTAAGAATTTTTTTTTTTTTTTTTTTTAGAAGAATTTAAAGAAATAAATTTTTTTTTTCAGCAAGGATGCATTAAATCAATCAAAAGTGACAGTAAAGACATTTAAAATGTAACAACAGATTATATTTCAAATAAACGCTGTTTGTTTGAACTTTCTGTTCATCAAAGAATCCTGGAAAAAAAATATTGTACACAAATATTTTGTACATCTGTGCACAATAAATGTTTCTTGAGCAGCGAATCAGCATATTAGAATGATTTCTTAAGGATCATGTGACACTGAAGACTGGAGTAATGATGCTGAAAATTCAGCTTTGCCAACACAAGAATAAATTACATTTTCAAATATTTTCAAATAGAAAACAATTATTTTAAATTGTAATAATATTTCACAATATTACTTATTTTACTGTATTTTTAATTAAATAAATGCAGCCTTGGTGAGCAGACGAAACTTCTTTATAAAACATTAAAAATGTTACCGATCCCAAACTTTTGAACGGTAGTGTATATTGTTACCAGTGCTGGGAAGTAACTGATTATATGTAATTTCGATTATGTAATCAGATAAAAAAATTAAATACTTGTAATTAGATTATATAAAATTTTAATATACTCATAATCAATATACAATATTAAATGATTCCATGATATTCACAAAATAGTAGTAAATTATTCAGAATTTATTGATTCTCCCTAAGGCCGTGTGTCCACCAAAGCTTTTTTTCCAGTGGCTAGTGTTCTTTGTCCAATTGTTTTCAATGGGAGCATCGTGTTTTTTAAGCAGCAGGAGCATAACGAGGCGCGCGCTAAAGCGCTGAGTGCTCAGTGTTTTTTTTACTGGTCACCTCAAGTTGAAGAATGTTCAACTCGCTCATCACTGTCACTTTTTAGCCCACCGTCCAATAAGAGGGGTGGGACAAATACAACACCGACCAACTGTCACAACATCCTTGCTGTACAGTGACATCAACAAGCAGAGAACAGAACAAAATGGATGAGAAATTAATATTGCTGGTCTCCGAACATACATAGCAAGTACTCTACGTTGTGTCAACATTTTTAGTCTGAAACAAATTATCTGCGAAATCAGTAGTAACAGTGCTCGGATATTCCGTATCATAGCAACAAAGCGTCTCAACTGAAAAAAAAAATAAAAAAAAATAAAAAAACGCTGCTATGCCGAAGGCTCTCAAATACCCACAGATTTGCATTTTCAGCAGTGCGTTTAGTGTTTTCAAATGGCTAAAAACGCTTTGGTGGACACGTGGCCTAATTCTTCTTTTATATCTTCTACATTTACAAATGAGGTCAAAAGTAATCTAAAAGTAATTCAAAAGTAGTCATATTATATTATCTAAAATGTTACTAACTACAATTTTTATCAGTAATTTGTATTCAGTAATGGACTACAATTTGTAAGTAATCTACCCAGCATTGATTGCTATTGTATTATTTATTTTTTGTTTATCTAGTACATCCTGCTTTTTGGAAGCTCGCTATCACTATTAGTTGAGCCACTGACACGTCTTACCCCAAAGCATCTGATACATTTTACCCCAAATATACCANAAAAAAAAAAAAAAAAAAAAAAGCTTATTTAAAAAATTTGTGAGTAGTCCTTAGCCAAATAGTTAATTTGGTTTACGTTGACAGTTAACCAACATGTAATATATATTTTAGACCTGGATAAGTTTGCTCTGACAAACTTCAGAAAATGTACTTAAAAATGCAAAAATGTGTGGGGAAAAAAAAGCAGCTGCATAAGATGGGTCCTTTCTAAATGTATAGTAATGTGACAAATATTATGAACAGCTTACTAGATTAAATGGGGTGACACAGCTTACCCACTGACACATCTTACCCCTTCCTCCCTATTTATCAGAATTCCTTTTTAGTGTGTGTTTAAGCCTTTGGAGATCATTAGAGAAGAGTCTGTGTAAGAAACATCAGTTTAGCCTGATGAACTCTGTTCCAGCACACTTTGTTTGACTATCATAGCTGAATGCACTTCCGTTGTGAGCAGGCCGCCGATAATGAGCCTCATACCTCGCCTCATTCCGCACACGCACAACACAACTGAGGTGTTGACAGTGAATGTACATAAAAAATTGTTCAAACACTTTCTTTCACACAAACACACACAGAGAGGGTATGATGGGGAGAAGGTAACCACGTACAACACACTCTCCGAGTGTAGCGGGGGAGGTGATGACGGCTGTGACAGCCGTGTGTACAGTAATCAGAGGCTGGTCACTTCCTGCAGACTTCCCTCTTCAGCCCACCAAGCTTCACCTCGCTGCTTCCCCCAGAAGATTAGTTCTACTGTTTCCTGAGCACCGATTAAGGGTCCAACACAAGGCTAAAGCTAACTGAGGTTGTACACTTCTTATAGGGTCATATATGGGCACATGTGGAACAGAAAGAAAGAAATGAATTATTACGTGACTTGAATTCACAGGGGAAGCCACCTTTTAATTGCTTTTTCACTTTCGGATGCGTTTAGTTTGTGGCCTTTATGTTTGGACTATTGGTTTTGGTGAGGCTGTTACAAACCTGTGTAGGGTTACTTTCAAATGCTTTTGCCACATGTGTTATTCAGGTGGCTAGCTATAAACATGTCATCTTTAACTAACTTACTCAGCAGGACATTTATCAAAATGTTGTTCTGCCATGACAGTAGTTGATTCTGGAAATTGAATTGATATGGAAAACGGACTGTAAAAGAATATGGTATGACAGACATACGCACACATTTTACTACGAAGGGCCAAAAATCTAACTTGATTGAGGGCTGAGGGCTGAAAGTAAATGCTCTATAATATCCAACTATATTATATTAAAAATATAATATTTTTTTCATAAAAAAATGAAATTCAGTGATATTCTCTACATTTCAAGAAATTAAGATTATGCTTCAATAGCATGTTTTCCCCTCCTATTCAAACCACCTTGTGCTTTGGCATGGTAAGCCAAATCAAAGGTCTTCATGGGCCAAATTAGTCTGTTTTGGGCATCTCTTGTTTACAATAATGTCTACTAATGCCCTCGTAACACTGAAAATACAACACATTCTATCTTATATATCAAGAAGCGTTTGTGATCATACAGTCTAAAAAATGATGGGTTAAAAACAACCCAATGGACAAACCCAGCGATTGTGCTGGGCAGTTTTATTTAACTTTAACTATTATTTAAAAATTACTATATGGCTGGCTTAAAATGAACCCAAAATAGGTTGGAAATTAAAAATCAGACATAATTACTAGAGGCAACAATAATAATCAAAAGGTGAACATTTATTAATAAGCAATTTTATAAATGTTTCTTGTTGAATTATTATTCATAAGGGGTGTAACGTTACACGTAATCGTACCGAACCGTTTCGGTACAGGACTTCCGGTACGGTGCACGTGTGTACCGAATGCATTACATTGCAACACTTCATTTTAAAATAAGCTCTGCGTTTTGCTACTTTCGATAAGAAACAAAGTGTCATTTTTAAAATTTGATCCATCTTATCACGAAATTCAAACAGAAAATGTCGTTTTGATGCTCTTTAATGTGGCCTGACAGATCTCTGTATAAGCGCCACAAGCTGCATTCAAGCGACAGCACGGAGCGTGAGTGAACGCGATCATCTCTTCCTCGTTAATACTAATTACAGAATAAACATGAATGAACATCTGAAGGTATGTTGAAAGATACAGTCCAACTTATTGAAACGTATAATATCTTGTGTAATCGCTCAATCAGTGTTTCAATGGCAGAAAGACATCAGTGAAACAGCTTGTAAAAAATGTCACTTGGCATTTATCTCAGAAAAGCCATTCAGTGTCCACCGCTTGTTGTTAACTCTTTCGCTAAATATATGCACTATATTAGCCTATATATTCATTATATTTTACTTAACCTGTTAGTGATGTATTGATTATATGTATGTTTATATAAATCTGTCATGAAAATGACAGCCACTGTGTATAAATGATTATATTTCAACAAGGAATTGGAGTAAAAACATAACTTTATAATTTAAAAGTTAAAGCAAAAAATGCCTTATGTGCAGCTTACTGCTTACAATTTGTTTTTTGAGTGTTTATTATTATATCTAAAAATAAATAGCAATTGAATTTAGGCTAATAGTTTGGGATCTGTTGTTAACCTTTAATATTATAGTAATGTTCAAGTAAGGACTCCCAATGTAGTTTACAGCATTAGCAGACATAATTTTATCCTTAAGAAACTTTTAGTTATAATTTAATTTATTTAAAGATAGAGACCATTTGTTCAGTAAACCACTGTTTAATAAAAAAAATTAAATAAAAAAAATCAATTTTATGTTTAGTTTTCTTCCCCCTGCTGTAACGAACCCATACCGAACCATGAAGGGTCCTTGAAGGCTTAGTTCACCCAAAAATGATAATTTGGTCATCATTTACTCACCCTCATGTCGTTCCAAGCCTGTGTGACTTTTGTGTCATCTGTTGAACACAGAAGATATTTTGAAAGATGGGGTCCGTAAAATAACACTGGACCCCATTGACTTTCCTTGTACAGACAAAAAAAAAAAAAAAGTTGTGAGTAAATGATGACAGAATTTTCATTTTTAGGTGAACTAGCCCTTTAAGCAACAACAACTAAATCTGGAGATAATCAAGCTGTGTGCTTGTCAATATATCGATCGCAGGTGTCCACAGTCTCAGTGGTCCTTGGAAATATGTGAACTTTATAAATGTATGTTCGGAAGGACAAATGGCTTTCTACGCTCTTTTAGTACATCTGGAGAGTGCAGATTTCCTGTATCATTCTTTTCTCGAGCTCAGGGACACTGTGCATCAATGCTGTCCACACACACACACACGCTCCAACCTACTGTTCCTATCCTTTGTCAGACTTGTCAAGACACTTGAGTATCCGGCCTTCTTTATCGGCAAACCTGAGGGCAGCTATGACAGGCCTGAGGAAACACCAGAGACCAGCTCAAGAGTAAATTTAGCCCTGACCTGACAGCCTGTCTCTTTGTCTGCCTGACAGGAGCTCGACACATCACTCTGGGCACCATTGATTACGATTCTGAGCTCATTGTGGCTTCTGTGTCACTTGAAGTGATATTACTTGAATATTTCCTCTCTCAACCGTCTTTACCTCTGTCCTTTAACTGACAACAACATGAGCTAAACTTCATTAGCACAGGTTTAGCAGTCACGCCAGAGGCAAATTTGTTGTCTGGTTTGTAATTATTTGCTGGTTCTTCTTAAAAGAGAAATTGCTTTCAAATATGAATGTGAAATGAATGGTGATTTCTCAGCCTATTCATAATGGCTTCCCCTGAGGTTGGCAACAAGTTACTGTAACTTTTATTTATATAAAATTTTCAAAGATGGTTCAGAGCACAAATTGAGAATCATGTTCTTCTTTTTTCACTTTTGCAATGAACACTAGAGTTTTGTTATGTGGTGTCACTTTGCAAAATATGAAAGCAAAACTAATGTACAGTATTTTACTTGTACAGTATGTACAGAATTTTCTTGTATTTCAGTATAAATGTGGAAAAATGTAAAATTTGATATTATGAATTCAATCATTTCAGTTCAAATAAGTAATCTAATTACTAGCTCAGTGGTCAGCAACATCATGAAGAGGTGACCATTGGTAAGTGAGTGATTAGCACAAGAAAAGGGATAAATGTATTAATTTTATTAAATAATTTATTTTAGAAATTTTGATTATCCCTTCACGTCTACCTTTTTTGTTATTGGAATGGCACAGTGATTAACAAGAAAAATAAAAAATTAAACCATTTGTCATAAAAGGTTGCTGACCCCTGCTCAGGCTCATGGACATTTAAAAGCAATTAAAAGTTACAGATTTTTTTTCTTTTACAATTACAGTCTGTTTAGCCGTATCAGACACCATTGCACATTTTCCAGTAAGAGGTTTCATTACCTTTTCCATATAATCATGACCTTTTATGCACACTTCAGCACTTTAGTTCATTTACCTCTGCTCAAGCACTGTCGCTGCATGTCACATATTTCATCTGCATATACTTCCTGCTGTTTTGCACAATTGTGTTTTTTTCTTTGCATGGCTTATTATACTTTTCCCCCTTTATCTTAAAAGTAGTTGTTTTGTTAGTTTCTTCATCAAATTTAAATAAAATTATTTTTGTTTTTCTGACTTTTTTTTAACAATCTAAACCTTTTACTTCAATTGCACCAGTGCTATATGTGATGTACAGTGTACAACTTTGAACTTTGAAGCTGAATTTGCAGACTGTTGGTGTGAGACTGCTTGTGTGGCTCCCCCTCACACTACTGTTCTTGTTTGTCAGAATGAAGAGGCCAAAAAACTCCCATCTCTCTTTCAGAATAATGATGAGCAGAGCAAGGTTTGACTCATTGAGGTGAACGCACCAATCTCACTAATGGATGGCACTATGCCAATAAATATTATTATTATTAATTATTATTATGTATTTTTTAAACAGAAACTGGTTTAAATTATTATATTTTATTTATTTCCATGACATTAATAACATTGATAACCGATTATCAAATTAAAATTTAGTTATATAGAAAATGAAATAACTATGTACCAGAAATGAAAATACAAAATTAATAATTTTAACACTTTAATTCAAACCTTTATGTATAATCATTATAAAGGTATTCATGATGTATATCTTTTATATATCATTATATCTTCCTTGTTACATCTGAAATTGGTTGTTTGTCATATGTTTTAATGCATATACTTTCTAAAGGTGTGTTCAGAGAAATATATAAGTATTATTATATATTATGTGGATACAATTATTCATGATAATGCATTATCATGAATAGTGCATTATAAGGTGCATTGCAAGGCATAATTAATGCATTTAAATACTTTATAATACATTATATATAAAGGCATTAAGTAAAGTGTTTCCTTAATTTTTATGCTTTTGATTTTTCTTAGATTTTTTTCAGGTAAATGTGGCATATTCACACATATTTTGCGAATACACCCCTGAATTCCCATTGTGAATGAATTCCTGC
>RJVU01002418.1:1535890-1553918 GCA_003731715.1 Anabarilius grahami | reverse complement strand
TGGTGGTAGCCTGGCATGTCTGCAATTAGTGCGCTGTCTAGCAGCGCTGGCTGGGTATGGCGGGTAGCAATTGGAGGAGAGGGGAGAGGAGTGTTAGAGATGTTGGAGAGGTCACGTGATGCTTTGGGAAGGTACACAGGAAATGGAAAAAGGGGAAGGACCAATCAAGCCATTTGTAATGCGAGGGTGGCACCGCCTGCTGATTCACTTCACACTCCAGCTTTTGTGCAAACATGCAGGGAGGCAAGGATAGTGATACTTGTGTAGAGGTTTGAGGTGTGAGACAGAGAGTTATTACATGTTATGTGTGAGGAGTACTTATTGATAGTGCAGAGCTTATTTTCTCCCGTTTACAATGTTCTCCATTTGTATGCGATGTTTCTAGTATTGGAAATTCCTTTCACCACTTTGTATTAGAAAACAGGACACAGCTCAAAAAAGCTCACAGCTGTCGATCTCTCTCTCTCTCTCTCTCTCTCTCTCTCTTTCTCTCTCACTCACACTCACACACACACAGACACACACAC
Source organism: Anabarilius grahami (assembly GCA_003731715.1). NCBI lineage: Eukaryota > Metazoa > Chordata > Actinopteri > Cypriniformes > Xenocyprididae > Anabarilius > Anabarilius grahami. Next base: position 1,553,391 of record RJVU01002418.1, on the reverse strand, counting down.
NACACACACACACACACACACACACACACACACAGACACACATAGAATGTTTCTTTCTCTTATTCCTTCTTTCTTTCTTTCTTTCTTTCTTTCTTTCTTTCTTTCTTTCTTTCTTTAATATCTCACACTTTGAGACAGATGGACACGGAAAGCCATGACAATGTTGTTTTGTTAAACCGAAGACAAAAGTGGGAGGAAACACTGAATAATTGCTTATTCGACCGATCAAACTTTTACCTGTGAACTTTCCAGTTATATAACACATTATTTGTTATGGCAGTCAAGACTTCAGCATTGATTTAAATTCTTTCATCGCACCAAATTGAATTTGCATTAACCAAAGACTTTACCCATCTCCACATCAACCTGGAGAGGCCTTTGTCACTTTATGAGGTTTTCACTTTGCCAGTGACCCCTTTGCATCTCAATGAGGTGCCGTACCCTCTCCTCCCTCATTCCCACGCAACAAGGCCCTATCCATGGTGCACCTTTCCTTGGAGCTCTGTGAGAAGTCCCGTGCATCCTCCAAACAGGCCGGCCCTGCCGTGTTTACTGTGGGATTAGGGGGGTGAAGGGGGCGGCTGCGGGAGGGTCTGGGGGCAGCTGAGGAAGAGGTAGCCATGGGAAGGGCCCCCCAAAGGCATGGAATGCCGGTGAGGTCAGCAGGGGTTGGTGCGGGGGGAACCAAAGAAGCTCTCCGGGGATGGAGCAGGTGCTTTTGTGTAGTCCGTCAGGCATCAAAGACGTGACGAGGCTGAAAAGGTTAGTGCTGGCGCTGCAAAGCGAGCACTCCCCCCCAAACACATACTTTTTTTTTGGCTCCGTACTTGTGAGAGTGGGTGCAGGAGTGAAAGTGAAGGCTGGCTCCCATGCTCTGGTGTTCAGAGGTCAATTTTTGTACCTGAATGGGCTCCAAAGGAAGAGAGGTCCATGGCAAATGCTCAAAGTAAAGTTTTCCGCTCCGTAACGGCCTGTTTGCAGGCCTGTCATCACAAATGCGCTTCAGTCGGATGCATAGGGTTCCTGCAAGTCCCATCAATCTTTTAGATGACAGTAAATTCATCATACCTATGGAGTGTTTAATTAACCAAAGTCGAGTGATCATGTTGAGCTACATTATATTTTGCCAGCTTTGAAAAGTCACTTTAGATTTTTCTAGGTTAATAAAACATATTAACATTATTATTTATAATTATAATTTTAAATTTACAACAAATACATTTATGCTTTTTGGAAANAGGAAAGTCTTTCAAAAAAACTTTCTTATTTGTTTTGTTTTTGTTGTTTTTTTTTTTTTTTCAGTTTTGGGGCCTGTCACTGCGCCGACATGGCATTGGGTCAAAAAGCCCAGTCAGGCATAATGCTGAGGAGTCTTTACAGCCTAGCGACAAATTGTCTTGCCTCTCTCTGCACTTGACGTCCCAGCCTCACCCAATCACTGCACCTCATGTCTTTTTTTCTCTCCGTTAGGATGGGCAAAGCAGGAGGAGGAGGTGAGGTGAGGAAGCAGGGGGGCGGTGGGTTTCAGTTGTTGCAGGTTGCGTCATGGGACCCGCGGTGTCCCCTTTTGTGCAGCACGTCAAATGTGGTTAACATGCGGCCATTTATCTGCAAAGCCCCCTGGGTGTACAATGGCCTGGCTGTGTGTGTGTGTATGCAGAGGGGGAGGAAATGGTAGAGCGGTGGGCTTAGCATCGGAGCGTTCCCATTCTCTTTCCCTGTCGCTGTCACCTCCCCTCCTCCCCTCATTTCTCCTCTTGGCTGCACACAACCCCTCAGTCATTGTTTCGTTCTTTTTTATTTCTCTCCCCTGGGGTGCTGTGTGGAGCGACTAGGTCAGGCGGCATCTGACAAGGTGCTTCAGAATGTTGTGAGCTCCCGTGAGACGGATGGTTCCCCACAAACGTGTTGTAAAGCATCAGGGTGATAAAAAGAAGGTGCTCTTTAATTCCCAACAGCACCTAGCATATTGCAGAGTGCTTTCTGCAGAGTCAAAAAGACGTTCAGTGACGCTTAGTCATCCTTGTATCTGTAATGTGAAAGGTTCCTCAGAACGTGAGGTCCTTTAAGGTCCTTCAAAACAAAATCATAGCCAGCAAGACAGTTATGGCTCTTTCGATTACCTAGTTTGTTTTGCCTGAGCTAAGCCTCCTTTTCAGTAGTTCTGCGCCAATAGAAGTGGCATGCATGCATTTCACAGGTAACAAGATTACTCAGACCGGTGATTGACTCATTTGCCAAGGGAGCTGTTGAAATAACCGCACAGGAGCTCAATGTAAGATTTGTTAATTTTATTTCTTCAGACATGATACAGTCAAACAGAAACTTATGGTGTCAGTTCTGACAAACAGCCTTTGCTGTTTGTGTATGTCTCCCCTAGAGAGAGCAGATGCAATAGGGTCAAGGGCCAGTGTAATGATACAAGTGATGTGTGTGTGTGTGTGTGTGTGTGTGTGTGGTGGGGTATTTTTTTCCATGTGAGGCTTCTCTCTTTGCACTGGTATGTGGCCATTATATCCATCACAGTCTGATGAGAGAGATGACTAAAACAGTACATTGATAGACAGTTCACCACAATCTCAAATATTCTGCACTTCACGGAACGGCACATTAGAATATAAATGAAATAGGTGGAACTGAATTGCTTTTTGCTGAGATATTTGTTATTGAAAAGCCAGCTCATTTTAGCTTGGACGAGTCACTGCTTCAGACATTGTACTTGTACTTGTACATGTTGTTTTCCTTAGAATGGGTGGTTACTGTCCCTGGAGGCGAAGAGCTCTGAGAAGCCACAGAGAGCACTACCATTTTCATTTTCCATGTTCTCCCTAAAAATACACCACAGTACATCCCTGCATTTTTGCGGTGGGCGCTGTGAACCGAGTCCTGTTGGTTGGATTTTTGTGTTTCAATCCCATGTCATGTAAGGGTAGCTGATGTCTTTGGGACCAGCCAATAATTTCCCATTTCATCTGATTCAAGGAAGAGTAGTTTATATTAGCAGCGCCAACAAAAACCATCGGCCGAAAATGTTCCAGGAACCTCCCAACTGACCGTGAATGTTATCTATAAATTTGTCTGCACAAGCTATTTACCCTTGTTCACTTGATGTTGCTTTTTACCTTCGTTTTCATTTCTTTCAGCTAAGCATACAGTCAACAGCGCGCTTGCGTCGAATAAACAGTTCCCAGGCCAGCCCTACACTTATTTCCCATGACTGCGGGGCAAATATCTTTTAACTGGCTTTCTTGTGATTCTGAGTTGACTAACACAGAATAGTACAAGGTGAGAAGGAAGCATATGTTTTTGTAGCTGCTCGGTTACAATTATTTGCTGGAAAGCAGCTTGTTTGGTCAAAAGTTGCAGCTTTATGTTTTAATTAGTTACTCATAATGTTTCTCAACATAGGAAGTGGCATAAAACAGTCATACCACATGAGATAACTATGGTCGAATGTTTGAGAGAAACAGTGCGCTCCAGCTGTCTGTTGCTACTCTACTGACGGCAATCAGCAGCGAGCTGTTGACACACGGCCATCTGTAAACATTTAAAAGGATGAGTTTGCTTACAGTCTCTCCCTTTTAATTAAAGAACCGGGATGGCGCCCACCCTTTTCCACAGGTTATGTGATAACTGCACCTCTCTGTGAAGAATGAGAAGGTCTGCTGACGTCTTCTCCAAAACACTTTAGCAAGGGTGGAGATTCAACCATGTCCTAAATTAGGCACTCTGACATGAGCCATTACAGTGTGTGGGGAACTTCCTGTTGCATTGATTTCAACTAGGCTGTTTTGAAACAGGGCTCATCTGAAATTAACTGGAGTGAATTGGATGAGATATCAGTGACCTTTTAAGATTACATGCTTTACATTTGCTTGGCTTCCTAGGATCATGTGGAAGTAGACATATTTTCTGCTAAGGTTGTCATAAGTGTGTGTGTATACATGATGAGTCACAGCTGAAATGGAGGGGAACAGTTCTTTCTGTCTGGCAACCAAGTGCACAGGGAGAAGCAAACAAACAAATAAACAATGTGGGGTGAGACCGGACAGGAAGGGTGGAAGGAGTGGGAATCCTTCTGGGGCACCATGTCAACCAGTTCACCTGAAACTAATGCCCCAGCAGACACTCTTCCTTATGCAGGGCCCTAATGAGTATGAGGTTGGCGTGGGAAAGAAGACGGGGAGGCACAAATAGGTGACCCACTAGGCCAGGGTGGGGGTCATACCTCTTGTCTAAGGGGGTCTTTGTTTGCATGTCTGAGACATGGGAATTAGTGAGACCATAGTGTTGTGTGTTATGCCTGGTTTGTTATGAACAGCTTGAGGGAAGGCATATTACCCACGGATTAACAGTTTTGTAATTATATACTCAGTATGATGGGTGTTATCAATAAAGAATATTTTTTCCCAGTTTCATTTTTATCTTTTCACATTGTTAGAGCATTAGACTTTGAAGTCTTCTCTTGACCAATTAGGTTCAAACATCTGTGTATTTTTACTGTTTTGTTTGTTATTTTTTGATCTAATAAGTAATTAGATGCAGGAAACATAGCAAAATAGGACAAAACTATAAATCCTATTGATAGTTTATACTTAGGCAGAAGTCTATTCTGAGTTTGTAGAGGTAGTCTGTATTAGTTCATATTGACCACACCAATCACATGGTGTAATCCCTGTCAACTGGAAATCTAGGTTAAATGCAAATTGATTCAAGCAATACCAGACAGTAATTAACATGTTAGATGTGTATACGTTCACTAGACCAGAAGGTCATTCATTAAGATCTGGTTATGTTAACAGTTACTATCCAAACCAATTGAAGGGAAAGTAATTATTTTTCGAACACTCCCTAAAGCAAGAGCCTAAACTGTCAGGAAATGTTTTAAAAAATATATCTATGAGTGTGAACCTAAGATCAAAATAAGTGATAGCCTTGAATATGGTGATCCCATATAGAGTAAAGTATCAAGCATGTTTTTAATGGCAAAAACAAGTGTTTAAAATTTTAATATAATATAATATATGGTGAATATACATAAAATTATATTATTTATATAATAATTCCTTTTATCTGTTTAGTCATTATTTTAAATCTGTATGGACTAATTCTCTTTCTCTCTTCTCTCTCTCTCTCTCCCCCGGTGCTGATGGTCATCTCATCTGTTCATCAACATAGGTAAGAACAAATTCATATAAATACACATTTCACACAAGCTGAAAGCTGACGTTCTTCATTGTCTGCTGGTTAAATACGCCCTGAAGAAAGCTTTAGACTTCCTCTTTATTGTACTTCCTCTCCTCTGCCTAGTAACAAAGTCACAATTGCAATACGGTTTGCTAATTATTTGACTCATCCCTGATAAGCAGCCTCACTATGCTTCAGTGCTGTGTGAAGTCTATATTGCACATCCAGCTGTTCATACGTGATGACTATCTGTGCTTGTGTGGAGCTGTGTTGTTTATTTTTTTATCTTAACTGGCTACAAGTTTACTATACTTCTAGGTTGGCTATGCAACAACTGGAATTCAGGAAACCATTCGTTTCTTGATTCGAAAATAAATTTTAATCACTACTCATGTTTTGAGTCCAATAGAAGCTTCCTCAAACATATGTAAATAAATAACACTCTAAACAAACAAACTTGTGTTTACTAGACACACTGTGAGCATTTCTTGTCTTAGTCATTTAGCTTTTGGTTATGAGTGTAGGAAACAGCTTTTCTCTCTGTCAAATGAGATCTCACAAGTTGAAATATCTGTCCTGTATATGAGGGACGTGACACTATGAAACCTAAAGTTGCTTTTCACAGCAGCTAACAGAATGATTAATATTAAACCGTTCTAATAAAAGCTGCATGGTTTCACGGGCCCCTTTAAGTGAGGCAACAATATCTCTTTCCACCTGGGGAAATGAATAAATCCGTTTCCCAACTGTGCAAAATCTGTTCTTTAATGTGTAGCACAGCCTAGCCTGCATCATGTGGGTGGGCCTGTGTTCTTCCCACTAAAATTCTAGGATACTTCTCTCTTTTTTTCCCTTTTTGCCTGGCTGAGAAATGCATTCCCTTGCCAAGATGGGAGAAAGCTTCAGAACCAATGAAAAGGTGTCCCCAAGGAAGCTGGAAATGATTTGCAAAATATAACCCAGAACTCAGAGTGGTTATGGGAAAATAATTAAAACAGTTCATCTGATTTAGTAATGTAGTTTTTTGTTTTTGCTTTTTTCCCAAATCTTTTTCAAATATAAATTTTATCTGTCCTTGGGTGATAAAAATCAAACATTAATATAATATAATATAATATAATAGTTATTTATTTTTATATGATTAATTTATTTTATTTTGACCAATGANNNTGACACATGCAAAAATATTTGAAAATGGGCTTTAAAAATACATCACAAAATAAGACAAACTTTTTTTATTTTTTAAATTTGAAATGTATTTTTTTTATTATATTATTTTATGTTGTTATATATTATATTATATTATATTATTACACAATATTTAGGTGTTGCAGTTGGACAACATTAATAATTTGTCTTCTTTAGTCAGACTGCATTTGTAATGGTCTGATTTTTAAAGTTAGACTAATAGAGGTAGATAATGCTATTGTTGCTTGACTCCGTCCAGCATGTATACATGTTAATCAGGCTACAATTGGCCTTGGTGTTATTCACATCAACTGAAGGAAGACAGAGGTGACACACAATGTGCATTTAACTCAAAAGTCAAACGCAGCAAGCGAGGAAGAAATATCAAGATATCAAATTTTTAATAGCATTTATACTTTAAAAGACAGATGACGACTGTAGACCGACTATGCAAAAACTCGCTATATCTCGATTATAACTGCGCATGTAAACTTGCATTTGTGTCATTTTGAAGCTTCCTTTCTTAACCTATTACATGGTTTGGTTCTTTGAGGGCATGACTGTTCCACACCTATACCACAGAAGCTGACAGTGAAGGCTATTTTGAAAAGTGACGCTACTGAACTGATACAACTGAACTTACAGTGTGAAAAAGTGGTGTGCAAGTGCTTCCTACATACATGTGCTGATTGTTTAACAGACTTCATGTAGGATTTTGGCTGAAGAGAAACAAGACCAGTGTTTAGGGGGAGTAAAATGTGGAAATGCGCAGAGAGCGAGCGTGTGCGTATGCTTGAAGATGGGTGTGTGAGGTACAGAGAGCGCTTTCAGATAAAAGCTGTAACTCATTCTGCTTTTCAGCGACACTTCCATTTCAGATACGATAATGTCCTCACACCGATCCCTATTTCTGCTGCACTATCGAGACTCTTAAAAACGACTAGTGCTCTTAAAACTATTCTAAGCAAAACAGCTCAAGCATTTTGAGAAGTCCCGTTTTAAGTGGCAAATTGTTTTCCCACAATAGAACCAGGCAATTGCTAATTGGAGCCTATAGTCAATTTGACCGAGGACTGATTGGGAAAGAAAGACAGGAGAAGAGAAAGAAAGAGAGAAGGGTCCTCCACGCACTTGCTTTAGAGTGCACCTTGAGTGGGTATGCTAGTGTCTAAATGCTTTGGGATTTAAAGAGCAGAGAGATGGTGGCGCAGGTCCCAGTCTGTGGCTTTGGATAGTTGCGCTCGGGTTTCCATTTTCAAAATGTTTATCCCCCTGCAGACTTCACCGGTAAGGCAGCCGGTAAGCTGCCTGACTTAAAGGTGTCTGTGGGGGGAGACGTGAGGCATAATCTGGCGGTAATGGAAGGATTTATTTGGAAATGCACTTCGATCTTCAAGCTCCACCCCCTATTTCCTGATTTACTCTATACTGCGACACTCCCTCAGTAATAAGTATCTCCGGGAGTGATCTGCCAGGCTAAAGGCAGTAAGATGCCAGCATGACTCAGGAATGAGACGTGGCGGGTTGACATTTCAGTCCTACCTTCTGTAGGTGTCATCCCCCCACTCCTTATTCAGACATCTGGAGTTGATCAAGCGGTCACTTCCTAGTGCTTTTAACCACCCTCACAGCTTAAAGGGGGTCGACAGCTGTTAAAACACCTGAACACGCTTGCCGGAGACCCCTTCCTCTCCTACCTCCCCGCAGAGGTGCACACATTACATGCTGGTGCGGAGAAAAATGGCCACATGCTAACTCAGGTGGCCTGGCAACCTGACACCAACAGGGTTCATGAGTCTAGACTAAAGTTCTGGCCTAATTTTCAGAGCATTTGAGGGTCTGCTGGGATTTCAGCCCTACAGACCTCTCCTACAGCAGGGAACTGTCGTCTATGGGTAGATTGTATCAGCAATTTAGGTCTTGTCGGCGGGTGATCTTTAAAGTTGCGAGACAAGCTGGGGTTCAGACAGCTGTAGCCTTTTTGATCTTGCAGTCTCCCACTGTAGCGGTCCAAAGATAGCTGTCAGTCACATACACCTAAAAATAGTAAGTCTGGAAAACAATATGCATCAAAGACACCTTACACTGTAGTGCATGTTCACAATTATGTGACCAGCTAAATGACAGAAGGAACTTCGGATTCAAAGGGTGTTTTTAGTGTGAGAACAAAACAATGGCTTGGTGCTGAGGTGATTCAAAAAGTAGTTCATGACCTAGCCTTTCTTTCTGCTGCGACTCAATGTAACAGAATCAGTGTTAGCCTCTAGCATCCCTTGGGAGAGGGCATTATGGCTGCTGTATTGTTGGCTAACCTCCTGCCAACTGTGCGGGGAACAAAAGGCCGAGCGTTTATTACCAGACCCTGCTGTGTTAAAGGAAGCCCAGACCAGCCCTCCTTTCCTGGGGATGGCCTTCTTTTGGCTGTGCTTTCATCAAGCAAATGTAGCTTTTGCTAATAATCAGGTAGATAGTGAGTTCTCAAGAACTATGTGTCATTTTGTGTTTGACGCGAATTGGATTACTGTTTAAAATGTGTAAATAATCACAGTGAGGCATGTCACTTTGTAATATGAGCACTTCTGTATACTATTTTTCTGTTTTTCAGAGAATTATGTTGTAATTGATTGATATTTTAATATAATTTCTGTGAATTAGCATTTAACAGCGTTTTAATGGTTTTGAGGCGAGTTCTTATTGGGAATCATATGGTTTTCATGAATAATTCATGATAATGATAATACATTATTTTAATATATATATATATATATAAAAAAAACTAATTCCCATAACATATTGGGTTTTCCTCCCCAAATTTGTCTTTTAGGTTTTCACATTAAAATCAACTTCTGTATTTTAGCGCAGTCATATGATAAAACTGGAAGTGGCAAAGAAAACAACTGTGGTAGGCTAATTATTGATAAAAAAGGGGCTGATTCAGTGACTCATACAATTAGAGTTGCTTCCTCGCATATCCGCTTAAATTTTACATTTAGCGCAGTGCGTTTGTTGGTTAAGTGTGTACTTGTTGTACTGAATCTCTTCGTTGTGTTCCACATGTTCCAAAGAAAGACATGTTTATACAAAGCTGGACACAAAATGGCAGCTCAGCGCCAAGAGGTGAGCTTGCTTAGTTATCCCTGTCCATCCCTGGCTGCTAGAGCACATTTTTGGCGCTCGCCCTTGAAATCATCTCCACCTGGATGTTGTAGGCCGGAGTCCAAACACAATAAGGAAATAAAATACGAGTGTGAAAAGCTAGCAAGAATGGCTCTTCCCCCACTGGGACCCACTGCACTCCACAATGCACTTCGATGACAGGAAAAGTTTATGGCGATTTGTTGAATCAAAAGGAGGAGGATGGGGAAAAATGCTATGAGCATGAGCTGTCACATTCCGCACCCATGATGGAGGCATGCATATTTTTTCACTAGCTTAGTCCAGCTGCTACATGTTAGCCTGAGAACTAATCGTCAGTGTTGGCCACAGGCCCACATGGAGGAAATTTGGGTTGTTGTTAAGTGGGAGTGAAAGTTATTTCCACTGAGATTGATCATTATTGTACAGTATGACTGAGGGAAACAGTTGTGTGGGCCATCTCAAAAGAGTATTTTACTAGCTCTCCAGTGTTTTTATTAGCATTATGACCCACTGTAAATTTTGATAGGCTAAACATTTTACTGTGCAGCCAATTCTTCTCTTTTAATCTATGTTCTTGTTATCATGGGATAGATTAGCTAGTTAGTCTTGCTCAATTAGCTTTTTAAGGTTGTATTGGACTTTAGGGATTGCACATAGGCAGTGGGTACGGTTGGAGCTAATGCTAATTTTGTTCATTTGCCAGGACAGAGTCTATTATATTTGACTGAAATTAAATTAAATATTAAACTTTTAAGGAGTGTTACGTGTTAAAACCTTTTGCCATTCTAATATACAGTATGTATTTTTAAACTCACACAAGAGAAAAGGTGTTTAAAATTTAAAGTTATCATGCTGCTTGCAAAATATGACTTGCCAATGAAGCAACAGACTTTAATAGTCCCGTTAAATGCATGTGGGTGTGGAACAGGAGATTTTTTTTTCTTTTGAGGGGGGAGTAATGAAGACCAAATGACTACTCAGAAGTCATTTATTAGATTTTTTTTAACCTTCATCCTACCGATTCACTTGGGTGGAAAGTTTTGCCCTGGGGAGTCCATGGTTGTCAGTTCCTCTTACCTCAGACAACCATCGCCATCGACAGTGTCGAATAGGAACAGTGGGACAAATTACCCGCACTGTGCCCAGGGGGCAGGTGGCTTTTAGGGGTCGTTTTCTCAGGTCACATGTAGTAGACGTACATCTGTCACTGTGAAGGTAGCACTGGGGGACACACGGCTTGCCGTTCCCTGATGTGTAAATTGATTCAAATTGACAGACGGTGGTACCTTTTGCTTCGTTAGTCCCTGTGCCCTCTTTAACCGGAGGACAGGATCACAAAGCAGGGTTTGTTAGGGTAATCTAGGTCTTTGTCCACTTATCAACATGACGAATCATCTGTGTAGAGCTAGATGAGGTATAATGCAGTTCCATTGAGGACCCGTTAATTCAACACTTGAATTAATTCCCCCATAGGACTTTTCACATTATCTTTTTGGTACACAGTAGTCAGACATGTATGGGTTGGGTACAGGTTGCTGAGGACGACAGCGACAGAAGATATTTGCAAAGAAAAAAAAACAAGTGTTAAATAAGTGTGAAAATAGTCATCCTTTTAAAAAAAAAGTATTGTATTCAGTTCCATTTCCCATAAATGATATCTGTAAGCTGTAAGCTCAAGGACAGGTGTTTGGAGACCAGTATCAGAATTTGCGTTCCACTGGTCTAAACAAACTTGTTTATCTTCATTTGTTGTTCACTTTCAAGTGTAGTTTATCTTAAGCAAAAATGAGACGGCTCTAATGAAGCAGATTTGTGAGATATTTACCTTTAGTGCAAGTGACTGACAGTGAAAAAAAGTATAGATCTATCTATCTGTATAGATCTATCTATATTTATTTTATACATTTTATTTAATTATTTGTGTGTAAATATAGATTTTTTATTATTATTATTTTTACTGTTGTTTTATTCTATTAATGTCATGGTTGCTCCTCAAAACCCACTGATAGTGTGGCAGTTTATGTTCGAAATTTCATCTTGTTTAGGAAGCAACATATCTATTTCACTGTATAAAATCATATTTGACATCTGGCACATTTGACATGTTTTTGGTGATGCAGAGGAATCTTTAGTTGTGGTTTATCACCACCATCAGCTGGCTTGTACAGTGGTGATGTACTGTAAACATCCTTTTAGTAACTGACCCATTTTAAACGCAAGTGTGTGGCTTAGCGTGCAGTGGTAGTCAAACATGATGGCTAGAGGTCAGATTTACACGGTGGAGGCCTGCGTGCTATTGGTGGACATTCATCTGGGCCATTGAGCAGCAGTGGCCAGAGGTCTGCTGAGTTATATAGTTTCACTACTGCAAAAATTTTTAGCAGGAAATCAACAAATAGGTGGAAGGACAAGCTGAGAGTGGCTAAAAATTGCATTTTGTCTGTTTAAGAAGGACAAAAAGATGTTTGACACTGTTTTTTGTGCATTCACGCATACATGCTTGAATGTGTGCGATATATGTGTGTGTGTGCATGCAAGTGTGTGATGTACTGGAATAGGATCATTTCATACAGTGACTTTCACGAATATTCATGAGGCTCTGGTGATATCTGTAGTGTTATTCATCATAGAATAATTGCATAAATCCTGTTCAGTGAGAGAACCCCAGATGCCCCACACATTTAATCTCAGATATTATACTGCTCCCTTGATCTACTTGAACAACACTTGTACTAGAATATCCACAGCAAACAAGAACGAAAGGTTTTGCAACAATTTGTTTTTCTTATTTACATCACGGCACTATCGCACACACACACAAAGCTCCAAGTCAAACCCCCCTCCGGTTACACTAGTCGAAAAAATTGGAAAAAGAGGAAAGAACATACCAAACAATATTATCATAGAAACGTCTATCCATTTATATTTCCTAACTTTTTAAACATGCTGAGATGTGAAGTCTGCACTCAGAAATGTAGATACAAAAATGAACTCCACTAACAGGGCATGCTTCTGTGCCAGCACGCATAAATTACATCACATACAAACCAGTTAATATTTCACAAGGGAATGAAAAAAAAAAAAAAAAAACCCCAGAACGAATTCTATGCCCTGGACCAATGCAAGCCAGTTGCAGAGATTACAATACATAGTAAGGTCTGAAATGTGTTAGATGTGAAACAAAGGGTTCCCTGCAGTCAGCCTCTCGGAGGTGAAAGGTCAACCCGGCACATCTGACATGCTGCACATTAAGATGTGTGGGCCAGGGAGCCTTGAGGTACTATTTGCCACCTGGCAAAGATCAAGTCGTAATGCTTTGTTTGTGTGTGCGAACGTGAATGTGTGTTTTGAGGGCTAAAATTGTAAATCGGGAACTCTAATATAGCAACAGAGTAAAAGAATACTGCACACTGTTTGCCTGTAAAGTCATTATTAAATGATGTATGGAGAAAGTGAAGATGGTGTATTTTTGATTTGATCTGAAACATTAGGAATTAAACATGTTGCTTTCTTTTGTCAAAAAGGGTTTGAACATTTCCAGAGAGCACTCCCACCTAGGTCAATAAATAATTCAAGCTTTTTGGAAGTAGGCCTTGCGTCCCCATGAGAGGCTAGCGGGCTGCTGAAGCCGGAATGGCTTCATCATTTCTAGCATTTACACGGGCATACTGTATGCCGTTAGACTGGAGCTCATCTTCTCTGAGGCAAATTTTCAGGTTTGAAGAACATCTAGATTTTCGAAACGGCGCGAGGTGATTCCCCAAAGCGGGTTTTCTTGCAAATGAATGTGATATCAAATGTGTAAAAGTATAATTAGTTACAGTTAGGAGAAAAAGGGAGAATACCTTTCTCAAATACACATATACTCACATACACAAACAGAGCAGTTCATATCTTCATGTGTTGGGGCCTTATCAGAGACAAACAGATACAGAGCTTTCTTTTTCCCCTCTCTTTTGACAAACGACACACTGTTGCAGCAACATTACCGGTATGATGAGGTGCAGTGTTTTTTTTCTTTCTTTCTTTTCTCCTTCTACATGACTGTGCTTTGTTCACCTTAACCAACCTCACCACAATATATTTGTACTAATATTAAAGGATAGTTCACCCAAAATTAATATTCTGTCATTGTTTACTGTCATGTTATATCAGAGCTATATGCCTTTATTTCTTCTATTGAACACGAGAGAAAATATTTAGCAGAATGTCCAAGCTGTTTTTTTTTTCATACAATAAAAGTGAAAAGGGACTGTTGTCAAGCTCCAGAAATGTAAAAAAATAAATAAATAATAATGCCTTGTTGTTATATTAAGAATCTTTTGAGCAAGCTGTATATGAATGAATGTATGTCATTTACTGAAAATCTTCCCTCTTCCCCCTTTATTTAAACATGACCAACAATGTTCAGTATCAATAATGGCTAATTTCAACAAATTTTTGATTTATTTATTTGACCACAGCCTAGATGAAATTTGTGTGCTCTGCCGGAGGGGATGATTTTTAATGAATAACAGCTTATATAGTGGATTGTGGTCTGTTCCTCACACAAATATAATATAGGATAGTTTCAAAGACTTGGTGCATGATTTGTATGGACTTCTTTCATGATCATTTTAGGATACTTTTTATCATGTTTAGAGCTTCTCAGGTCCAGTACCCATTCACTTCCTTTGTATATGGAAAAGATCAGCCTGGACATAATTTGCGTTCCACAGAAGGAAAAAAAAGTGTCTGACTATAATGTTAATATTAGAATATACATGTTAACACACACTACCGTTCAAAAGTTTGGGGTCAGTAATGTTTTTGAAAGAAGTTTCTTTTTCTCACCAAAGCTGCATTTATTTGATCAAAAATGGAGTAAACAGTTATAGTTCTATTTTAAAATAACCTTTTTCTGTTTTAATATATTTTAAAATGTAATTTATTCTTGTGATGCCAAAGCTGAATTTTCAGCATCATTACTCCAGTCTTCAGTGTCACATGTTGTTGCTCAAGAAACATTTCTTATTTTTATCAATGTTGAAAATAGTTGTGCTTCTTAATAACTTTGTTGAAAACGTGATATATTTTTTCAGGATTATTTGAGGAATAGAAAGCTCAAAAAACAGCATTTAACCATGTAAAAGACTTTACTGTCACTATTTCATGTGACCTTGCTGAATAAAAGTATAATATCTTAACAAAACAAAACTGTTCGTATTACAGTTTGTTTTAATTAATATTGTGTACGTTTAGAAAAATGGTATTGGTTCAGAAAAAGACATGAAAGTAAATCCCAGTGGTATGGCATTCTGATATAACAACTTTGTCTATCAACTATAGATTCTCTTCTTCATTTGAAAGGAAGTTGAGCTCAATCAAGTGACACGGCCTCTCAGTCAGATGTTCGCGTCTTTCTCCGTGCGATCCATGGTAACACAAAATATTTGGTAAACAGGCAGAGGACCCAAGGAAAATGTGTTTGTAGCTGTGTGTGTGAAGGCACGGTAGCACACATCAGCGGCCTGTATATCACATGCTTTGTGATACTCTATCTGAGTTCAAATGAAGCTTACAGTGACTCACAATCTCACCAGGTTGTTTACGCCAAGAAACCTGAATAACGCTGCTAAGATTGTTTCAGGGCTGACTTCAATGTATCACGAGAGGTAATTATGTAGGACATACACATTACATAAATGTATATAAACAAACAAGAGAAATTTATGTTTATTTATATATTATTTATTTATTTGTATCTTTTTGAATGGCAATTAATTTGCCAACAACCTATAGCTGGAAAGAATTCCTAGACTTCATGACTACAAAAACTGTAGTCAGTGTTTAAAAGAGGTGCAGCTGCCATTTCGGTTAACGTCTGCTCAGCGCCCATCTCAAGGTGCTAAAGGCTGATTAAGTTCCTTCTATAAGCGCCTCTGGCTCAATTGCTGGGCCCCAGTGATCACACCTCTGAAAGTGGAACTTGCCACCCTTACCAGGTCACACCTTATCCCTCTCATGACTGATAAGAGCAGCACAAGGGCAGAAAAGAGCTCGTGTTAGCAAATACGTGACAAACAAAGCAGCTATAGTTTTTCTTTTTTTTCTTTTTTTTTTCCACTAAGTCACTGTGACATTCGGTGTACCAAAGAAAGTTGTGGTTTAACGTGCAAATGTTCTATTTATCAGCTCATGCTTGAGAGATGTTAAGAAAAAAAGGGGAAGTGATTAAACTCTTTATTTTTCATTTGTAATGCCTTGAAATATTATTTCAATGGAGCTCAAACGGTTAACTGTCTTATAAGAGCTCAGAAAATGAGAAGCCATATATGGGAGAATGTGACCTATGGTCCTTCACCCTTGTT
Organism: Anabarilius grahami; assembly: GCA_003731715.1. NCBI lineage: Eukaryota > Metazoa > Chordata > Actinopteri > Cypriniformes > Xenocyprididae > Anabarilius > Anabarilius grahami. The sequence continues at coordinate 1,537,528 of RJVU01002418.1, read as the reverse complement.
TAAATAACAGGTTTTGAGACCGTGGAGGTTTTTCTTGGCACCTGTTGAAGTCAAAACTGCCCAAAACAGACAGTTTCACAGGCTTTTGTATTTTAAGAAAACATGTATTTTTGGCCACTGTCTAGCTCTGGTTTCCATGGAACTCTGGGAGAAGGTCGGAAATCAGCTTTCTTTTGAGGTGACCATGCAAAGATCGTGTTATTTATTGATGTATTTATTCAGCCATTTTTAACTGAAAGGTTTGAGCTGTATTGCATTTTTAAAGGCACGGTTGTATTACCCAACAGCTAAAATCAACAATAGCAGAGCCAGCGTTGAAAGTTTATGAACATAATAGGGATAATTATACAGTAGAGTTGTGGCGAATGAAAAGGAACAATAAACATTGGGGTGTGAAATAAGAAACTCAGTCTTATAGGGCATTTATATGCTCCCTTTTAGTCTGTAGGTTTCAACACAAACTACCTGATGCCATTTTTAACAAACAAAGAGTTTTATGGTGATATCCATATAACTTAAAATGAGTGACCATCTGGTAAAATACAAACCTAAGTTTTGTAGACTATTGCAGTGAATATAATTGCAATAATTTGATTAATATTTTACAGTACGCTCATTTGTTTTTGGTGGTTCCTCCTGATGGCCATTATCATGAGGGATTTGGTCACAAATCAAGCTGCATTGAGCTGCATATGCTCTTGAAGTGACTGTCCAGGGTACAGTAACTCTAACGCCAATAATTCAGCCTGTTTGTAAATGGCCTCGGCTAGCTTTATTAGCCTACCGCTTTGCCACTCCCTGCGTTAAATCATAGATGATTCCCTAACAAAGCGGCAAACCCTGGCTGCTCAGGAGTTAACATGGGTCTTTCCTGTTCTGTGAAAGCCCTGCGGTCCTCAGCATTACGAATGATGTGGCTTCTGAGAGCCTTAACACAGTCGACGGAATGAATACGACTTCCGTTTTAGACGATAATATGATCCGCGTGTGCTCCCTGGAGGTGTCATCAAGGGGAAAGACGAATCCTCCTCGCTGAACAGAGGAAGTGAAGGGAACAATGGCCCCCTCAATATTTACTGGTTCTCCACTCTAAGCCTGTCTTATAATCGCCTGAGCCAAGGAGATGTTTATGGCTTCCCCCTGGACTATTTGTATGTATGCTCTTGTGTGTGTGTGTGTGTGTGTGAGAGAGAGAGAGAGAGAGAGAGAGAGAGAGAGAGCTTACCCAAAGGAGTGGTTACAGAGGGAAGCTGTAGCTTTAAGCTCTGCAGTACCTTTTGATTCCTGTAATCGGCATTCTAATTATCCACTTGAGCTAATTAGCACCTTGCGTTACCCCAGGTGTGTTACTGTAAACATCATCAAAGTAGCTCACTTTCACACTCTTTGATGTGCTCCTAATCCAGCACCTCCTCCTCCCAGAAAACTAGAGATCTCCATCCTCCGCATGTTTCCTAGTTTGCAAAATAATGCTGGTGTTTTATTAATCATTTTGAACAAGTTATATCTATCTATCTATCTATCTATCTATCTATCTATCTATCTATATAATATGTATTTTAAATCCTTTTTATCATGAATTTATTTATATAAAAATCTCCATATTTATATTTTAAGTATATATAAAAAGTTTTTTTT
>RJVU01002418.1:1506905-1535818 GCA_003731715.1 Anabarilius grahami | reverse complement strand
TAGAATTTAGATGTTTTTTATTTAATTGAATTATTATTATTTTTAAAATTAAATTAATAATAATTATTTAAAGAATTAAAATGTTTTTATAATTTTTTTAAAATTATATTATATATAATATATTCAGATTTTAATTTTAATTAAATAGTTTAATGTATGTATGTATTTTTTATATTTTTATATTTAAATATCTATTTTATATGTTCTAGTATTTATTTTATATGCCTATATCAATAAATCAGTCAGTATTTTTATGTATATAAATGAATTCTGTGCAATCTTATAAAAGCTCAAGCCAATACGAGTGACTGATTAGCACTGTTGGATATTGTAGTTCATTCATTCTGTTCTTGCCTCTATAACAATTCTGACAATACAGAAGGGCCAAATATGGGTCCCTGGTGCATCCCATGGGTCATCTGACCTTTTGATGGTAGTTATGGGGAAAGGGCATGGAAAAGGTTTTGAGAGGGTCAGAGAATGACCACATAAAGGGCCGAATCATTCCCTTGTGTGCTACCTGCTGGGGAACTATTCAGGTGACCAAACTCCTCACACAAGTGTGTATGTGTTAGGATGTGTATACGGGAGGGGGTGCTGAACAGATGTGTTTTACTCCCTCATTAACATCAGAAAGAGCTGCTCTGATTGAAGGTCCTGGACCAAGGGGGCTCTATTTCTCATTGGATGTGGACTGTCCCCATTCACTCACACACACTCACACACACTGACCTCTTTAAAAGGCTCCCACCTATACTGCCAGCTGGCAACTGGTTAGGTTTTGCTGTGGTCTCCACAGTCCACACCACAGATCCATGCACATGAGCTCTCTGAACACCTAAATCGCAAACACCGATAAACATGTTGGCAGCCGAACACAGGCATGCACTTGCCACAAATGATCTTCCCAGTGTAACGTTTCTGCAGGGTCAAACGATCCATTTGAATCCATTTCGAAAGTATTTTAAAGCTCTGAGATATTATGTATCAGCCACAGCCCAATTTCAAAAACCTTTTTAAATTGAATACCTTCGAAATCCCTGCTAACTGTTAACTAGTTGAGAATACGGCTCCCGCAATCGTCAACAAAGTACTTAAGCGGCGAGTTGCATGGCGATTCAGGTTTCGCCAGACTCTTTTTCAAGTCAAAGGAATAAGGCTTACTGTAATCTGCACTGGCAGCGCCGTATGTTATTATCGTGTCCTAATTAATCTTACAGGAGGTGTAATTCAACTTCAGATTAGGCCCGCACCTCACACAGATTAATTAATGTCTCTAATCAGCAACAGCAAAATTAATTTTGCCCTGATTACGCGCTTTTGAATTTGCATGTGCTTAAAGCAGGCTCTTTATTTCATTATGATATTGAGAGCAGATTCTTCATTCTTGCACGCACACACACACACACACACACACACGCGCGCGCACACACACGAAACAGGTTAGGCTGCTGTAAATGGACATGCACGCGTACACACAACTGGATGCGGGCATAATCTGTGTTATTCACTCGTGTTTTGGCACACACAGCACACAAGGCGCACGTACACACACGCTCGCGGCGGTAGCCAGGAGCTGTTTGCAGTAGAGTGTTATTGATGGGGCTGTGGGAGTGATGGAGAGAGAGAGGCTAAAGAACAACACAGCAGATGCGCTGACAGTTGTTCACAGGCAACCTTGTGCATGTTTAATACCACCCCAGCTGATCCTGGGCCTGCCGAACACAGGAGAGCACAGCTTCCATCCAGCGTGCATTTGTGTTTGACAAAGCCATATTTGCCCCCTCAGCAGCAGATATGAGTGGCTTATGTATATGGAGAGATAGAGGGAGGGAAATCGCATTCAGCTGAGCTAGAGGTGGGTGAAATGGCGCATGGCCTATGAGCAAGACTCCAGTCTCAGCTGTTAAGGTGCGTTCACATTACAGACATTTCAGCAAACTTTAAAGTCGCCAAAAATATTGTCAATATTGTAGAGTATGAAGCACATCTCACAGAGAAGTCAGTTTCAAACCAAACAGCGTTCTGTCGATCAATGCAACCAACGTTGTGAAATCTGCATGGGGAAATCTTTCACCTTCAAACAAAATTCCTGATCGCGTTGATTCCTATTGAAATGAGTGGATTTCACCCGTGAACATTTTCTGAACAATGTAAATGTGACTGCACCTCTAGGCATGAATTATTCTCTGTGAATCAAATGTACAACTCTCTATCCATAATTGAAGCACTTACCAACTCAGAGAATGTGAGGGATTTTTAGGGAATTGTTATAAACGAAATGTTTCCCATGCAGGCAGCACTTGTGAAAGTACAATTAGTGGTCATATGCTGTGATAACTTGCCAAGACACACTGAAGAACGTCCAAAAAGGAGAAGTTTTGAGAAGAAGGCTTGAAATCAAACCATGCATCGCTAAATTCTCTGAGGGTTTCTTATGATAAGGTAGAGATTGAGTTCGTCTTTGTGGTGCCAGTGAAAGAGTGCTTGTTTTCCTATTTTCTTTTTTCTTCTCAAATGAAGTGCACCATAAAATGGTGGAGGGCAGAAGAAGGAAGTGTGGGAAGGTTGTGGGCAGGATGGATAGATAGATAGATAGATAGATAGAGCCACTCCTTACATGAATATTTCATTAGCAACCTGTCTGCTGGTCTGGAGCCTTCATTTAAAGCCCCCCTTTGAGGTCTTATTTTTTATTATTTTTTTTGCTCCATCTGGACCTGTTAGCTTTCAGAAACCCAACAAGCACCTCTGGCAATGCCACTAAGGAGTCTTAGCAGAACTCAAGCTGTTTCCTTTTAGTTTCGCCTTTTGTCTGATAGTAAACAGGTATTAGGGAAAGATCATTGCGTTCCGTGAAATCAGCCTTAAATAAAAGTAACCAAAAGACTGGAATCAATTTTTCTGAAGTGAAGAAGTTGGAAGCTGTTTCAAGCAGTGCAGTGAGACTTATATTGATGGCCTGTGGGGGGATATAATTATAATTACACCATAAATATGTGCTTTAAAGTGATAGTTCACCCAAAAATGAAAATTCGGTCATCATTTATGCAACCTCATGCCGGTCCAAAACTGTCTTTATTTCTTCTGTGGAACATAAAAGATATTTTAAGAAATGTTCTTTTTTTTTTTTTTACTGTCAAGTCAATGGTAGCCAAAAGTGTTGTTTGGTTATCAACATTCTTCAAAATATCTTCTTTTGTGTTCCACAGAAAAGTCATATAGGTTTGTAATGTCATAAATGTCATAAATCTTTAAAAAAAAAAAAGAATATGGTAGTTGTTGTTTGAGTGCTTTGTATTCTTACTAGATGATAATTTTTTACCTCTCTAAAAAGGACAAAAACATTGCTTATGTAACCAAAAATGATGTAAAGTGTCTCTTTGGTTTCTCTCTTAGAGGGAACCTGGTGTTGTTTTGCTCGTGAAACTGTTTGAACAGCTAGTGACCGACGGGCCAATCGCATGCTGAGAGCCACCGAGCATCTGCCGGGAGATTTGCATATTAATTGACCCATATTAACTTCCAAAAAAATTGATAGACTCTGAAGTCGGCCAACAAATTCATCTGCCTGTGCTTCTAAACCCTCACCTGCCGATTTTATGGTAGAGTATCACGGTACAAAGACGTTGTGCTCAAAGGAAAGAAAACCTAAAATTGCAGGTTTTGTTAGCGTGTGTAATTTGCGTCGTCTCTTTTCAGCTCTCTCGCCCTGAGGCGGTTTGGGCTTTTTGTGGTTGTTCTTTTCTCCCAGAGTGCAACCTGACTGATAGTTCGCCTGAGATAGAGGTTGACTTCTTTATCTTCCTCTGTGCAGCATATTGTGTTCTCCTCTCCTCCTGTCTTTTCTCCTCCTCAGGGTAGCCCAGTGAGCTATTGTGTGTCTCCAGCCCTACGAACTTACACACACACACATACACACACAGGCACTCTGAGGCTGGTAGAGGCCCAGAACAGTTGTCGAGAGAGAGAGGGGTAACATGTGCATGGGGTGGGCACAGATGGTGGGTCTGCGTGGGGGAGGAAGGGGGAAAGGTGGGCCGTCTGGCGGCATGAGCAAGCCTCAGAGAGCTCTCTCTCTCTTTCTCTCGCTTCCTCTCTTCCCCTTCTCTCCTTCTTGCCTGTTGCGTTGGGTCCTATAGTAGACAAATGGGAGTTTAATTCAATTAGGGCCAGGCTACTGTTGCCGCTTCACGGCAGGGTCTGTGGAGCACCGCCACCCATTTACAGATGGGTGCACACTAGATAAGTGCGCGCGTACAAGCCATCTCTTTCGCTCTCCTTTTTTCACACTCACAAATATTGGCAAGTACTGAAATACTTAAATACAAGGAAAACAAGGACCACCACAGTACACACACACACACACCCTCTCCAGGTTTGCAGTAATGGTTCACGCATAGCTGAGTTTTCACTGAGGATCACCGCAGCACAAAAGCGGCCCCTCTCTTCCTGGGTCCTTTGTTCCCTCAGCACCAGTGTGACCTCTTCGGCTGCCCGGCCTTAAAACAAACATGGAGAGCCTTCTCCCCCATCACATGCACCGTAAACAAGAGCACTTTCACCAACCATTATCTACGTGCTAACCCTATAAGAAAAAATAGACTCAATCCAGACACTATCTGTCAGGTTCAAGGCCTTTGCTGATATAAGCAGCCTTGCGTGGGAGTCACACATTCATTGTTGAAAAGTGTGTAGTTTTTTACCAACATAATCATAATTAAAGTTTTGCGACTTTTAGTTTGTGTGTTAGCTTTGAGGCTATTTAAATGCTAAAGTATTCTTGACGAGATTCTTGACGAGATTTGAAGTTTCATTTTTTAGCATATATATGCATATGAAAATACACTCTTTCCCTTCTCAGGAAATTAATTTTTTATTTTATTTTATTTTATTTTNNNNCAGATTTTATTTGATATATATATATATATATATATATTTTTTTTTTTTTACTTTATTAATTTATTTTATTATTAAAGGAATGTACTGCAGAAACACTTGTTGTACTATTTCATATTCTTCATAGACTGCTTAAAGCTATTTTATTCTTTAGACCTAAAATTGGATACATTATTCAATGCAACTTGTTAATGTGTCCAACAGGTGAAATCATATAATTTCCTTTCAGAATGTGGCAGTTCCCTTGCATTTAAAAAAAAAATCTCTAAAATTACAGTTATTTCCCATTCATTTTAGATTAGACTGCTGTCTCAGCATGTTCTTTACCTCTGTGCTTTTTTTTAAAGCATGAAACAGGAAAAAGTTTGCCCTCCCTCATCCTTTTTGTGCATGAATGGAAGATGGCTGATTTGATTTACATGGATCATTTCCAGGCTATAGCCACTAGGCAGCGACCTCCTTTCAACTGTTTGAAGTCTTACCTAGTCGCCCCCTCCCCCACTGCTCACTCAGGTGATGCGCACCGCACAGGAGAGAGAGAGAGAACAGAGCAGTTATTTTCCACCGTCTGTTCCGCCGGGTTTCATTACCGTGGCAGAGAGGCACCTGGGAAAGACCTGCGGCAGGCTGTCTGATTCTCAGTATGGATGTGGAATACGCACTCACCTTTCTGTTTCGGCCGCTAGGAACAGACGGAAAGGAGATGAAAGGAAGGGTAAAAGATGGATAGCAGGCGGATTACCTGTGAACAGGGAATGTTGAAAAGGTGTGTGAGCCAGCGGAGGTGTCGTTCAGTCCAGATGGATGTGATTGTTGAGCGTTCGCCGTAACAGAAACCTTTCCTGTCTGAAATAATCGAACTCTTGAATCATCCTTCGCCACGTACCAGTGAAATGGCTCCAATGGACATGTGGCTTTGGGTTTGCAGGTGTGTCTGCAGTTTTTCCCCGAGCGCTGGGAACACACTCCGCATATGAGATGAGAGGATTGTAAGAGATTGTGACAGAGCACACACATACCTGTCTAAACAGCTAAACTGCTCAGAAGAACATGTGTATGTGTGTGCGCGCACAACTCCAGGCTATGGAATGTGTGAACCTCTCCCAGTTAGCGGAGAGACTTTTAGTGTGTCCAAACTGGACAGACACAAGGTATTGTTTTTGTAATTATATTAAATGTTTGTTTGCTAATTCCACCATCAGCATTTAAAAGATTCTGCCTATGTAGTTTGTTACTGAGTTCTTGTTAAGGATGACTTTTAGAAACATCTTGAGATGCATTATGCCTTATTCTCAGAGGACAGCTAGCAGAAGGATAGGTGGGGTTGTTCGAGAATATGAAATAGCACAGAGAGAGAGAGAGAGAGAGAAGGAAGGGAGGGGAGAAAGGAGAAGTCAGGGCGAGAGAGAGAAGAGAGGTGGCCTCTTTGTCTCTAGGGTGAGCACAATGGACCGTTCACTGCAGGAATTATACAGCAGGACAGCTGCCGGAATGACACACTAAAATGGCAGCCAATGGAATTACAATGGGGGCTGGTCTACACGGGGGAAAGCACATTTGATTGGTAGATCCAAAATAAAGTTACAAAATATCGGTATGTTTTAATCATACTTGTATTCTTTAGTTTTACTAATATGTTCAAAATAATATTAATAATAATGCTAATATTAATAATAATATTCACAATTTAAAATTGAAACCTGCAGGAGTTCATTCCACTTTTTAATCAATTTGAATTTAATTGCAGATGAGGATCAAATTTTATTACATGAAAATGCTAAAAATTTGTAGAAATTACATAAACTATTGTGACTAGTTAGATGGATGAAAACAAACGTCTTACCGATATGAACTGATGAAAACAATAATACAGTGATATCTTTAGTGGGTTTTTTTTTTTTTTACTCCCACAGCCCAGTGCACAGCTGCATACAATATCTCGGTCACATCTGTCAGACCCATGTGACCTTAGAGGCAAATTGTTTGATGGATTGCTTTGAGTGCCCATTACTTGCTTTTCTATCACTGACACACACACACACACACACACACACACACACAGAGGTTTGTTTTGCTATCAAAGTGAGGACATTCCATAGGCGTAATGGTTTTTATACTGTACAAACTGTACATTCTATCCCCCTACACTACCCCTAAACCTACCCATCAGAAAACATCCTGCATTTTTACATTTTTAATAAAACATTGTTTAGTATGTTTTTAAAGCTATTTTAAATATGAGGACTCATGAAATGTCCTCATATTTCATGTTTACGTTGTGATACCAGTGTAATACCCATGTCATTATACAAATTTGTGTCCTCATAAATCACAAAAACGTGCACACACAGACACACAAACACACAGACACACACACACACACACAGGCAAAGTATCTGCTTGTCGGAATTCAAAACATGCCTGTTCCTTTTTCCAAAATGGTTTTCAACCGTCAGCGTTTTCTATTTCTATTTGTGTCATGAGCGAATCTATGCAATTATAGTGAAATTAGAACATACTTTCAGAACAAACTACACTGACTTTCTGTAAAAACAAAACAAGCAAACAAAAAAAATCTCAAGCATCCACTCAAGTATTCAAGCTATGTCATTAGGAATGTGGATGGCTAGCATATGCTGTCGAAAAACACAAGGAAGAACAGGAAAATATGATGTAAAGAGTTTAGTGTTTTGTGTGGGCTTGAAGTCAAACCACTCAGCAGTTCACTATTATTAATATTCAGCCCTGACCTCTGTATTCATCCTCTTGATTCTTTTCCCAGTCCTCCCACTTCTTTCTTTTTCTTCAGAACACTCCCACCATTCAAACTCTGAATGATTGGCCGCAGCTTTTTAGCTCCGAGACCAAAATTCAGGCTGTACGGCACCTGTGAAGTGCACTTATTACTGGGCTAAGGATGAAGAAATATATGGGTTTGTGTGAGCGAAAGGGATGAAACGTGGGAGGAGGGAAAGAAGGCAAGATAAAGTTGCTTTACGTCCAAGGTATACTCGGACCACACAAAGAGCCTCTCATGTCTTACTTTCAACCACTCCCTTTATGTCTCTATTTTGCTTTCTCTTGCTCGCCTTCTCCTTTTCATTCAAGGAGGGGGGGTCTTCACCCTCGGCCTGAAGTCGCTCCTAAATAATCCCGCTGGTCACACCTCTTAGTTAGAAAGCTTTTTGTCCCACGCCCCTCACCCCCGCCATACCACCTCACCCCACTCTTTGGTATTCAGCCCGGGTCAGTGCATTTCGACCATCCCTTGTACCCGAAATGGTTCCCCTTTTAATTTGCACCTGTTGCGCAGTTGTCCGGGGGAGCAAATGCAGCTCCACGGATCAGACAAAGATCATATTATGATCAGATACGTGCGGCTAATGTTCACGTCCTCTGCCGAGAACCAGCAAAGGGAAGTGGTCAGCCTTTTTTGCATGGGAACCTGTGAAAAAAAGACGTCATTGCCATTTTTTTTTTTTAAGTGAATGGGCTCCTAGGGAGAGATTAGGGGTAGTTAAGGTACAGAGGAGGGAATGGAGCGTTCCACAGCCCAGTTGAGCCCATTTGACGCCAACGAACTGGGAAATAGAGCACTGATGGAAGGGAAAGTTTGTTGTTTTTAAAACTCTGTGTTCAGAAGAGGGAGAAAATTGTCCCGAAATCAGCAATTAGGTTTTTTAATCTAACCATTAGAGAAAATTCCCACTAGTTCTCACTGCTTTGGCAGCGTGCCTCTGAGATAAGGTGCTCAGAGAGCCTAGGGAGATGCATGCTGTATTAGGCAAGGAAAGAACTTCAAATGAACCTGAACGTTAAACTGTTGTTCCCATGATGTAAGCTTCATAGTTTATTAGACCCTCGCCACCTCTCACCCGAGAGTTGTGTGGGGTTTTGGTTTGCTTTATCATGCTCTCTTTTGTATGTCAAGCAATCTGGTCTTGTGAGTTTTCCATTACCTTGACATCAAGACTTTGGGAATATTCTAATATAATAATCAATTTAATTAATTATTATATATTATTTATATCATCCCTGGGTCAGAAAAGTTTAACAAACCTGCTTTGTACTTTTTATCAGGTACATTTACACAAATTACAGGGATAGTTCACCAAAAAATGAAAATTCTGTCATCATCTACTGACCCTCAAGTTGTTCCAAACCTGTACACATTTTTTTTTTTTTTCCTTCTGTACACAAAGGAACATATTTGGAAGAATGTTTGTAACCAAGCAGATCTCGCCCCACATTGACTACCATAGTGTTTTTTTCACTACTATGGTAGTCAACTACCATCACTGCTATGGTAGTTTAACCATCTGTGCTGATGTTTTTTTTTTCTTCTTTCATGTCTTTTCTTTTCACTGGCAACCTCAATTGTCCTGCTCTGACTGTATTACCATGTGCTAATTGCATATATAAAGAAGTGGATTATCTAGCCATACCACTAAGACTGCACAAACTTCTTTTGAGATGTGGGTAAACTCACTTAATAACACCTGAACTCTGTTCTGTCCTCAGTGCTGAATTATGAAAACGTGGTGGATGCGGGTTCAGGGTCCGATGAGGAGGACAGACTGCTGGGTTCTGAGGGCGAAGGCAGTCCAGCAGGTGTGCCGAGTCTGGAGGCCTCACCCCGGGTAGCCCATGCCCTGCTCTCCTGCCGGGGGGATGATGAAAACGAAAGCCAGGATGGGGCAGGGGCCCATGTCTGGCGCCACGGAGACCTGAATGGTTCAGGTAAGAGTGAGAGCTGAGAATATTAGACCGAATTGTGGTATTAACATGTGAAACAGCGCTTTTTTTAACCTATCAAATTGTAATTTTCATATTACCAGGACAAAGCAGCTTTATTTACTAGGCCAACACCTAGCAGCTGTCTGGCATTTTTGATGTAATGGCAACTTTTAGACTATTAGCTCACTTTTGTACTTCGGTTTCTTACTGTTGTCACAAAGTAGGTTACACCTAATCTTTAGTGCATCATCACTCCACACCCCTTTCTTCTGGCTTCGTTTTGACTCACCCACCCAAAACCAAAAGTGATCAAGATCACGGACAAGACCCAAGCTAGTGAGGCTTTAAAGACAAATTCTCTTAATTAGGATCGCAGAGCTATCATTTAGCAGGAGCCTGCCCTGCTGAAGACTCATTAAAGGCCTTAAATGAAATTTTTAGCATTATGATGGCCATTTACATACATAATAGGCCCACAATTCCCTGGGCCTGGCTGACAGTTACAGAGTGAAGGGAGAATTCATGCGAGTCGCCCAGTTTGAAAAAATAAAAAAAGAAAGAAAAAAACCCCGACCCCCAGCAATCAGTCTCGGCTAATGACTAAACCATATGCATCACTTAACTTGTGTGAGAGTGTCACAGTCACAGAACTAAACAGGGTCTTCAGGGATGTGTCATTCGCTTGAACAGTGTTTTGTTTAGTTGATGTTCACACTATGATATGCTAGATTAATGAACGTCATCTGAATTTATTCGAGCGCCACGCCTCTGGCAGCATAGCATTATTTTATTTTAGTGATTAAATACGAAGAGATGAGTTCGCTAGCTGGGAAAACAATACTGTGGTATATGCTGGTAAATGCAACATCTTAAAAGAGGCTGTATGAATCATCTTGTGTGGCGCTTCCTCTTTGCTGTGGTTGCTTGAGAAGATGCACCTCAAGTCTCTTTTATATGCTTTGCTAAGACAGTTGGGCTCAACAGGCCACTTGTGGAAATGCTTCTAATTTGCATTTTCTGATTTATAGATAAAAAAATATATATTTTAATTAAAATCCCATTAAAAATTATATGATCAAAATTTAATTTAAACTGCTGTTGATTTGAACAGAAAAGTACCAGTTTCATTTGAATTGAATTGTTTATTTAAACTAAATCTTAAATATATATATATATTAGATTTTATATAAGATTTTTCTTATATAAGAAGTCTCTTATGCTTACCATTTTCCTTCAGAAATTATTCTAACATGTTGATTTGGTGCTCAAGAAACATTTCATATTATTATCAATGGTGAAAACAGTTTTTGTGGAAATCTTGATAATTTTATTCAGGATTCTTTGACAAATAGAAAGTTCAAAAGAACAGCATTTATTTAAAAATAAATATGTTCAACATGTTTTTTTTTTTATTTTGTTTTTTTACTGTGACTTTTTTTAACAATTTAAAGTGTCCTTTCTGAATAAAAGTATCAATTTCTTTTTTTAAAAATCGTAGTCTACTGACCCCATACTTTTGAGCGTTAGCATATATATTTATATATTAAATATAAATATATAAATGATGTCATTTTACATCATAACTTTTCATTGTTTTCAAAATCCTAAAACTTTGTTTATTTTTAAAGTTTAAATTAACAATATTCAACGCAGTATCAGACTTTTGGACCAGACTGCATATATTACTATACACAAGAAGAACATGAATTTGTAAAGTTCTTGTTTTACACTGTATAGCAGTATACTTATCAGTACACTTACTTTTTACTTCTAAAAACTGTAAAATTAACAGCATTTTGCTGTAAAATTACATGAAATGTCTGGTTAGAGCTTTTACAGTTTTTCCGTGTATAATACAGGAAGTAGCATAATTTTTTTTTACAATATTTTAAAGTTAAAATTACACTCATTTTTTAGTGTTGAAACAAAATATCATTTAATTGTGCACCAAAAGAGATCTGGAACTTCTCTTGTTTTGCAGTGGTTAAAATCACACCATTACCTCAGGGGGCCTGCAGCTACCACAAGCAGAACTGAGACTCTAATGTAGTTGCCATTTTGTCCCTCGAGGAAATGTATTTACTCGAACTTAATCTCCGATACCTCTTTGGCTTCCCTTCAACTGGGTTTTCGGTGAGCCGTACATGACGTTTGGTCCTTCGTATGACCTTAAAATATCCACATGCTAATACTGCTAATCGCTAACCCTTCCAAAGAAGTTTTAAGCTAATGTACCTCAAAGGAAAACACAATGCTGAGAATATTTTCGCTGGCTCCAGGCCTTGCACTTTTATCTGCACAGCACAGAAGGAGACAATTTCACCAGGAAGGGGTTTCGCAAAGGCAAGCCCCCTATTAGCAAATGCCTTGTTTTGTTAAACTTTGTTCAATGAAACGCATCCCAGTCTAGTAAAGCTTTTGATGCTCAAAACATCCCTTCAAGAAGCATTGCTCTGAGAAGTTTCCCTTACAATGATTTCAGACTTTGCTTTGAAAGACATCTCTTAAATGTGGTGAAAAGTGAGAGAATTCTCCGACTTTCAGAAGCTCTCTCAGTTGTCATACTTAGATAATGAGGAAGGAAGTGGAAGGCAGTTTTGAAATTAAACAGTACTTATGCCGTGAAGGCGCGGGTGTGTGTGTCAGGAGTCTTGAGTACCCTTGTTTTCCCCCTGCGATGTGGTGTAAGAGGTGCTGTATATCCTCCTTTTGTGGGGGAAGCTTATGATACTTGTGACTGCCGGTACGAGGTCACATGAGGGAGAGGAGGAGGAACAAACACAATAGCTGCAGTATATGAGCAAACTCCTCTCAGACCACCCTCCTCTCCTCCCTAAATACCTTGACATGATTTCTTATGCCCCACTTAAGAGAAGCGTATCATTCTCTGAGCTGCTGTCAACATGTTTGAGATTTATCTCTTCCTAATATGTCCTCTCATCATCAGGATGATTTTTTTTCATTTGCTGTGTCATATTTATCTAATTTAAATACACTTAAACATATATTAAACATGTTAATTAAAATAAACTGATAAGGCAGTTCATTGTTTGTGACTATAATTATCATTTATAACAAAAAGTGTTTTCTCTCTTCTACCTGGCATTATTACAGAGGAGAGAAAAGCTGAGTACAACTCCATGAGTCCTGACATCTCTCTTCATGGAATTGGAAATGGTACAGGTGAGATCACTTCACAACATGTAGAAATATTCATGCATACAGTAGATACACAATAAATAACTATATTTAGAGAGTTAGGTCAACAATTTTAAGTAGTAATCAAGATACTTAATCAAATCTTAAGCATATTCATCATGAAATGCTTCCTATGTAAGTGTGTAACGTCTCTTAAGACCATACGTAAACGCATGTGTGGCACACATTTGAGCATCTGAGATAATGCTTCCTAGTGTGTCCATGGGAGATGGAAAGTAAACATTTTTTAGTTGAGCGCAAGTGCATGGCAAATCACATTTTGCAGCCAAATTGAGTTTAAGACCAAAATCGAATTTGTTCAGTCCATGTACTTTCAAATTGATTACAAAGAAACAATAACATTTTCATTTGCTTACCCAAATGGTCCAGTTATCTAAAGAAAAAGTATAATTTGGAATAACTTCTGTCATTTTATTAGTTATCTACCCACATTACCCCTTTTTTATATATATATAAATCTACATTTTTATAAGGCACTCTTGTCTATCCATCCTGTCAGTATCTTTTAGTCATTCTCCATAAAACATCCAAAAACCTATTGTTTACAAAAATCACGTTTAAAATCTTGTTCTGTGCAATTACACGTAACACATGATCCATAATTAGATTATTGGGTCCGATTTTATGTATACGATGAGCAATACAAAGTGAGATCAGTTACCCCGGCACGCCTAATTGCCATATAACTCAATTACCCATAATGCTGGAAATGTTTAAAGCATTTTCAAACATGCAAGAGGATGCTTAAAGAGTGCTTGATGATCAAGCTGGCTCCTATTAGTCTTTGAAGTGGCCATTATGTTGTAACTTAAATAAATACTTCCACCTTGAAAGGCCTTCTAATGGTTTGGTCTCCACTACATCACACTTAGAGGGGCCAGTGTCCTAATATTCAGCTTGGTCCTTTCCAATGACACTGAGCATCAACCACTGGATTCATTTGTGCTTTTTCTCCCCACTTCCTGTGTGCAGTTAAGGGTATTGATGCCTCTTCAGAGCTGGAAAGCTTCTTTGCCAAGAGGAAACTGGATGACGGTGAGGGACATGCAGCGAGCATTGCAGAATACCTGCAGGATACTGTTATCATTTATCCAGAGGACCCAGAGGAGGGTACGCGACTGGGAACACCAGAGGCCAATGGACAAGATGAAAATGAAAATGGTAGGCATTAAAATAAAATAATAAAATAAAAAAATCATGTAAAAGTCTGTTTTGGTTTTTTGCCAGTAAGAAATATTTTTATTTCTAATTTTGTACAATACATTTATTTTATTTTATTTTATTTTATTTTATTACAAAATGTTCAAATTAGTCTGGGTGATCAAAGTGCAAATATTTACTTTATAAAATAATTCTGCTAATGCTATTTGAAAATAATGTAAAAATATGTTTTAGTTTTGGACAGTAAGAAATATTTTAATTTTTAATTTTGTACAATACAATACAAATAATACAAAAAATACAATAAATTTGTTTATTGTTTTATTTTATTTCATTTTAATTTTTTTATTTCAATTATTTTATTTTTATTTTATTTTTTTTACAAAATGTTCAAATTATGTGCAAAGATTTACTTTATGATATCTTGAATTCTGAAAGCAGTGCTTTACCTATCGTTCTCCCATGGCCTCATATGGCAACTGTTTGTCCTACATATGCTGTTTTTTTTTTTTTCTTCAATCCCCCTCCTTCACTCTGTTTGCTCCTTTCAATTTTGCCCAGATCTGGCACTGAGGACGCCAGATGCCTTTGCCCAACTGTTGACCTGCCCCTACTGTGACCGGGGCTACAAGCGGCTGACCTCTCTAAAGGAGCACATCAAGTACCGACATGAGAAAAACGATGAGAGCTTCCCCTGTCCCCTGTGCAGTGACACCTTCGCCTACCGCACCCAGCTAGAGCGCCATATGGCCACACATAAGCCTGCCAGAGATCAGGTGAGACAAGGCCCACCTCAGTCAGTATACTCATTAGATCCTAATTATGTTTTTAGGATTATTATACAAATTCATTGTAAAAGATGCTGCATCTCTCATTCTGAGCATTTACTTATGAGTACATGTCAGAGGAGAACATGTTTTAGCCTGTCGATAACTCCAGCATTGTACAAGCTCCTCCGGAAGCTCCATAATACTTAAATTCTTCACACCGGAGCCACAGCTGTACACTGTCATACTCCCCTGAGTGTCCGCCCACAGCCGGCCATGTGTGGGCTGTTCTAGCACATTGAGTCCTATAGGCCCTCCGACTTCTCGCATCAGCTGTTGGAGTGGAGTCAACTCAAAAGATGCAAGGAAAGCTGATGTTAATTCTGCCTTTTAGGCTGGTCTGAACATGAGCATGCTGTGAAAAAATGCAGTGATATGGATTTATTTTGAAGAGGAAACTCTATATTGCTTTATTACTGAAGGAAAATGTCTGTTTTTGATGTGGTAAAAGGGTTCTCGGTTGTTTGATAGGATTATAACAGGATATCCCGCATTTAGGCTTTCAACTTTGAACCTTAAGCAGACTTGGGGATGTTGAAAAAGAATTTGGAATACTTGCCTTGCACTCTCATCTTACTGGCTGATTCACACTTACACATATGCACACACACATATGCGCGTGCACACACACACACACACACACACACACATATGTACACCTCTCCAGACTGAATTAAACACGACCAGATGGCTTTTTTTTTCCTGGTGATCTAGAGTATCCTAATCCTTAAATGACTTTAAGTGTTTGTTTATTTGCTCTGAAGGGATATTTTCCTGAAGGCTTTGAACATCAATTCCTGGTTCACCTTGCTAGGCTTAGTTTTACATTTCAATGCAATTTTTATTCATTGCATTCTGTGTATATATTTGCATACACTCCTACAGTAAATGGAAACCCCAATACACATCTTAAACTGGCCTATGTGCACGAGTATGAACTTTTGAAGAAACAACTTCTGCATCGTACTGTACATAGTGACTATTAAACAAACGTGAACTCCCACATATTTTTCACAGACCTTTTGTGTCTGTGTGTGGGGTGCAGGGTGAATGCTGTTGTTTTTGTTGTGCATCTGGGGCCCACATTTGAATTTCAAACAGAGGAAGAGCACCTACGTTTAACTTTAAATGTTGAATAGAGATACAGCCTACACTGTTTTAACTAAACCTAGACAGTAAATGTTTAAAGCATGTAGATAGTAGTTTAACGATAATGTACTGAGAAGTCACAACCAATTGATCATGTGAAGTTAATTATGCAAAAAAAAAAAAAAGAAGAAAAAAAAGAGATCTTGAATAACTGTTGCTTCAGCAGCCTTGGACACACGTACCTAAATACAAATCTGACATATTTTCTGTGTATGATTCTCGATATAAATACATGTATTAAATTTAAACAGATTTAAGTTTCAGAAGGAATTATAAACTCTATCATGGCTGTTTTCTACCTGTATCAATTTCTATAATCTTTCTCTCCCTCGCAGCCTCAACTGCTAAATGAAGGGGCTGGTAACCGCAAATTCAAATGCACAGAGTGTGGAAAAGCCTTCAAATACAAGCATCATTTGAAGGAGCACCTCCGCATTCACAGTGGTAAGTGTTTCATTGAATAATATGTTGAGAGCCTCCTTTGATAAGTGCTGTCAAAAGAATGCCAATAATGTATATAATCTTATTCATATGTCTCCAATTTGCCTAATGGCAATTCAGTGTGGTTTGAATAGTCTGGATAGATGATGAATATTTAAAACCATAATTAAATAATTATGCAAGAATTATTTGTTATTGTAGGATTCCATCATCCTATCAATCATTAAGTTGAATGATGGACTGGGGAAAAAGTTAAATGCAATTCTAACTTAATGTGTAAAATATGTAAAGGAACATCACTTAACTTGTGCATTTATGCAATAATAAAAATAAGATATGTTTTGATTTTTTTTTAAAGGTGAGAAGCCATATGAGTGCTCCAACTGCAAGAAGCGTTTCTCCCACTCTGGCTCCTATAGCTCCCACATAAGTAGCAAGAAGTGCATTGGCCTTATCTCTATTAATGGACGGGTACGCCATGGAGTCAACAGCAAGCCTGGCTCATCACCAAACTCTGCTGCATCCTCCCCTGGCAGTCCTGCCTTAGCTCAGCTCCGTCACAAACTGGAGAATGGCAGGTCCATGAGCCTTCAAGACCCATCTGCCCACCCAGACATCAAGTCTGAGCCAATGGACTTCAATGAATACCGTCTTATGATCGCATCTCAACAAGAATATGGTGGGTCAGGAGCCTTTCTCAATGGCGGCGGTCGTGGAGGTAGTCCTCCAGGGATGCACAGTTCATCTCAGAACCCCCAGCAACATCTAGGCATTGGGTCAGATTCTCATCTATTGGGCTATCCAGGGTTTATTAACAACATGAGTGAGGTTCAGAAGGTTCTTCAGATTGTGGACAACACAGTTTGCCGACAGAAAATGGATGGCAACCCTGAAGAGATCTCTAAACTCAGAGCATACATGAAGGAATTAGGCTCCCAGATGGAGGAGCAGAATCGGGTACTGGCCTCCCAGCAAGGCTTCCTTGGCGTTGGACACAACAGTCCCACCAAGACTATCATTGACTACACACTGGAAAAGGTCAATGAAGCCAAAGCATGTCTCCAGAGTTTAACAGAAGATTCTAAGAGGCGGGCGATGGATATAAAAAAAGAAAGACCCAGCCACACCATGGATGTTCTATCTGAAGACAAAGTACAGGAGAGGGATGCACAGTACACACTATTCTCTTGTCAGTATTGCAAGGAGACATTTTCTGGCCCTATTCCATTACATCAACACGAGCGCTATCTCTGCAAGATGAACGAGGAGATCAAGGCTGTCCTCAAACCTAATGATACTGTATCAACCGGCCGCAGGGGGCTTATCGGCTCAGAGCAGCATGATGGTGTGATCTCCTCATCCTTTGAGAGGAATGCCACCAGCCCAGTCAACCCCTACAAGGATCACATGTCAATACCAAATGCTTCCTTTTCCATGAACACTGAGCCCAATTTAGACGAATTGAGGAAGATCTCCATGGCAGTGGGTCTTCCTCAGGAGTTTGTGAAGGATTCGTTTGTGCAATGGAAAGCCCAATCTCACCATGGCATCCCAAGGAAAAGATCTCCTCCTCCTGAGCGAAGTGGAGAGCTTAACCATGGCTTGAGCAGGGAGTCCACTTTTGCCCGGTCACCTGTCTCTCTGGGTCAATATGGCGACTCAATAGCGGAGATCCAAGCTATCACCAATGGGGATTCAGGGCACAAGTTGTCCAAACCACATCAGATTACAAGCATCAGACAGACCAATGAAAAGCCACTTGACACTGTGGACCACTTAAGAGGTGAGACACCCTCACCTTTGAATCTCTCATCATCATCATCCAAACACTCACATAGCAGTTCGTACACCCCTAACAGCCTCGCCTCTGAGGATGCTCATGGTGAACCACTGGACTTGTCTTTGCCAAAACAAGTTTCCAAGGCAGAACGGAGGCCTAAACCGAATGGTTTCTCTGTTGACCACACTAGCAACTCCTTTGCACGTGAACCAGGCACAGAGCCTTTAAATTTGGCCCACATCAAGAAGGAGTTCAACGGGCCCAATAGTTTGGGCAATGAAAATCAGATGGAGAAAAGCTCAAGCCCCATCTTTAGCATAAACCCCTTTGGTGGTGGACATATGTACACCTCGCTTCCACCTCACGGAGCATTCCCTCCACCTACTTTTATGACTACGGCTCAAGCCAGCATCCCGGGACTCAGGCCTTACCCAGGATTGGATCCCATGAGTTTCTTACCACCTATGGCTTACACTTACGCAGCAGGGGCAGCCACTTTTGCTGAGATGCAGCAACGGCGGAAATACCAACGGAAACCAGGCTTCCAGGTAAATTAAATTTTATAGTATGGGGATAAAGAATTCCCAGTGTATTCTATTCTGTTCTATTTTTGTTTAAACCTTTTAAAAAAGTGTTAAAACACATTAAAATTCAATGTTTTGTCATGCATTTTGTCTTAACCAAAGTTTAATTTATTTAAATATCTAAAATAAAATAACAAGGAAATTAATACAAATGTCTATACATTAAATTATAGATGTTATCAAAGGTTATTGCTAACTAAAAATATGTTGTCTACAGCATTTCCTTACTCTGTTACCTACATTAATTCCTTCTTCTTTCTGTACTAAACTGAGAGAACCCATGTAAAGTCCTCTTAATATCAAGCCATATGTCCTTCTTTTGAGACCTCTTCAGGCGATAAAGGCCTTATACAGGTTACAGAGATAAGCTCTGTCCAGACTTGGGATCAAACATAGGGCAGGGGCTGTCCCTTCCTAGGTGGCAGGTTAGGATTAGGATTTGAGGCAGGTTAGGATTGTGAGAAGTGTCTAAAATCTGTTTCTTTTGCAGGGGGAGCTACTGGACAGCGCAGGGGACTATCTGTCAGGGCTAGAGGACCTGACAGACAGCGAGTCGCTGCTCGCCCGGAAGAAGATTAAGAAGACTGAAAGTGGTATGTACGCGTGTGACTTGTGCGACAAAACATTCCAGAAGACCAGTTCCCTCCTAAGACACAAATATGAGCACACAGGTATATCACATTTAGACAACTCTTTTTTTTTTACCCTCGTCCATCCCCCCTCCAAGTAATTCCCTTTGACCACATTGTATTTTTTCTTGTTTCTTTCATTCCCTTCCTTCTTTATTTTTTTTCATACCTACTTTTTTTTTTCTGTCCATTGCCATACTTTTGTTGTACATTTCAAACCCATGACAAAGGTGTAACGGTTTTCTTCCTTTTGACAGGCTCAAAGGGCAATTTTTTAAATTTAGCATGTGACATACAATATTTATAATCCAGCTAAAATTTACAAAAATAATTACCACTTATGCACACACACAATTTGCGTTTTGTTCAATGAACCGCCAAAAATCTCACATTGCTTTTAAATTGAGCATTTGGAACACCAGTCGATATAAAGACACATACCAACATGGCGCAGTGTGCCAGGTGTGTGAAAGCCTGATGTGTGCGTGGCATTTCTACACCACAATGTGACCTACCCTCCTGGGGGACTCCTCTCTTTCACACGTTTGCATCATCCTCACTTACATTCTTCGGTCGGAATTCATAGAGAGGAATCTGCCGTCTCGTCTATTTTTGAACTTGATGAGGGGAGGTGGGGAAGGGGACCATCTCAAGTATGGCTGCTATGGAAGGTGTTGCAGGCATGCCAGGGCTATTCATGGCCAAGAATATAGTACATCTGTTCATGTGCTTGGAGCTGATGGCGAGTGTGTGGGTTTTTATGGCAAGTATGTTACTGGTGGAATTACTGAATGCCAAATGGCAAGTGCCTCCTACTTCACTGATTAGAGTAGAATTCATTTCCTAGTTTCTGTAAGTAGACGACGTGATCCAACGATGAAAGTGGAAGGTGTGCAGGAGGTGAAGCGATTGGCGTTTGTATTACACAAGGCATCACGAAACATGTGTATGCCTTATCTAAGCGTTTTCATATCCCAGGTCATGATGTCATAAACTCTGTCAGGGATGCTGACTGCCTCACTTTCACCTTTTGCGGCATGGAGAGATAATCACCTGATCTTCTTGGCTGCATTCAGAACAGTCACAGACAACCTCAGAATAGCACCTCAGGACTGTGGCTTCCCCCTCACCTCCCTGCACTGTTTTTGGTAACATCTAAAATAAACCGGAGGGGTTTGTCGCTGTTTGATAGGAAGGGGCTTTTAGTCAGGACTTTTTTTTTTCTCCAATTTTTAACCCAAACTAATCCCAAACAAGAGTTGTGTTTTTTTTTGGTTTTTTTTGTAGAATTCATCATGAGGTATAAGTGAGTAAGGAGGGATTAATTGTGTGGTTACTTCAAGGATGTGTGTCTTAGTAAATTGTAATGATTTACCTTACATTTGACTGTAATGCAAACAATATATAAGAGAGAATTTTCAAATTGCTTTTTATAGATTTAAGATGTTATGGATGCTATGCTAACCTGTCGGCTCCTCTCTCTCTTTGTGTCTCTGCAGGAAAGCGGCCTCACCAGTGCCAGATTTGCAAAAAGGCCTTCAAACACAAGCACCACCTCATCGAGCACTCACGCCTACACTCGGGCGAGAAACCCTACCAGTGTGACAAATGTGGCAAGCGCTTTTCCCACTCCGGCTCTTACTCGCAGCACATGAACCACCGATATTCCTACTGCAAACGGGAGGCGGAGGAGCGTGAGGCCGCCAAACAAGATAGCCACGACAATGGCGGACCCCTGGAGCCCACGGAGCTCCTAATGCGTCGGGCTTACCTTCAAGGCCTCGGGCCCCTGGGCTTTTCGGATCCAGAGGACCAGATCGAGGACATCACGCGAGAAAACACCATCTTGAGAGATGGCACTGAGGGTCGGGCTAGGGAAGCAGAGGAGGCGTATCCGGAAGTGACTGACAGGAAAGAGACAGGGTTGGTGGAGGAAGAGGAAATGGAGGTGGAGGGGCGGAGATTTGAAACTCGGAGCCCTGAAGGGACAGCAAAAGATGAGAAAGAGAGCAAAGTAATAGGAGGGACAGAGGACGAGAACTCGGAAGAGGGGAAATTAGCGAGCAAAAGAAATCCTGACGGCGAGAATGAGGATGCTGATTAACTACTGCATTTCGGAATAAGCTTCTTGTTTTCTTTTTCCCTCGAGCTTGCATCGTGCCCTTCTTCCGCCCCTTTTGGAGGGACTTTGAGCCAGATTCACATTTGTACCACACTGCCACGTCTTTGTTATCTGAGCGTGCGCCTGAGGCTTGCACTCATCGATACTAAGAGTGGAACTTCAAAATCAGGCATCAGAAACTAGGATGGAACATGAAGGAATCCATATTATGCAAAAATACATGTGTTAATGATTGTCAGAATAAAAATAAAAGAAAGGTTTCTAAAATGTACAGAGTTTTCAGCCAGAAAGCTGTGCGGTGCTGATTTCCATATAACTCCTGTGTTTCATTGTGGTCGTAGCACAAGCCTGGAAATTGCACTCTGAAAAAAGTATTAGAAAAAAGGAAAAATAAAAAACAAAAATAAAATGAACAAAAAACACTTAGGTAAAAAAAACATTGCCTATATGTACTTATACTGCGCTTGAAGACGCAGTAGTGTGTAAGTGTTATATTTCGTCTATCACTTACTGTGATACCCTTGTTTTACCTTTCTTTTCCTGACCAGCCATTCAAGTTTTGGCGTCTCACCATGGCTTTTTTTATGAAGCGACTTTAACTAAATAATACCTATATGATTCTTAAACGTACAAAGTCTTAAAGTTGGCCAGGGGTGGATGGAAAGAGTCTGGGTAACTGTAATGACGAAGGCTCATTGTATGAGGTGACGTCAGAACCCCTGTGTTTTTTTTCGTTCGAGAAAAGCCTTATATGCAAACCCTTTCACCTGTGTTTTCTGCAAGTGCCATCCTTGTACAGTATAAAGCGAAGTCAACTAGTGTTCTCTTTGCACCTGCTTTAGTATTAAATGAAATATTTCACCTTGTCGTTTGAAATACCTACGTCAGTATTAGTATATCTAGACTGCAGTTGTTTAGTTTACATATTGTTTGTGCAATTTTCTGTATTTTTTTTAAGATCATCTGTCAGTATTATCTTGGTTTGTTTTGTTTTGTTCAATACAAAATTCATTTTTTATTTTAAACTACCATTTTATTTATGTGACTCATTTTATATTTCCTAATTATATTTATTTCATACTGTAGTGTACAGTATTATAGTTCCTTGATATAGATATATTTTAGTAAATAAGGATCCTTACAAGTGGAGCAAATTTTACGTAAAGAGAGCATTTATTGTATCTGGAGCGATTGCTGTGAATTGCTCTTCATACTACACTTACCTGATGAAGGAGAATCTACAATTTGGGAACTTTTGATACAATATTGTGAAAACACTGTATTTTTGACTGAAAGGAAAAAAATCCACTTTATTCATCTTACTTGTTTTTCCTTTTTTCCCTTTTTTAGCTAAAGAAATAAAAAGGGGGGGGGGGNGGGGGGGGGGGGGTTTTTGGGATTTTTTGAAATGTCTGTTGAAGTATAATTTAATTTTTAATTTGTAATTTCTCTTGAAAATGACCTTGCTCGAATAAATGTAGCCCAATTTAATTTTGAAAGCCTGTGTTACATCTCACTTAACAAGTCACTTAAATTTCCTCAAGTTGACAAATATTGACACATTTAATTTATTACATTACATTTAATACAAAATAATCATTCCCATATAGCCAAGAAAAAAAAATTTGTTCAAATAGTTGGCAATTTAGTATCTGTGATATATTGTGAATGTGGGTGTGTGTGTGAGTGTGTGCAAGTAATAAGTAAGTAGTGTAATCCATATTATAATATCACCTCCATAAATTGGAGAAAAATAGCTATCAAACATCAGACTTTAATATTCCCCTGTATCATTTTCTGTGCTATCATTTAATTAATTACTGGAACCTTTACCTTTTGATGTGGATTACACATAGCAATATAATCCACCTTATCAAAGTCTCTCACAGTATGATAGCCTTCTATTAGTCTCTTTGAAGTTGAATGATGTTGGGTTGCGCTAAATTAACGTCAGCTGCAGGCTGCTAAACTGGCTGTGAAGTCTCGATGTTGGAACTCTAAGGAGTTCCATTAACCATGACCTTGCTAATTTTCTCAACTCACATACTCATCTCAAGTTTAATTTTCAAGGAACTATTCAAGACACTTTTCTCCCTGCAGGGATGTATAGTCCATTTCGTTTTAGAAGCTAAGGTTACTGTATAAATGGCCCTATCAAATTGAACCGGATAGTAGTTATACATAAGCTACATTCTTATTGGGGGGGGGGGAGAAGATAAATAAATGAATCATGCATGAGTGGGAAAACCACATAAATGTTCTGACGATGACACTGAATGATAATACTTGCGATACCTTACATGAAATATAAAAGTGTAATTGATCTGGTCTGAGACTGTAGCTGTATTTGTTCTATTCATGTGGTTTTCCTTCAGGTGATTATCTGAAGGAAGTAAGTGCAGTTGACCACACTGTACTTTACCTACGCTGGCCTCAGCACACAACACACTTATTAAACACACACATCCAAATAATAATAAAAAAAGGTTATGATATGCTGGGGTAAATAATCAGAATATATAACAATCAAAACATGAAATAAAATGAAGTATACACACCTCCACAATTAAATATGAACAGAAAATATGTCCCTTTTGGTTACTAACATTTACCATTATAATTGTACAGTAGTTTCCACCCAAAATCACATATTTACTACTGTAAAACTGTGCTCACAGTATTAGCACCACTGTCATCAATAAAACAATCAATAAAAATGCTAAAAGCTTTTTACTTTATTTGAAGGATGGACAGATAGGATAAGTGTGTGTGAGAGCAATGTTGTAACATTTGCAAAATGTAAGTATACTGACAACATATTAAGAAGATGATGAAATTATAGCAATATAGGGGGTTCAGATAATAATAAGCTTCATAACTGATTGTCCTTTAAATATCAGCGGATAATAATATCAGCAGATAATAGTAAATGCCACAATTGTCTGTCATTTCTAGAGATGTTTTCAGTTGTCTTTGTTTCCACATATAACTGCTCTCATTAAAAAAAAAAAGAAAAAAGAAATAAAGAAAATCCACCAACAAATGAGAGGTTTTATATGGATTCTAGCTAAACCAAGCTGGTCATTTATGGCCATTAGCTGGCCCAAGCCGATCTAGATGATGGATCAGCTGGACTACCAGCTGGTGGGACAGATATCAACCTTGTAGACCATGATCAAGCTGGTTAGGGTTAGTAGACCACCTTGGAAAACAAACCAGCTACAATGTTCCAAAACATGGCTTAAGCTGATATGACATGAGATTTCCAGCATAAAACAAATTTATTTTGACAAAACTCTAACTCTGTCACTCTAAACAAAATATGTTTATATTATAAATTAAATTTACTTTTTAAAATCATTGCTCCATAGTGAATTTACAAAAAAAAAAAGACACGTCCCATGTCTGCATAGTTCACACTAGCACATTTGACGCCTGCAAACGACTTCACGGTGTAACGCTGGAGAGCGTAATCACGCATAGTGACGTCATGACGTAAACACACGCGGTGTTTCCCTATCAGGAAGAGGTAAGACTGAATTAAACACGCGAATGTTTGGAGATTTCAGCCTTCTTTAATGGTTTAAAACATACGAGTGAGTCCTTATCAATAGATCGACTAAAGGCAGAAACGAGTATATGCGGTTGTGCAGTTTTAGCGATACGTGTCTTAGTGTCTATTGTCTTCTAACCAAATGTTAAAGTTAATTTGTTCTCATTGCTGTGATGTGAATTAATGTAATAAAAAACGCTGTCATTGATATAAATACAACGTTACAGCTGTCTCATACAGTGGCTCAAAATGTATTTGAAGGCGGTGTTTGATATCTTTGCATTAGATAACATATCAAACTAAGTGAGTTTTTTTTTTTGTGGGTTTTTCTAGGCAAAACATTTAATACAAAGAAGTTTGCTAGGTTTGAAGTGATTAAACTATAGATACAGAAGGACAGAAATAGAGACTCTTTGCTTGTCAAACGTTAGTGGAACACAGTTAATTTGATGAGCTTGGTTATTCTGTTAGTGAGGACGCCTATGTGATAACAAGAACTGACTTCATACATCCACTAAAATCATTAAAAGTTGGTTAAAAGTCATTGCAAAAATGATTTAGAAACGTGAAGTTAGTTCTGAGAAAGGCTTTGCCATCATTTATTGGCATGTTATGTAGATGCCATTTGGTCTGACATTTTATTATCTTTGCAGTGAAATGAATAAATTGTGGCTTTAGCTTCCTACTCCTTAATATATGTTTGCTGAATAGAATGTTTTTAAACAGCTGTCAGGTTTTTGGCTGAAATAAGACAAATATTTTATGAAATATTAATTCATAATTATTATATATTATATTATTAATCAGTAGTCATGCTATATGCTATAATAGAGGACAAATGCAATACTTGCAGATAAGTGAGATAAATGAGAGTTAAAATCTTATATATTCTGATCTTCCTGTAGTGGTTTTATTTATTTAGCTCATCAATATGGTACTGAATATGATAATCCTTTTCTCTAAATGCTGCAATATGATGCAGAGTAGTTTCTTCCGATCTTAATTCACTTGGTTTCAGCTGGACCAGCTGTGTTTTGCTTGAAATGAGTCAGCGAGAGGAAATGGAGAATGTAGCCTCGAAATGTCTCAAAGTGTGCATTAATGCACACTTAGCTTAATGTGCATTGTGCTTGATCCCTATTGTCATATTGAAAAGAGAAAAGGGACGTAAAGGGATTTTTAAAAATCTCAGACTATTACAAATAACCCAGTATTTACCTGCTTTCTGCCAGAATTTCGGAAGACAACAATAGGCAGCAATTTGTGCCTTTATTTTACAATTTTTAAAAAAAAATCTTTTTACTTATTTTTGTAGGTCTGTTTTCCTTAATTCAATCACTGAGATATCCAGGTCATTTCTGTTCGCTGTGATAGTATGCGTGTTATAACCCATCAATGAAGGAGAACCTGTGTGCTGCATTACACTTTAAACAGGAAATGATCTCTTACCCACAAATGGAAATACATAGACATGGAAAGCTAATTAGAAATGTGGGGACTTTTGGTAAAATCTTTTGCTACTTTTAATCCATTCCAGTAAATTATATCGATGAAGAATTTGATTTTTTCTGTCCTAAATTGTAACTCTCCATACTAGTGATAGAGAAATAAACAATTTTCCAAATGCAGTTCATGTATACCTAATACCCTTTTTGAAACAATGTCATCCACACATCCAGTTATATTTTTGCCTGTTTGAGGTATCTTTGTCACTAAATTTCATTTTTTCCCCTCTCTTTTACATTATTTCTTTTTTATTTAATTTTTAGTTGTGTCTTGATAGTTTAAGCAAGGCTCTTTGAACTTTATTTGATCAACTTCATGCCTTCCATGTCTGTGATAGAGGCCATTTTCTGTCATCTTATCAAATCTTTACCGGTAATAGACAATTTTCTTCCACTAGACATTTGAAATTAGCCCTTTCTGAAATTTTCTTTCAGACAATCTATACAGGAATCAAGTGTTTAGCTTTTGTATTATTATATCAAGCCTAGTCTAATTCATAATGCTGTAGTCTGTCACCTAATTGTCACCCATAAATGATAAAGAATCAGGTTAAACTCTTCAATTCATGGCACATGATTACCGTGCCTGCCGTTTCACCGCTTCATCTCTGTCAGCCGAGTGTGCAGTGATTAGCATGTAAGTGCTAGCATGTAATTACAGAGCAGCTTCCTTTCCTTTAATGATAACCGTTAACACAAAGCCTCTGACGAGGTGAATGAGGACACGGCTCACTCTATTAAAAGACAGAACAGACACTTGGATGGTCTGAAAATTTAATTCGTGGAAAATGTGAACTTTCTCTCGCTTTTCTTACGTGAGATCAAAGGCATTTATGAATAGCACTTTGTGCCCTCGGTGCATGTGGTGAACCTTCTGAAAGTGGCAATGTCAGTCTGAGCACTTCGAATTAAAAGGTTTCAAGAACAAATGACTATCATTTTACAAGGCTTAATAGTGTTTTAGGTGATTGGGATGCCACTCAGTTCAGCAGAGCCTGTCTGGAGGTTGAAGAGGTTGTGTTGGCAACATTCATTAGACCAGTTTGTTAAACAATATCATTGCAGAAAAGCTTTTTTGACACAGTTATTTCATGCTGCTTGAGCTGATGAAATGTTATTACTCATATCCATTGACATTGAGAATGGAAGTTAGGTTGGATAGTTAGAACATTTTTATCGTTAATTAGCTTTTTCTTTTATTTGATGTGGTTTTTAACAAATGTTAGGACATGTAATATAAAAGTTTTCACATCTTAGGCGGTGTAGAATCATAGTCATGGTATTTACAAGGTACAATATTTGAGTACCTGAATGCAAGTGATGTGAATGTAAGCAATGGAGATGGCCCAGTGTCTGAATTTATGAGCACAGTGAACATTGAAACAGCTCCACAGTTTGCCAGTTAACTCAGTTTTCACAGTTTACTCATTCCTGACCCAGACAATATGTGATGGCACTAATATGTTTTCCCTCTGTGTGTAGGTTTCGTTTTTTTAATTTGAGTGACCAACTTGTGAAAACAAAGTGCGTTGATATGTCTACTGCAGCTCTATTATTGTGCGTGCCTACCAATCGTGACTTGACTCGTTTGACTTTCAAAATGAGCAGCTCATTGATACATGGGTCAATAACAAAAAAGAGTGTTTACAATAAAGAAAAATAAAAAAATATCTCGTTTAAAACACATGCAGGTTTGTTCCTTTCCCTTACACCTTTATGGAATATGTGTGTGTATCTTATAATAATCATTATTAATGTTATGTTTTAGTACTTTATTAAATTCTTCTAAAGAACCTTATTGGGGAGTTTTGCGTAATCTTGTATTTATTTATATATTCATAATTTATTTAGAATCATAATAAATATTTATTTATGATATTGATGATTATGACTATAATGATGAGTATTATTATTAGTAGTAGTATTAGTATTAGTGATATTATTAAAAACTATTTTAACAAAACTACTTTACTACATAGTAGGCTATTAATAATCGCAAAACTTTTGTTGGAAAATTAAAGCCATATGGTGTGAACAACAAGGGTCACTTGTTGCAGCCAACATGCATAACAAAGTCATTAAAATTTTATCTCAGATATTAAATAGACCCTCACGATTGTGTGTCAAGATCAATAAGTTTCTTAAAATGTCAGATAATTTGACCTTTTGACAAGGCAAGGTTATTTTATGTTGTGAAATGTCATGTGGTGGAGCTCATGTGATTATTATTAATGTAGTACTAAAAGTAGTACTAAAACATAACAATAATAATTATAATTATTAATATATATATATATATCATTTTTT